>CM076569.1:638302665-638719561 GCA_034641835.2 Pinus albicaulis
ATTTGTTTTATTTGGTATAAAATTTTTGCGTAAGAATCATGAAGGAAATGCGCATTCCTTCTTGAACACACTTATGTTTCTTTCTACCAAGTTTTTTACAGGTTACAGGACGACAAAGCGATCATTACGGAGACTACATTGTGACGACAATTAGTCTTCCAAAGACTAAATTCATGAAAAATTCTCAAGACAAATCCATCTCCACAACCATTACCTTCCACCTCCCTTTCTGAAAATATTTTGAATCCCATCAATTGTACATCTATAACGCATGACATTTCCATATCCATTTTTCACAGCAAGAGTTCTTGTTCATACATCATGCATTTCCTTACATCTTTACAAGCATATTGCCATTTTCCTTGTCATCATGATTCCCCTTCATTTCCGCCAATAAAACCCTGCTTGAGTCAAAGTCCTAGAGTCTAAGTATCATTGAAAAACACCTAGAGGCTTGCATGCCTTAATGGCAAGTACTCTTGCCAATGAACAATGGGAGTACATTAATATCCCTTGTTCGTTGGATCTTGTAGGTGACTCGACCACAACAAACATATTCGTACCTACAAAGATGTGTTAGGCATCTTGACTCCCATTGGAATCAATGGTGGGAGCTCTCGTGTTGACTAGTGGCATTCATTAACGGCCACTATGTCAACAACTTCTTGCTATGTTCGACATCGACACATTTAATCACATAGCAAGATTTGTGCCATGAAGCGTTGAAGACTTGAAGACCCATATTTTGCAGCAGATGAAGCCAATTTCCATTCATTGTATTTCCATTCATGGTATTCATTGTATTTCACTTGAGGACAAGTCAATAAATAAGGCTGGGAGGAAAATGTAACTTCTATATTTTGTATACCTTCCAAGCCTTATAGATTTTCAGCCATATTCAACAAACTCATCGGATTCATCATCCAACAGCAGATATAACTTTCAGCCATGTTCAGCAGACTCCTCAGATTTTTCATCTAGTAGCAGCGGATCCAGCAGCTGATACGACAATACAGATCCATCTTTCATCCACCATTTTCACAACAGTTTGCAGTCACACATGCACGACTCTCACCTATTTTTGGAAGGGTAAGTTAAGGTATGCTATTTTCTAACTTTTAACCATTAAATTCCTTGAAATGTTAGAATAATAATTTTTGGAAAAAAAAACTTCACTTCCTTTCCTTTCATTGCCAAAGCCATCCGTTTAATGGGAAGGATACATTTACATACATGCTTTGTTACATTCATATCCACAGTTATATATCACATTCTAAACCCACTTACCTTCAAAATATATTTACTATTACATGAGCATACAAATGGCTTTGTCTAAAGTATTTAAAAGTTAATTGGATGCCAATAGAATCATGGTTGTTACACAAGAACCAACCATGATGCATTCCAACAAAAATACTCCGCCATAAAAAGCACATTATCATTATGCAAAGATCATACAATGAACGCAACAAACAAAATATGGTTGAAACACAAGAACCAACCAAGTTGTAGTTCATCAAAATAACACTTTGCAAAAGTTAAGTAAATGATCTCATGCAGAGTTTAAGCCAAAGCTCAAGTACCAAAAAGTAATGTAATAGATTGCATGAGGACATGCAATACCTTCAGTTTGGGGGTATGTTGGGCCTCAAAATAGGCCCTATTTTCACTCCATTATTCATCAATATCTTCACATTTTTCCTTCATGTCACCTCCATTCCACCTCCATATTATTACTGTTACACAGTAATTTGTCACCGTCCCTACCATTCCCCGTCCCGCACAATGGAGGACCCATAACGTGACCTGTGAACACTGTCATGCACTGAAAACATCATCATTGCATCCCTCTGAGTATGAGCTTCATTTCCCCTTGAGACATCTCCCTGCAAAATCCATGAAAAACAGCTCTTTTTGCATTGGCGCGGGTAGACAGTTCAGTACTCGCGCCACTCAGGGAAATCCTGTAAAGAGGTCGCGCCACTTGGTGCTCTGTCATAGAGCAGCAATCGCGCCACCCATTTTAGGGACTGCTTTTTATATATGGATGGCGGAAGTTGAGTTCAAACAAACTCACAACCACTGCCTATCTTGAGTTGGGAGGTTTGGCTACGGGAGTTCTATGGAAGGGAAGTAGTTTTGCCACCTCCTATGGAACCTTCCTTGTTGATAGGGCCAATCCCATAATAATAGGGATCCCAACTCCCTCCTTTCCCATCTATAAAAAGCTGCCTAATTCAGGTAAGTCAGTCTTGGAAGTACTAAGCTTTGCATCTCCTATTCTCACGTTAATTTGTTGAGAAGGTAAATCCCCTCTGCGGACAGAGGCGATCCCTACTAGCCCAGCAGGGGTCTAGCAACAAACAAACAATGCTATGACGCAGGCTCCTAGTTACGAATGAAAGATTTGGGATAAGAACCCACCTGGATTCCAGCGCTCGATCTGAAAAAGAGATGCCCCCGTCCTTCAGTCCTGGCAGATCACAATCCTTCCACGATCTCCATGGATGGACACCTGCACACAGAAAGAACAAACAGATACAAGGATAGGAACCAGCATACGTAACTAAACATCTGCCAAACAAAAGAGACAGAGCCGCACACTGCTGGCCGGAAAAGAGTGAACCAGACCAGTCATCTGGCTGTGCAACGAACAGGCTACAAACCAAGTTCTGACGAGACGCTGAATATGGGAAATCCTGTAAAGAGGTCGCGCCCCACTCGCGCTCGTCATAGAGCAAACAATCGCGCCACCCATTTTAGGACCTGTTTTTATATGGACATGGTTGAGTTCAACAAACTCACAACCACCGCCTATCTTGAGTTGGGAGGTTTGGTTACGGAGTTCTATGGAAGGAAGTAGTTTTGCCACCTTCTATGGAACCTTCCTTGTTGATAGGCCCATCCTATAATAATAGGGATCCCAACTCCCTCCTTCCCCATCTATAAAAGCTTGCCGCATCCATGGCAAGCTAGTCTTGAAGTGTCAAGCTTTGCATCTCTTATTCCCAAGTGCCTGGTGGCCGAAAAGAATCCTTCTTTCCCTTAAGGCCCATTCTAGCAAGGAGACCATTGTTACGAGACTCTGGAGAGGTTTCCCTTTCCCTCGGCGAGCTTTGCGAGACGTGGACGACCGGAGACCCGCGCGAAGGAGGCTGCAGCGTCAGAACTTGGTTGTAACTTCTATTCGTTTACCACTTTAATAGATGACTATGATTATGGTTCCACTCCTTTTTCCATTATGCTAATGCGAGTAATGTCTTTTCTGACCGATGTTTAGTTACGTATGCTGGTTCCTATGCTTGTATCTGTTTGTTCTTTCTGTGTGCAGGTGTTCATCCACGGAGATCGTGGAAGGATTGTGATCTGCCAGGACTGAAGGACGGGGACATCTCTTTTTCAGATCGAGCGCTGGAATCCAGGTAGGTTCTTATCCCAAATCTTTCATTCGTAACTGGGAGCCTGCGTCATAGCATTGTTTGTTTGTTGCTAGACCCCTGCTGGGCTAGTAGGGATCGCCTCTGTCCGCAGAGGGGATTTACCTTCTCAACAAATTGGCGACTCCGCTGGGGAGATCGTCCGGTTTTCCTTGTCTCGTTTATGATTGGTTCGCTTTGATTGTTTCTCCTTGCTTGATGAACCTTCTGGGTTGGGTTCTTTCATTATTTTAGCCTTGTGGTTTGCTTAGTTTGTGTTGGTCTTTTTCTCAGATTAGCTTGTTTTTTAGTTTTCATTGAAGAATTCGACTGGCGCGGGTTTTTACCTGACAGTCGCGCCACTTGGCGCGTGTTGCATTTGTCTGTCTCGCGCCATTCGGCCTCTGGCGCTAGTTTCAAGGCCACAGTCGCGCCACCCCTGTGACTTTTTTGAATTTCTTCAATTTTTGGCTTTCTGAGCTTGACCAATACTTTTCTTCTTGATTTCCTGATTGTTTGAGTGCATTGGAGCCTGGTTTGACTGGAATTCACCGCTATCCTTTGGTTGTTTTCCTCTATCTATCGGTTTCACGATTTGAGCCCTAGGGCATCTAGTGGCATAGTGAATCGAGCCCTCCTTGGGAGCTTTGGTGTCTTGATTGTCCTGTCGACTTGTTGCTTAACCCTCCATGCCCTCTCAGCAGTCTTTGATTGTTTTGTTGCGTCTTTTGAGTGATTGTTCGTTCTTTCATTCAGGATTCGTTTGCCCTTGCTTTGGACCCAGATCACACGGTCCATTGGGGTGTTTTTGAGTCTTTCTTCGATTCGAGAGACTTTGGGTCGATTTAGAGATTTGGTTGCTTGCTTGGTGAGTGAATGTTGTTTGCTTTGCTCTCTTAGTTATCATTTCTCTAATTGTTCCTTTTGTTTTCAGTGCACATTAGCCATTAGACATTGAAAATTTTAAAAAAAAAATATATAATCTCTTTTGTTTTTTTTAATTAGTGCAAATTGTCATCTTTTCCGTATCACTAGTGATTAGTGTTTGAATGAAAATGTGCAATTGCATTAGTTGCATTAGAGACATTCTTGTTTGTATTCCGTTCATTTCGTTTGTATTAAAGCTCTCAACTCTCATTTAACTAGTTTTCATAGAACGAAATGTTGCATCGTGGCATATAGCTTGCATTTAGGAGACACTACATACGATAAGGCCTGGAAATTGAAACTTAATTGAAGATCAACTGTAAAATTCATTCAATTAACCTAAGGCAACATTGGAACTTAACGTAACATATTTAGAAGGTCTAGGCTAGAGACGTGTTCCGGCGTCGTTAAACCTAGCAGCTGTCGTTCGCCTATTGGCTTTAGACAGCACTAGTACGGACTTGCGCTCCCCGTACCGTCGAGTATATAAAGGGAGACCCCTATAGGTTTGTAATCCTTTATCCACAGGAAGCCGAGTCTGCCGCCTTTTACCCGTGATACACCGAACACAGCATTCGGGGAGACTACCTGCACGTACGGAAAGTCCTTGGTCGATTTCTGTTTCATTATTTGAAACCAAGGTGTATATTGCAGTTCACGGATATCTGGTACACCCTTTGTGCCTAGTTTTTCCCGAGCAGTCATTTGGTCTTTTCTGACTCCCTAAACTTGAAAAGACCGTCAAGCGCTTGTCCTTTCACGCTTGTGTCAACTCTGAAAGAGATAGAGTCATCTTTTTATCGTTTCTTGACTCTTAAAACGTGAAACGGTAGAATTTGTTTATTTTCCAATGTCGTAAAATCAATCTCCCACGATTACACACCCAGTTAGATATTGCTTGTGACCGTTTGATCGTGTGTCTTAATTCATTTTCAGCCCGTGTGTGTGTGTGCTCTCTTCTTCTAGTCTTTTGTCACGGTGGCGGAACCCTCAGTTTCGTCTACTGGCAGTCCTTACACGGACAATTCTTCAGAGGCTTCTGAGCCTTCTGTTGAACCACAGCAGTCTGTTGTTTCCGAGTTCCCTGACGGGGGACCGGTCCTCGCCGAGCAACCCTTTGGAGAGCCAGTTGACTTCCACTGGCCCTTTTCGGACCCTCTGTCTGAATTGAGATTGGGAGCTGATTTCCTTTCTCTTACATCGGGTTCACCGTTTTTTGCTGCTGTTTTTCCTCCTAGTCCTCGCTGTCTTCTGCGTGATTTAACGGCAGGATCAACCATGAGTGATTCTGGTGAGGAAATTCCCGGGTCTGATGACTACCAGCGCATCCCTCGTAGATTGTTTGAGGGAGATGAGTCTGAGCCGGCTACCACATCGTCAGCTGGTCCTTCTTTGCCACAGGGATACAGATCTCTGGGTCAGATTATTTCGGCTGCTGTCTCTATGGGAATATCATCTCCTGCTTCGAGGCCAGCTGCTACTACACCCGGGGTGTCTCCTTCGACGCCCGTCACTTCTGTTCCCGTGCGACCCACTGTTTGTGTGGCTGCCTCTTCTGCTGTTGCCTCAGCATCTGCTTCTAGATCCGGGCCAACTCCAGAGGACATTTATCTAGCTACTGCCATGCCGGAGAATATCTCTCCGGAGGAGTATCGGTTGTTTTTACAGCAGCCGAACGCCGGAGCTGGACATCTCCCCCAAGATCCTTATCGGTCTTTCTTTTCGCATTATGCACAAGACGGCACTCCCGTGTATGGTTTTCCGGGTCAGCTTGACGAGCATGGGGACATTTTGCGTCTCCCTGCTCCTGAGGCCTATCTTTATGTTCAAGGTTTACCGTACAACCAGGCTCAGAACTTGCAGGCACAACCTTTCCAAGGTCAACCCGCAGGCCAACCTGGCTATCAGTACGACCCACAGGGACAGCCCAATCAAGGCTACTCTGCGGGCCAGCAAGGGCCATTCTATAATCCGCAAGGACCATATTATAACCCTGCTGGTCAACCTGCTCAGCCTCAGCCGGGGTATCAACAGGGACCGACCTATGGACCTGGGGGGCCAATCCAGCCTTCCTTACCGATGCAACCGCAGTATCCTGTTGTCTCTAACGTTGCATATCAGCAAGGACCACTTTATGGTTCTGCTTTAGGTCAAACCGGTTTCCAGCAAGCACCTGGTCCTGTTCCACCACCGGGCCAACCGGTTCATCCGGTACAACCCGGTGTCCCGCCTCCTGTGCGAACTGCTTATTCAGGCAACCTGGGTTCATGCACACCGGTCACCACAGAATTCGCCACTCCCTCATTCGGTCAACTCGTCTTATTCAGAGCTTCTCATTCGGCCAACTCGTCTATTCAGCGCCTCATTCCGTTCACTCTGCTCACCAGCCTGCTCACTCAATGCCGCACCCAAATCAACAGCTGCGCCCTACGTACCAGGCTCCGCAGGGTTCCACTTATCAGCAGTCTACTCATCCTCAGAGTGGTTATTATCCTCATGGTCAATCTCAACCGAACTATAACCACTCTGGAGGCTCTCAGTATCATCCTCCTCCACCGGGTTCTAACTATGCTCAGCAGCCAAATCCAAACGCTGCTTATACGGGGCAGACGCCTAATCAGGGCTCGAACCCTGGTTATCAGGCCCCACACAATGGTTACCAGCAATCAAATCAGTCTGGCTATACGAATTATGCCCCTCACGGTCAGAATCCTACGGGACAGAACCCCGGGGGGCAAGGATATTCACAACCATCGTGGAGCATGGGAACCGGACCTTATTCTGGGACTGGCACGGGAATTAACCCTCCATTGCCGTTCCTGGCTACCTTGGACTTGCCGGACGTTTCAAAGTTGACCAATGATCCGATTTCTCATAATCCACATTGGCCTCCGGTTCCAACCAAGATACCAGGAGATTGTCCCAAGTTTGAGGGCAAATCTGGAGAAGACCCCTAGGCGCATGTGATGACGTATCACCTCTGGTGTTCGTCTAACTCTTGGACAGACGATTCAGTTCGTTTGCGTCTTTTCCAGCGTACGTTAACAGGAGCTGCTGCTAAGTGGTACATAGAGCTGTCCCGTGGTATTTTTCAGGATTTCAACTCGTTAGCTATGACTTTCCTCACGCATTTCCAGTTACCAGTCCGGTATGAGACTGGGACGCACCTCCTGTCTTCTCTGAAGCAGGACTCGGCCACTCACATTTCGGATCACATCCATGAGTGGCGGCGCCGTCGTCGACTGATCAAGTTTCACATACCTGATCAGATTTTGACTCACTGGTTCACCACCTCCTTTGTGAACAAAATCGCTCAGGATATCGCAATGGGAGCGTGTGTGACGGAGGAACAAGCTATCGTGCGTGCCCAGTACTTGGATCTTGTTTATTCACAATCTGGCACGCTTTATGACATCCTGCCTGATGCACCACGGCCCGGAGCCAAAAAGACCCAACCCACCCCTTCCGTGGATGGTGTCATTGGTTCCGTTTCTCAAAATTCGAAGAAGTCTTCGAATGGGAAGCAGAAGGCTACTTCTTCCAACGATCCCTCTGCCAAACCCGCCTCATCCGATTCTGGTAAAACCTCGGAGGTAAATGCCGTTCAGGCCAATCCTGCGGACAAATCCTCCAAGGGGAAGAAAAAGGGCAAAGGCAAATCCAGATCTGATGCCCCAAAACCGGAATCTAAATCCAAGCCTGAGGATGGCTCACAACGTAAGCCGAAATTTCCTTGCCTCATCTGTGAAGGTGACCATTACACTAAAGATTGTCCAAGACGATCCGAAGTCAGTCAACTTCTTAAAGGCTCAAAGGGAACTCCGGCTGTTTTAAAGGAGCCGTTTCCATCTCAGCAGACCCAGATGGTCGAACAAAGTTCATCATCCGCACCGTTTGGGTCTCAAGTTTTCATGATGAAGACTAATGCACCTATCACTATCGCTACGAGGTCCAAGGATTACAATAATCAGCAGCAGGCACCCGGGAAGGCTGTGGCGGATGGACCGCCTCCCGCATCTGCTTCTGGTTCATTGGAAATTGAGAAGCCGACTCTCGAACCCGTTGTGAAACACCCTCCCAAAGGTGTTCTTCGGAAATCCTCTTATAATCCAAACGCCCGCGCCGCTCAACATTACAGTATTGTTGAGGATCTGGCCCAGGCGCCATGTGCCATGTCTGCACTTGAGGTTCTTCAAAGTTGTCCTTCACAACGGAAGGCTTTGCTGTCTGCCATCGGTGGTATTGACCCCGCCGATTCGAGCCCTCTCACCTTTGATCTGGAGAATTTTACTCCCCGGCTTCCACATCAAATCGCTTTGATTATTCAAGTCAGGATTAACGGCCTGGACGTTCATAGAGCCGTCGTAGATGAGGGTGCATCTACTTGTGTTATGTCCTCCGCTTGTTGGAGAGCCATCGGTTCTCCAACTTTATCGTCATCTCCCAATGCCCTTGAGGCATTTGATGGCCGAGAATCTAAACCCCTAGGAGTTCTCGAGAGTCTGGCGATTACATTACAGGGAAAAACCGTCAACGTGGAAGTAGAAGTAGTTGACGCTAAACTCAACTACAACATACTTCTTGGCCGCAGCTGGACCCATGCCATGCTCTGCGTGCCGTCTATTGTCTTTCGATTCATCAAGTTCCCTCACGAGGGCAAGATTGTCACAGTAGACCAGTTGTCATTTTTTACCTCGAACTCCGAGAATAACGTGCCGTACGTGGATCAAATTCCGAATCCACCAGACAGCATAGGACCTGGTCTTTTCAAAGACCCAGACCTCATGGGTATTTTCCCTGCGCCGCCACCGAATACCGCTCAAGTCAACATGTTGTCCAGGACTGATGACCCCTGGCTGATTCCTACACCTGAGCAGGTATATGAGTTTGGAGAGTCCATGCCTTTAACGCCGGTAGAGATCAGCTACTGTGAGATTGTTGCTGCATCGGACCCTCCACCTCCTCAGCATGCTCCGATGAGCATGGCTCTTGACGTCTACTCACAATCCCCCTGGCTTGGTCAGGCTGATTCGCCTGATCCTCTTAGAGAGACTTTTCCCTCGGATGAGGCTATAATTGAAACTATATCTCTGGAGGAGCTACCTTGGGGCGATGGGCATCATCGTTCCTCGTTTATGCCTAGCTTGGGGGCAATGACGGATTGTCTCGAGCGCTATGCTACTCAGGTTCCTTCCCCGCCTCTTCAAACACCGATTTTGACACATGAGGTCTTTTCAGAGGGCAATCTGAGTAACATTACTCAAACGATTCCTATCAACATCTCTGTTAAACCAGGGATTGTTGAGGATATTCATGTAGGTGTGACCTGTTCTCCCAGGGAGATTCAAGTCTGCACCGAGCTGTTCGAATTATGAAGCATGATGCAACGAGGACAGTTCCTTTAAGTGTGTCAACCTCGTTAAAACAATGAAACATGAGCACGTCCAATTCGAGTTTTGATAGATTTAGTTCAAAATCTCTTTTTTTCAAACTTCACTCTATTTTCCATAGACTGAAGCTTGGGGGGCATGCGCCTCGAATTAAGACATCATGCCGGGGGCATGCCCGTCTTGTGTGATTGTCATTTGTGTGCATGGTGTGGTGTGCTTTGTAAACTTTTTCTGCTGATCGGGCCTTCCTGGTTGTGCAGATGTCTACTCATCCATTTGTTGGTTTCGCGGACGGTGCCTCCCGCAGTACCAGGAATCTGTCTTCTGCAGCCTGGGTAATCTACACTCCTGCTGGTGAGTTGATCGACCTGCAAGGTGTTTGTTTAGGGCGTACCACGAACAATATCGCGGAATATAGCGCCGTGTTGGAATTATTAACCGAGGCAATAAACCTTGGTATCCGTGAATTGCTCGTGTACCTAGATTCACAGCTTGTAGTGTTGCAGCTGAACGGGCACTATTCGGTAAGAAATCCGTCCATTTTACGATTGTATTTGCGTATTCGATTACTGGAAAGGAATTTTGAATATATTACATATCATCATATACCAAGACATTTGAATGCATTAGCAGATACAGTAGCAAATTTGGTGTTAGATAGACATTTGCGCAATTTATAAATCATCATCACATGTAAAGAAGACTCATCCAGAAATAGATATGCATATATAGATATCAAAATGTTTACATAGAAGTGTGTCACATAAAACTCAAAAAATATACATAAGTGTCTTAATACATCCGGAGACACTGAGTCTCTCAAAAAATAGGTGTGGCTAAATCCTAGAGACTAATCAGCATGGTGCTCATGATAGCACGTTACTGCACGCACTAGCCGCCTCAGGATTCGGTGGAGCCGATTGGGGACTCCCACCGTATGGCGCTGGTACTCCAGTGGTACATCTGACAGTCGGGCATAGTCTGGGATCCCATGAACGATCCCCTCAAGGTTCTGAACCAGTGCCTCTCCTCCGGCACCTTCCCCCTGGATCTCAGGGGCGAGCTGTGTCCTCCGGAAGATGGGAGACATCCCGGCTGGTCTCTCAGGTCCTACATCTGCATGCATGTATATTTGTGTTTAGACAACTATGTATTAACAAAAATCATATAAACATAAAATCAAAGACATGAGGACCTACCCAGCTCTTCATCCCAGTGGTCTCCTTCTGGTAGCGGGAGATCCGGGTCCCCTGTAAAGTCAGTTCCCGCATAGGGCCAATCTTCCGCAACGATCAGTTGGCGCCGTATCCATCTGAAGAACTCGGGCTTCCAGGACATCTGTTGCCCGCCTCCAGATCTGGGCATCAGTGCTGCCCAGCGAGCCATTCTTGGCTCTCGTGGTGCTAGACTCGCCACAGGGGCCTCTTGGCCCTGGAAGGTTGGTATGCGTTCCAGAATAAACGACACCAAAATGGAACCATACCCAAACTGTTTCAGTTTGCCCTTTTTGCACTTTGTGAGCTGTCTTTTCATGTTAATAGTGACAGCTGTTGCCCAGTCATACAGTCGGGGACCCATGCATTCTGAGGCCAGTAAGAGTTGAGTCTTTGTAGCCTCGTGCGGTGCCTGCGATCCAGCAGTTCGCGTAATGGTGTGGAGTACAACTCTCAGTGCTAGGTCAGGGATGGTTGAGATGTATACCTTCTTACTCCCTGTTCCTGTTTGTGCCCCACGGCACACCCGCGCCATTACTTCTTCCATCTTCTCCCCTGATGGTCTGCTCCCAGTCAGTACAGGGATTGGATCCCTGCGGGATAATCCAGTAACGAAATAAATGTCGGTGACCTCCAATTCCAACACCTGGTCTCGTATTCTGAATACCTGGTCATTTTCATCCCAGAGGTTGATCAAATATTGGAGGAGCTCAGGCTGAGCTCGTAAGCATGGCATGAGGAAGAATTTCTTTAAACCACAGTTCCTTAGAGCATTCATGCAATTTTCATTTTGCATGGCTTCTTCGTCCTCATCTCCGTGTTCCCGTTCCTTCCATTCAATCACCATTTTGACTGTTTATCTGCATTCACATGGTTCAAAACCTTTAGTTAGATCTTCTGTGAGCTCAAAAATTCAAAAATTTTGGCATAAATAGAGGTTTTTTAGGCGGAAATTTGGGTTGCGCCGCTGGCGCGACTGTCTCGCTAACAGTCGCGCCAGGTGGCGCGGGCCCTTTGATAGAAAGAGCTCAGTGGCGCGGGTCCGTGCCCGATACCCGCGCCACTTAGGCCGGCCCTAAAAATTCAAGAATGCCCTTACAGAGCTGGTTTTCTAAGGGAAATCATTAAAAAATACATGGAAAGAAAGAGAAAGAGAGCGCCTCTTACCGGTCACAGACGAGACGCTGAATGGTTGCTTGGATCGGTCGCAATCGCCGTCAGAAGATTCTGCTCCAAATGGACCACTGCTACTCTCCACAAGGTAAATAGTAAAAAGTAATTTCATTTTTTACCATTGGACGTATTTATAACTTTTCAACGTTAAAATGTGTTTTAAAAGTTATTTCTTGTCAAATATTTGCATGTGTTATGTCAAAAATGGATTTTACGCTTGTTGGGTATGTGCAGTGACAGGTTTTTTGCGACTTAAAAGGTGGAAACGAGTTGTATTTTATACTTTTTCGGACTCGGTAAATACACGAAAAAGTCACTCTGGAGTCATCTTTCAGCTCTTTTCTGACTCTCTAAATATGAAAAGATCGTCGAGGCCCTTTTCGTTTCGATCTCGTTAAAATGGACACGAATCGACATTCACCCAGTATAAGTTTAACCCTTTTTCGGGCTGGGCTGGATCGATTACGAAAAAGGAATACCCTAGCCTATCGCGACTAGGAGGTTTTCCCTGATATTGTTTTCTACCTTTTCGGATCTGGGGAACTATTTACGAAAAGGGACCTGTGGAGTTTTCTTTTCCGCTGTCTTTTCAAACTCTCTAAACATGAAAAGACGCCGAGTTCTTCCTTTGTCAGACTCGTTAAACCCCGATGACATTGGATTCCGTCGCAATGACGTTCTCCGAGTTTCTCCTTCCTAGGACTCGTTAAATGCACTAGGATGGATTCGCCCGAAGGGCGGACTTATATTACAAGCATATGCTATCCCCTTCAAGCTTGTCATCAAAAATAATTGGGGTACTCGCCAGAAATGGTGGGGGAAAAATGGAACCATCGTCATTATCGTCGGCAGTATGTCGCTCTTGAACATGGCACTTGTCTGCATTCGTGTCGGGTTGGGGACATCTCATCTCGTTGTTTCACTTTGCTTCCATGGGTTTGGGTAATCTCTTTTGACCTCTCATCTGTTCACTGCCTCGTCGCCATGACCTTTGATCCGTTGATGTCAAATACTGCCAAGTCCATTGTCGTGCCGTTTATATGTTCAAGAGAAGTTGGCCTCTGCGAATATCAACCTTCCTCTGTTTCTCATATGATCCTAATTCACAACAAAACATTATGTTCCTCTGCCTCGTGTCGATGATGTGGGAATCATTATGGCCCACCTTCGATCAAGATCACTTCCTGTCGACTTCAACTCATTATCCAGGAAGTTGGTCTAGAGACTCCTGATGGTACCTTGGGGCCTGTATGCCTTAATGGCAGGTTCGTCGCATTCGACGAGAGGTTTTCATTATTGACCTCCGATCGGATGATTCTGCGGGTGTTCGACGTCAGCTCATTTATTCACACGCCGTGGATTGTACCTGTAGTACCTTAAGGACCATTGTCATTATTGGTGGTTCCTCTCGCGTCTGTTAACGGCTTTCATCATTGGCTGGTAATCAGGCGATGTTCTTGCATGTTCGACATCAGCTCACATATTCGCGTGCTAGAACTTGTACTTATTTGGGTCGAGATGGAGCGCAAGACCCTGGATTGTGTCCGTTGTAATCCAGGCTGCGATTGTGGATTATTGTCATTATGTACATGACTCAATGATTGGATGGCTGCGACCATACCTGAGTCTATTTGTTTGATCTTAGTTGGATGGCTGTGCCCATACCCTGGATCCGGATTATAGCATACTCTGTTCGAATGGCTGCGTCCATACCATATATATACATCGTGTACTTAAGATATCAGTTGTATCTGTCTATGCAGGTTTTCCGACGGCGGGCCTTCAGTCAGACATGTTCTCGTAAAGCATTTCACCCCTCTCTCTCTCGGGCCTCATGCTTCAGGGGGCATCTGTTACACAGTAATTTGTCACCGTCCCTACCATTCCCCGTCCCGCACAATGGAGGACCCATAACGTGACCTGTGAACACTGTCATGCACTGAAAACATCATCATTGCATCCCTCTGAGTATGAGCTTCATTTCCCCTTGAGACATCTCCTTGCAAATCCATGAAAAACATCTCTTTTTGCATTGGCGCGGGTAGACAGTTCAGTACTCGCGCCACTCAGGGAAATCCTGTAAAGAGGTCGCGCCACTTGGCGCTCTGTCATAGAGCAGCAATCGCGCCACCCATTTTAGGGACTGTTTTTTATATATGGATGGCGGAAGTTGAGTTCAAACAAACTCACAACCACCGCCTATCTTGAGTTGGGAGGTTTGGCTACGGGAGTTCTATGGAAGGGAAGTAGTTTTGCCACCTTCTATGGAACCTTCCTTGTTGATAGGGCCCATCCCATAATAATAGGGATCCCAACTCCCTCCTTCCCCATCTATAAAAGCTTGCTCAGATCCATGGCAAGCTAGTCTTGAAGTGTTGAAGCTTTGCATCTCCTATTCCCAAGTGCCTTTGTGCTGAAAAGAATCCTTCCTTTCCCTTAAGGCCCATTCGAGCAAGGAGACCATTGTTACGAGACTCTGGAGAGGTTTCCCTTTCCCCCGGCGAGCCTTGCGAGACGTAGACGACCGGAGACCCGCGCGAAGGAGGCTGCAGCGTCAGAACTTGGTTGTAACTTCTATTCGTTTACCACTTTAATAGATGACTATGATTATGGTTCCACTCCTTTTTCCATTATGTTAATGCGAGTAATGTCTTTTCTGATCGATGTTTAGTTACGTATGCTGGTTCCTATGCTTGTATCTGTTTGTTCTTTCTGTGTGCAGGTGTTCATCCACGGAGATCGTGGAAGGATTGTGATCTGCCAGGACTGAAGGACGGGGACATCTCTTTTTCAGATCGAGCGTTGGAATCCAGGTACATACCTGAGTCTATTTGTTTGATCTTAGTTGGATGGCTGCGCCCATACCCTAGATCCGGATTATAGCATACTCTGTTTCGGATGGCTGCGTCCATGCCATATATACATCATGTACTTGAGATATCAGTTGTATCTTTCTGCGCAGGTTTTCCGACGGCGGGCCTTCAGTTGAACATGTTCTCGTAAAGCATTTCACCCCTCTCTCTCGGGCCTCATACTTTAGGGGGCATCTGTTACACAGTAATTTGTCACCGTCCCTACCATTCCCCGTCCCGCACAATGGAGGACCCATTTTGTGACCTGTGAACATTGTCATGCCTTGAAAACATCATCAATGCATTCCTCACGAGTATAGACTTCATTTCCCCTTGGGAACTTGTCTCTGCAAAATCAAACATGACTCTTTTTGCATTGTGGTGAACCAGGTTGATGCTGCGCCACTCGGGAAATCTGTAAGTCGCGCCATGGCTTGTCATAAGAAGCGGCCAATCGCCACCCATTTTAGGGACTGTTTTTTATATATGGATGGCGGAAGTTGAGTTCAAACAAACTCACAACCACTGCCTATCTTGAGTTGGGAGGTTTGGCTACGGGAGTTCTATGGAAGGAAGTAGTTTTGCCACCTTCTATGGAACCTTCCTTGTTGATAGGGCCCATCCCATAATAATAGGGATCCCAACTCCCTCCTTCCCCATCTATAAAAGCTTGCTCAGATCCATGGCAAGCTAGTCTTGAAGTGCTGAAGCTTTGCATCTCCTATTCCCAAGTGCCTTTGTGCTGAAAAGAATCCCTCCTTTCCCTTAAGGCCCATTCGAGCAAGGAGACCATTGTTACGAGACTCTGGAGAGGTTTCCCTTTCCCTCGGCGAGCTTTGCGAGACGTGGACGACCGGAGACCCGCACGAAGGAGGCTGCAGCGTCAGAACTTGGTTGTAACTTCTATTCGTTTATCATTTTAATAGATGACTATGATTATGGTTCCACTCCTTTTTCCATTATGTTAATACGAGTAATGTCTTTTCTGACCGATGTTTAGTTACGTATGATGGTTCCTATGCTTGTATCTGTTTGTTCTTTCTGTGTGCAGGTGTTCATCCACGGAGATCGTGGAAGGATTGTGATCTGCCAGGACTGAAGGACGGGGACATCTCATTTTCAGATCGAGCGTTGGAATCCAGGTAGGTTCTTATCCCAAATCTTTCATTCGTAACTAGGAGCCTGCGTCATAGCATTGTTTGTTTGTTGCTAGACCCCTGCTGGGCTAGTAGGGATCGCCTCTGTCCGCAGAGGGGATTTACCTTCTCAACAATTACATTCACCTCATTATTGGGTCATAACTATGTTTTTCCAAAGTTTATTAATTCTTAACATTTTAAAGTGAATTTATGGCTAAAACTTAGAAAATAATATGCTTATACTTATACCTAACAATTAGCATGAGTTTTTTGACATGTGTAGGCACAAAGGAAGCTTCCAAGACACCTTTATGTGGCCTTGGATGATCAAATTCGAATTCAAGAAGATAAACCTCATGGAAAATATCATGGAGGAGATCATGGAGGATAGGGTTATGTGTCTAGATGGTTTAGAAATGTATGGAACTAAAAGAGAGATTAGTGGATCATCATTATGAGTTTGTTATCTCATCTCATTGTATAAATAGGAGTACCTCCTCCATTCCAAGGGGAGGACTCTTAGAGCATTGTATCCAATTAATGATGGAATAGAATAAAGCTTCATTTTTCATATATTTCCATTATGTAGTTTTAGATGTAAATTGTGTTAATGTAGAATATGAATTTATGGAATTTATGTAGTTTTAGATATAAGTTTCCTTATTGTAGTATATGGAATAATTTGTCTTGTTCTTAAGAGAATTGAGCTCACTCTAAAAGGATGAGAGAAACATTTTATTTCATATTAGATTTTGTTTCATTTCATTGCTTAGATGTTTAAGGATTTGTTTGTGATTGATGAATGAGTTTTAAATTAGAATCTTATCAACATGTGAGAGGATATCCAAGGGTCTAAGTTAGGCTCTCTCTCTATTTTATTTGCATGATAATTGAAATTCATTCTTTTGCTTTTATGTTTCAAGTCATTTCATTTCTTATGCTTATGAATGAATCTTAGTTTAGTTTGGATTAGTACATGAGAGGACAATCAAAAGACTAAGTTAGTATTTCTCTCTCTTTGAATCTGAACAACAATTAAAGTTCATTCTCTTGTTTTTATTTCAAGTTTCTGGTTTTATGAATGATTTCTCTATGATACTGTAGGGAAGGACAACCAGGACCTCCTTAGTTAGGAGCCTCTTCCCTTGCATATTATATTGAATCATAAATAATTTAGTTAGACATAGAGTTAGTTGCCTACTCTTGCATATATATTGCTGGCACCATCACAAGCTCACGAGTTTCCCTGGTCGATAATTTAATGCAGCAATTTGTTCAAATAAATTGCCCAACAGGGAGTTAGGTAAACTCATTATTTTACAAGATGTAGTGCATGTTCCAGGTTTAAAGAAGAATTTGATCTCAGTCGCAATGTTAGAGGATAAACGGTATGAAGTTGTCTTCAGTGAAGGAAAAGTTTTCCTTCAGCACAAGGCAACAAGACAAGTCAAGAAGGTTGGGATTCGAGCAAAGAATCTCTACAGACTTGAAGTAGATGGGATTTCTACGGAGCTTCCTACTGTTGGAAAGTGCAAGAAAGACATGCAATTGATGCTTGAGAGGGAGCAAGTTTTGCATTCAAGTATTAGTGAACCTCGGGATGTGGAGCAGCCACAAGATGAGGATCATGGAGTGGAAGAAACCACTCATGCAGAGAAATTTTGTGCCAGATGGGCAGAGGGAGTGCATGCAGCTATACCACCAGGTGAGAGGTGGGGCAACATGCATGAATAATCCCAAGAGGAGATTTCTAGGCAGGATTCATTGAGATGGTGTGGATCTCATGAATTGAATCTGGCTACGAGGTGCCCACAGCACAACAGTAGCATGATCAGTTGGATTGATGCAGGCAGATCAAAGTGACAGTGTCGGATACTAGAGCGCGGATCAGAGTTGACAGCAAGTGCAGAGTGCATGGGTGCAAGAGTTCAACAGCGCAGTGGTTCCTGATGACATGTGCAGTTGGTACCAGCAGAAGTCAAAGAATTTGATGATAGATGCATCAGATTGATTGAGTTGTTTGGAGCCTATTCAGTTTCATAAGAGTTGCAGAGCAGATACATGGAGTTGCATGGCACTTGCAAAGGTTGCAGGGCGAATGCATGGAGTTGCATGTCGCATGCAAAGACAGTCCTTTCTTGTTGAGAGGGAGTGTTGAAGATTGCAACAAGAAATAGTGAAGGAGGCATCCTGAAACATCATTCTTGATCCTAGTTGGAAAGTGATCACCTAAACTAGGTGGGGGCCACACAGGTGATTTTTGTCGCAAAGTCTATTTTTAGACTATGTCTATTTTTAGACATATGGATCATGGTCTATGAGTTGCAGGATGATATTTATGGATGATTGGTCAAGTTGGTAAAAATAGATGGACCTCTATTTTTAGACATTGGGCGGAATCTATTTTTAGACTGCCAGTCTAAAAATAGATCAGTGAAATATTATTAGCCCTTAATAATATTTGGACTATAAGCATTATCTTATCCTCTTGGAGCACTTCAGTTCGAGCTACGGATGTGGCACATGCAGCTGACAGAAGGAAATACGCTTTTCCTAGGGGTTAGTTGAGCTATTGCATGGTTGACTTCAGTTAGAACTCATGTGGCAGAGTTTGGTGGAGTTGATGAGACAGTTGGTGGAGTTGTGTTCGGTTTAACTTAGTTGAACTAGTTGTATTTAGTCTAACTGATAAATACACTAGTGATGAGTGGTGTGAATTAATTATTAATTAATTCACTCATTATTAACTCATAAATCAACTAAAGAATACATCAGTTAACTGCAATGCATGGACAGTTCAGTGGAGACCAGTGTTAGAGGTGGGTGAAAGGGTGAGTCTACTATCAGTTGTGACTATAGTTGTGCATGAGATTTGCACACACATTGATTGATATTTTCAATGAGGATTGCGCAGTACAAGCCAAGGAGATTCAAAATTGGATCTCATTCATTCTCATCTTGGATTGCGCATTAGAGGCAGGAAAACAGTGGAGGAGATTTGAACCTGTGACTTATTCAAATCTGAGCTAGTTTGTGTGTAACTATTGGAGATAGTACTGAGTACTTGTGAGGAGTATTTTACTATGATTGTTACATGTTATCTATCATTATAATATACAGATAGTTGGGGGTTTTCAGCTATCAGCTTTCCCCATTACATACTGTGTCATATGTGTGCTTGATTATGTTTTAATGTGCGCATGCGACTGCTTCTATCTCCGCATATTGATGATCAATTGTAGAAGAGGTTATGTATTATGCATGAAGCTTAAATAGTGTGTAATCAGGATAATCTCGGTGAATAATTCAGCCATTATTCAAATTTCTACACCTAATGCTCGCACGCTGAGGGGAAATCTGTTACACCAATTTTTGGTCACCTAACCTGTTACTATTAGATGGACCAAAGTACACCATGTAAGACCAATTTTACCCTAGTAAAATTTCTTTCACTATGAAAAATAACTTAGTAATCCATAATTTATTAAGTTGTTTATGGTCTAAACATGAAACCCCATGAGGAATAATTGAATAAATCCTTATTTGTTTGATTTTATTCAAGGGATAATTAATTAAACAACAGTTTAATTAATATTCCTTGTCATATTTAACCCAAAACAGGAAAATTAATTAGATAAATCACTATTTATCTTATTATTTTCTAGGAATAATTATTTAAAACATTATTTAAATCATATTCTTTGTTAAATTTGACTAAAGCATTTATAAATAATTGAATAAATCACTATTTATTTAATTATTACTCAACCAAATTCTTATAATAATAAATAAATCATTTATTTATTTATTATTTACAAATAAAGGGATTTGATCAAATTCAAATTCTTTTTCCCTCCAACAAAAATAATAAAATATTCCATAAAAGTTAGATCTAGATCTGGTTAATATTATTCTAATTATGCACCAATATCTAGACTAACTCAATATTTTATTATTAATATAAGGATTTTTCCATTCATTCACTACCTTTTGTTGCCTAAATATCACTCTAGATCTATACTTTTGGTCTGACTTTGATCCTCCATCATTGTCATACTTTTCTATCTTTTTTCTTGTGAGATCCCTTTCAGTTCCATTTTTTGTCTGGGTTTTATACACCATCAAGAGAGAGAGATCTTAGATCTGAAGTGTTGAGGACATACAAGAACCCATCCCATTGAGGGTGACTGGTAACATCTTTCTATGTTCCCTTACGAGGTGTCATAAATACAAAATTCTTTAAAAATATTCTTGTCTTGTCTATTGGATGCATGGAGAAACTCTTGCTTTTATTTGTTGTTTAATTTCTTTAACTACATAGATCTGGATTTTGTAGCATTTATTCTTATCAACTAACTACAGATCTAAGAAAATTGACAACCATGTTTGATGTTAGAGTTGTTTTTTATGCACAGCTAAAGTGAGATTTTTTCGTATGCTTGTGATTAGAATTCACACTAACACTAGGGAGTAGGAGATCCTTTCAAATTTTTTCTCAAAGAGGCTCTCGAGTGACAAAGGAACAAGATGATTGATACGTTTTCCAAAATCCTTCAATAGATGCAAGTGGGTGAAGCCTTTTTATGCAATAGTAACTTCAAAGGTGCTTCCCCCTTTAAGGGACAAGCCAACTTTGAAATTCCCATATTTGAAGGCCAGATAAACATAAAAGCACTAGATAAATGGCTAAATCTAATAGAAGGATATGTGTCAGTCCATAATTTTTTCGATAAGGAAAATATTTATTTTTCACTCCTCAAGGATGCCCCCCCATGTCAAGGACTAGTGGGAAAATTACTATGAGGATAGGGATAGGGAGGAAACTTCACTACTTTTAGTTGCACCACCCTCTTGGAATTATTTCCAATATGTCGTCAAAGAAAAATATTACCTTGTTGGGAGCACTGTAGACAAGTACACAAAATGAACTACACTACAATAGGAAAGGGACCAAGGTGTGCTAGAGTTAACAAATAATTTTCATACCCTCCACACAATGTTGGTTATTAAGGAATCTAAGTAGCATATAGTGCTCAAATATTGTGTTTGTTTGAACAAATATTAGTAGGTGGAAATGGAGTTCCTGGAAATCTCCTCGCTTGGGACGAAATTCTGATATGTTGTCAAGATCAAGCAAAAATTTAAATAGAAGAAACGAGACTTTGGATGTGTGAATACAAGGTAGGGAAAATGAACCTCCAAACTGCAGAAAAAAGGGGCATAGCCAAGTTGGAGGAAGCTAGGACAACCCATCAAATCCACAAGTAAAGAATAACATGATGAAGATGAAGAAGGATACACAAAACTGGTGTGAGTTCCACAAGAGCCCCACTGAAAATGCAAATGAATTCCACGCCAAGCAGTCATTGGTGGTCGAGCTAAAAGCTTCAGAATCAGAAGCATGTTCTGAATATGAACCAAAATATTACAAGGTGAAACACATTATTGATGTAGAAACTAATGCCACATGTTGTATCTCAATCTTGCACATCCAAAAATTAAAATATTTTAGGGCATATTTGAGCCAACGACCAAAATAAAAAGAAAGCTCATTTAAATTTGGAAAAAGGGGCAGTATATATTGGTTGTGTTTATGGATCTAGTTTGACAAATCACCTCCTTTAATGTGAATCACAGTGCTTATGATTCCTAACAAAAAATTTAATTATGGGTAAACAAAAATTTCTCTCGGGATTTATTGCAGAGAGGTCCTTTTTATCAAAAAAAATTGGCTCAAGGCCTAATCACTTTGTCTTTATTTCATTCCCTACATATATCATCGAAGGCCAAGAACAAGTTACAAGTAAGATAAACATAGGGCACCGAGAGGAGGAGCCCATGAAAGAGTTTATACTAGTGCTAAATGCATAGATAAAGGTCACAAGTGATACTATATATGAAATAAAAAAAACTATTTGGTTCAACAATCTGGGAATATTCCAAACACGCAAAAAAAAAAAAAACGCCAAAACCATATATGGAGCTTGCTTACTACATTATGTGACATTCCTTCTTGCTCATAGGGTTTCTATAATGATAAGTGAATGAGCGAATCTCCAATTTTTTTTAAAAGCATATGGGACATAAGGAATGTTTCATAAAAATCCACATATAAGGTAACATTATTTGAATCAAGATCAAGGGATCCTTCATCTATGGAGAGAGCATCAGTTTTTCCATATTTGTCAAGTTTTATATCAAACCTAAACTTATTCCCACCACCTACTGATGAGCTTCGTCATTAGACATATTTGGAGGGGTTAATGGTCACCTTTTTTCCTTCTTAAATCTCTTTTTCTCGGATTTTTATTTTTATCTGGTTTTATGATGCTAGTATAGGTGGTGATTAAGGCTAACATACTCTGAGTGCCTAATATGAGGTTGAGTGCAGAAAAACACGAGTAATTGGCATTATTTTTGAATATTTTATCATAAATAATTGAAGGAGACAACAAGGAGAAATTATAGGAGGATTGTCCACCCTCCTTAACTCTCGAAGGTAGCCAAAGGATCCCGAAGGATTCTCTCCAACAATTTGACTTCTAGAGGCAGCTAAGAAACTCAAATACCAAAGTGCACTCAATCTATGTTTACTTGGATTCAAGTGGACTCAATCACTATTTTCAAGGGAGCTGTTGGTAGCTGCCCTGTAGAATAAATAGATCAGAGCTAGAGCTAGGAAGGATTCGATTCTATTGGGAACTTTGCTACAAGCTATTGAGCTTTTGATTATTGTACTCAACGATTAAACTTTGAGAAATGTATGAGACTATTCTTTCATTAAATAAGCAGACTGATTTCATTTTACTGACTTAAGTTTTAGAGAGCTAGGCATGTGGGTTAGGGCCCAATCCATGTGCCTCAGCCTATTTGTTTTACTTATTCTTTGCTTTCTGTCAGTAGTTCTGCTTCTGATAGTTTCATTGTTGTTTAGTTTTTCTTTCAGTGTGTTGTTATAGGTTTCATTTGCTTATGAGTAATAGAATAGAAGAGAAAAATCTAAAATTTTTGGATCAAGAACTCCCTTCTGTTGGGGTTCCCATGTTTTGGCCAGATTGGCAAGACCAAAAGATGAGACAACATCAGAACCACTTTGGGGCCCTAGGATCTAGCCCTCCTGGACCCGGAGAGGGATCTCTCCATAAATACAAAGAATGGTATATCTTTGGAACTCAAAATGAGGTATTAGGCTAGGTATGAAGCACAAAGAGGGGTTTAAAATGATTTGGTTGGTTGGTTGTTGGGTTGGTCATGAGATCATAGACTGAGAAGGTAATGGAAGGAAAGGAGCAAAGCAGTAGGATGTTTTAGCAAAGAGGATATGTCAAGAAAGTGCCATCCATTGGGCTATGGAGTCATGAAAGGGATTACTTGTAGCAATTAGCCAAAGCTTTCAGAGGGCAAGTCATCTACACTAAAGGATCTTTTTAGATAGATGGTGGGATGGAACATTAAGGATTGAAAGTGAAAGAAGGAAAGAAACCCAATTTCTGTCTATAGATCAGGTCAGAGGTCATTTAACTCCAGACCTGCTTGGACATACTCAAAGGCAGCTTTCAATGGAGGGACAAAGGGGCAGCTTATAGATCGGACCAGAGGTCATTTAACTCCAGGTCAGCTTTAGCATGCTCCAGGGAAAAACAAAGATAAGTTTAACAGAGCTAGGGTCTATAGATCATAGAAGGAATTTGAACCTTCAATGATTTGACACCAGCAAGAGATCTTAGAAAGGCCAGCTGGTCACACAGGGATCCTAGTGGACAGGGCTAACTCTAATCCCTAGTGTTCCCAAGTCTTCTAGCTTAAACCCAACAAGAAAAACTAAGAAGCAAACCCCAAATTCATACATCAGCTAGCAGGAAATAACATCCGCCACACTGGTTAAACCACATGAATTTACTCTTAGATTCACTATCATCATAAAACATTAAAGGCAAGGAGAGCAGAAACATAGGGTACCTAACAAGGGTAAATCCTATGCCAGATTTCTGATGCAAGCTAGCAGAAAATGAAATAGTATGAAAATGTAATAAACAGTGTTAGAAAAACATCACCAATAGTAATAGACCAGGATCCTGTGAAATGTGCTTGATTAATTGATGCAAAACCAGTCACATACACTGAGCTCAATGGCTGTTACAATCCAAACTTCTCCTCCTAGCCTACTAGAATACAAACTACTCTGCTACTTTCTCCCAAAATTGTTCTAACAGTCAAAACTGAATCCCTCTAACTACAATTGGCAACAACCGAACAAAAACCTTTATAATATGTTCTTGAGGATTCTTATAGGAGAAAAGAATAACAGGAGTAGATGTAAAATTAAATGCAGCATTAAAAAATCTGAAGCAGTAAGAGGGCCGAGGCTCCATTCAGTTTAAATTATGGGCATTTATCTCTGGTACTTGTTGGATGATGGAGTGGTCTTCATCAGGTTTCCATTTACTCTAGGTATGTCTCTGGTGTACTGAACAAAATGTAGAACGATGATGCTAGGGTTTTCCATACTGTATAACTAATGCACTGGTAGCATAGGACTATTGTCAGGGCTGAAAAATCTCCCTAGAACACGATATAGAATGCAGACGGTATGGGCACCTTATCCTTTTATGGAAGAATGTACTGCTGATATGAAAACCCTGAGAGTATGGTTTTTTGTGCATTGGACCTTCTGATTGATCCTCAGGGTCTTCGATCTGGTACCTTGCCTTTGAATAATTGGATTAAGGCTTTAATATTTTCAACAATGTGCCTTAGATCTTCAATTCCCTCACTGATACTCTTTGCCACTTCCACGTTTGCCTCTGATTGCGAAACCTATGCTTTAAATGGTTCTAGAGAAATTTGATAGAGTTTAGCTCCGTCCCTTGAATGCACATCTTGTCATGGCTCCTTCCCAGGCTTTCTTCATAAATTCAACCCTTGAAAATGGTCCTTTCTTGCGCTCTGTGCCACTGCAACAGTGACTGTGAACCATGGTGGTTTTCACCACCCGAAACCCTGCAAAACATGTAAACATGTTAAGAAAATCCATGCATGGGGAGGGTGGATGCAGCGGGGACAACGAAAATGGACGTGCAGCTGGTGAAAAGGTGGAATAGTGCAGGATTACGGTGTAAAATGCAGTAGAATGGAAATTTTAATGTAAAACATTAAAATTTGACCTTTGAACGCATATATATACAAGGACGGGCAAGAAATACGATGAAACACGTGGAAAGGGTGATGTGGAAGGACCGGTCAACGGCGGGACATGCAATCGAATCTGGATCGTCCGATCTCAGGAGGAGATTGACGGCTGGGGACATGGCGGAGGGCGATTCAATCTAGACCGTCCGATCTCGGGAGGAGATCGACGGCTGAAAATGCATTGGAGGACGACGGATGGTGGGCCAGGGGTACGTTTGCCTTGGGTTATCCCCCGCGCAACTTTGCGGCATGAGGACCATTGGATGGACGATCGCAGATTGGACGGTGTATATGCATATCGCGCCAGGTCAAATGCCGAACGATAACGCGCAATGGGGGGGCGGTTTTGAAATAGTGACGGAGCCACGTGTCGGGCGGTGAGTGGAATCGCTCCGAAAATAAAATTACCGCCTATTCTCCAAACGCGGTGCGATGGAAACCGGTGGTTTATGAACAGTGTGCAGGGACCACCGGGGCGAGTAAACTCCAGGCCGTCGGATCAACGGGTAAATGAACGGTGGAGATGTGATGAGCGGTGGTGAAAGGGTAGGGTAATGGACGTTGCGGAGCTCGCGATGACCGTCCAATCGGTGCAGATCGACAGCTTACGACACCCCCGATACATATCTGAGATAAGCGCTTTTCGGGCTGGCGGGTGGTTCTAGCACCGCGGTCACGTGGTGGAAAAGGTTAAGGGGGCTGGCCGAAAGGGGCTAGGCTTGCATAATGTTAAAATGTGGGTTTTTCAACCTTTTCAATGCGATTTGAGGCCAGGAAAAGGGTAACGGTAGATGGAAAAAAGGGGATTTAAACCAAACAAAGTGTATTTGGAAGGTTTAAAGGGGATTTAGGATGGTTTTGGAGGACTAGGGGAGGAATTTGGGGGTAAAAAGGGGAACTTTGACAAAGGGAAAAAGGGTCGAAAAGGGACATTTTGCAGGGATACAAGGGATAAATGTAGGCCTTTTGGAGCACAATTTTTTGCAATCAGAGAGGCTTTATAATGGGAATCAACAGAGGGGATTTATCAAAGGACAAAGGCACAAGGAGACTTCAAGGATGATGTGTTTCAGAGGAAATGCATTCCTTGAAGGCTCAAAAACATTTTAGCCCCCTGTTTGCTTGTAAAAAATTTATAGGGGGCTAACAGTGGCTCCACATGGGGATGGCTTCTTCTTGAAGGAGTCAAGAATTCAGAAAATAAATCTTTGGTGTAGGCCAGATGCCTAGTACTTGACTCATTCTTTTCTTCTCTTGTATCAGCTGCCACAGATTGTGAAGACATCAAATCAACAGAAAAACTCTCAAACAATCTACCTACCCATCCTGCAATCCTAGCATTTTTTCTTCCAGGGTGCATTTGGACTAGCAAACCCTTTACATCATTTATATTTACAAACAGGAAAATAAACCTATTCTACTTCTACCCTTATTACTCCATGAGACCAGATTAAACTGTTGGTCTCATAGTTTCTCTACCTAATCTAGTATCTGCTAGGATTAAACTATCTAGCAGATTTCTTCTCTACATTCTAAGACAGAAATTGAAAATAGTCAAGCCAGGATTAGACTGTCTGACTTGCTGGACTTTGTAGGAATTAAAAAAAACTAACTACATGCTCACAGACTGAGCTTATTTGAGCTTTTCCTACCTACCCTGCTCTAACTGGAATATTTACAAGTCTAGCTTACAAACATTGTCTTCCAATGTAACCAGTCCATCAAGTGATCCCATGGCTGGTCCTTTCTGCTCAGCTCCTTGAGAAGGCTGGATAGGCAGGGCTGCTCCCACTCTTTTTGTTCAATAACAACAGCTTTGAAAAGTTTTCTTTCTGTTTGCAACATGCTTCTCAAAAAGAACTTTGATCCTTCCTCAAATGTTTGCAGGAAATGAGCATAAGGATCATGAAAAGATACCTGGTTATGAATATCTGGCAGGCAGGCTTCAACTAGGATTTCCTCTTCTTTCACTGGATCAAGAATAAGACTCTCATGAGAAAGAGAATCTCCCTCATCTTCTTCATTTTCTAAACTAGAGGACTCATCATATATGGCAGTGTTGTCCTCCTGGAGCTCTGATATATTCTGCTCTGGGAGTCTTTGAGCTTTTGCCTTGCTCAGAATGTCTTTTGCTTTCCTCTATCTCATCTTCACAAAGAGAAAGGAAAAACTGCTGGTTACCAGTCTCATTGATGATCTATGGTAAAGTAGAATGAAGATTCAAGGAATCTTCATCTGCTATTATACTATCGTAGCTCTCCCCATCAGTGTCATAAATAGGTTGGCTTGACCAAGTCAACCATTCTGGACGTTCAGCAGGTCTTTCTTCGTTCTGATTCTCAGAGGAGCTTTCTAGATCTGTACAATCAAACTCATAAGATGGATGAGCAAGAGTGTGTGTTCTACAAAATATTTCAAAGGTGGACTGCTGATTTAATATCTGATCAATCTCCTCTTCTATCAAAGGGGAATGTTTTCTTGTGGTTCCTTCAGCAGAAGTCATTAGGGGAATTTTGAGGTCTAAAATGGGCCTCCTAAGGAAAATGTACAATCAAAATTCACTTTATGAGAACCAATCACATTTTAGGGGATGACATCATCCCTAATGGTTGAGGTGGCATTGCTTGAGTTAAAGGTACTTACTTGTCACATTCTCAATAGTGGATAAAAACTCATGGTTAACCATGGTAGTGCTCTAAGTACTTTTAAAGTCATAAAGTAAAGTACTCATAATAAATGTCATTTCACACTTTTTGAATAAAATAATATTATTGTCATTTCATATTTCTTGAAAGAAACAATGCATATCCCTATACATTTATTATATTATATTATATTATTTTTATATAGTATATTAATTACATCTTATTATACAATTTAAATAATACAATTTTTTAATTAATAACATATAATACAATTAGGAATTTATAAATTTATATTTGTATTTTATTTTAAATTATTTAAGTACAAAGGAAAAATGCATTAATTGTTCAATGATAATGATTTTTTCTTGAAAAGTTCATTTTATTTATAGTCACATCAATACAAATTTTTTATTAATTTTATTTTGGTACAAATTTTTAATTGAATTTAACTATGGTTACATGGATTTTGGTGCAAAAATTGAATTGCAAATTCATAAATATTATTTATTATTTCCTTAGGGGCCTTTTGGAGCCTCAAAATTCCCCTAATATTAGCGACTCTACCCACTTCTTGTATTAGCTGATTTGGAGGCAGGATGTCTTCTTGAACCTCTTCTAGAATATCTTCAGTTGTGCTTGCAGGGAAATCTTGAGGATCTTCTGATGTTTCTTGATCTCTTTCTGATTCAGACCAATCCTCATGAACCTGATGATACTCGGTTAGACTACAAGGCTCATGAATGGTTTCTTCTTCCACATCAGATTCTGCATCTTCTATGTGGTCTCTTGTTTCCTCAAAGAAACATTCCCTATTAGCTTTTGCTATTAGGTCCTGATATTCTCTGGTCAGCGTAACACAAGACACAAGTAGGAAATCAGGCAGTTCCTGATCCCTTTCCTCCTCATCTTCAATGGATCCTTGAGCATCATACATGTCTTGCTCATCTTCTAGGTCTTGAGTTTGTTCTTGTGCTGGAAGAGGCATGGGTTGTACTAAATAATCATCATTTGCATTCAGATTAGCCATATACATCTACAGCAATTTACCAAATGTTTCTGCTATTTCATTGAGTTGGTCATACAAAGCATCATACTTTGTATCCCTGTCCATGTCTGGATCCACATTTATGCAAAGAAGGCTACTGCTTCTTCTCAACCAGTTCAGAGTCCTCCACCAGTGGAGTCATCAGGTCTTTGGATCATAGGGAGTGTGGAGTCGCCAGGTGGATGTATATGAATGTTTGAAGCATGATGTTGTCCACCAACAGAAATTAGAGCCAATCTAAAGGCAAAGGTAATTACATTTAGCAGGTCATAGTATGTTGGGGTTCCCATGTTTTGGCCAGTTGGCAAGACCAAATCAAAGATGAGCAAACACTCATGAACCACTTTGGGGCCTAAGTTCTAGCCTCTGTGGACAGGAGGATCTCCTCCATAAATACAAAAGAAATAGTATGTCTTTGGAACTCAAAATATAGGGTATTAGGCTAGGTATGAAGCAAAAAGGGGGTTTAAAATGATTTGGTTGGTTGGTTGCTGGGTTGGTCATGAGATCATAGACTAAGAAAGTAATGGGAGGAAAGGAACAAAACAACAGGATGCTTCAGCAAAGAGGATAGGTGAAGAAAGTTCCATCCATTAGGCTATGGAGTCATGAAATGGAATTACATGCGACAACTAGCTAGGCTTTCGGAGGGCAAGTCATATACACTAAAGGATCTTTTTAGATAGATGGTGAGATGGAGCATTAAGGATTGAAGGTGATGAAAGAAAACAGCAATTACTGTCTATAGATCAGAGTCGGAAGGTCATTTAACTCCAGGACTGTGGATATCCTCAAGACATTTAAGTGGAAGGACAAGAAAGCAGCTGTGATGGTTGGAAGTCATTAACTCAGATATTAGCATCAGGAAAAGCAAAGATAATTTAAATTTAAGAGATATAGATGGAAGAAGGACTTTGAACCTTCAATGCTTTGACACCAGCAAGAGATCTTATAAAGGCCAACTGGTCACACAGGGATCCTAGTGGACAGGGATAACTCTAATCCCCAGTGTTCCCAAATCTTCCAGCTTAAACCCAACAAGAACAACTAAGCAGCAAACCCCGAATTCATACATCAGCTAGCAGGCAATAACATCCTCTACACTCGTTAAACCACATGAATTTACTCTTGGATTCACTATCAGCAAAAAACATTAAAGGCAAGGAGAGCAGAAATGTAGGGTACCTAACAAGGGTAAATCCTATGCCAGATTTCCGATGCAAGCCAACAAAAAATGAAACAGTATGAAAATGTAATAAACAGTGTTAGAAAAACATCACCAATAGTAATAGACCAGGATCCTGTGAAATGTGCTTGATTAATTGATGCAAAACTAGTCACATACACTGAGCTCAATGGCTATTACAATCCAAACTTCTCCTCCCAGCCTACTACAATACAAACTACTCTGCTACTTTCTCCCAAAACTGTTCTAACAGTCAAAAATGAATCCCTCTAACTACAATCGGCAACAACCGAGCAACAACATTTACGATATGTTCTCGAGGATTCTTATAGGAGAAAATAATAACAGGAGTAGATGTAAACTTAAATGTAGCATTAAAAACTCTGAAGCAGCAGGAGGGCCGAGGCTCCATTCAGTTTAAATTCTGGGCACTTATCTCTGGTACTCATTGGATGATGGAGTGGTCTTCGTCAGGTTTCCATTTACTCCAGGTATGTCTGTGGTGTACTGAACAAAATGTAGAACGATGATGCTAGGGTCTGCCATACTGTATAACTAATGCACTGGTAGCATAGGACTGTTGTCAGGGCTAAAAAATCTCCCTAGAACATGGTATAGAATGCAGACGGTATGGGCACCTTGTCCTTTTACGGAAGAATGTACTGCTAATATGAAAACCCTGATAGTATGGTTTTTGTGCATTGGACCTTCTGATTGATCCTCGGGGTCTTCGATCTGGTACCTTGCCTTTGAATAATTTGATTAAGTCTTTAACATTTTCAACAATGTGCCTTAGATCTTCAATTCCCTCACTGATACTCTTTGCCGCTTCCACATTTTCCTTTGACTGCGAAACCTGTGCTTTAAATGGTTCTAGAGAAATTTGACAGAGTTTAGCTCCGTCCTTTGAATGCACATCTTGTCATGGCTCCTTCCCAGGCTTTCTTCATAAATTTAACCCTTGAAAAATGGTCCTTTCTTGCACTCTGTGCCACTGCAATAGTGACTGTGAACCACGGTGGTTTTCACCACCCAAAACCCTGTAAAACACGTAAACATGTTAAGAAAATCCATGCATGGGGAGGGTGGATGCAGTGGGGATGATGAAAATGGACGTGCAGCTGGTGAAAAGGTGGAATAGTGCGGGATTACGGTGGAAAATGTAGTAGAACGAAAATTTTAATGTAAAACATTAAAATTTGACCTTTGAATGCATATATATATACAGGGACGGGTGAGAAATATGATGAAACATGTGGAAAGGGTTATGTGGCGGGACCGGTCAACGGCGGGACATGCAATCGAATCTGGATCGTCGGTGAAACATGTGGAAAGGGTTATGTGGCGGGACCGGTCAATGGCGGGACATGCAATCGAATCTGGATCGTCGGATCTCAGGAGGAGATCAACGGCTGGGGACATGGCGGAGGGCGATTGAATCTGGACCGTCCGATCTCGGGAGGAGATCGACGGCTGAAAATGCATCGGAGGGCGACAGATGGTGGGCCAGGGGTACAGTTGCCTTGGGTTATCCAACGCACAACTTCGCGGCGCGAGGACCGTTGGATGGACGATCGCAAAGAGGACGTTGTATATGCATATCGCGCCAGGTCAAATGCTGAACGATAACGCGCGATGGGGGGGTGGTTTTGAAATAGTGATGGAGCCACATGTCGAGCGGTGAGTGGAATCGCTCCGAAAATAAAATTACCGCCCATCCTCCAAACGCGGTGCGATGGAAACCGGTGGTTTATGAACAGTGCGCGGGGACCACCAGGGCAAGTAAACTTCGGGCCGTCGGATCAGCGGGTAAATGAACGGTGGAGATGCGATGAGCGGTGGTGAAAGGGTAGGGTAATGGACGCTGCGGAGCTCATGATGACCATCCGATCGATGCAGATCGATGGCTTACGACACCCCCGATACATATTTGAGATAAGCGCTTTTCAGGCTGGTGGGTGGTTCTAGCGCTGTGGTTGCGTGGTGGAAAAGGTTAAGGGGGCTGGCCGAAAGGGGCTAGGCCTGCATAATGTTAAAATGTGGGTTTTTCAACCTTTTCAATGTGATTTGAGGCCAGGAAAAGGGTAACGGTAGATGGAAGAAAGGGGATTTAAACCAAACAAAGTGTATTTGGAAGGTTTAAAGGGGATTTAGGATGGTTTAGGATGACTAGGGGAGGGATTTGGGGGTAAAAAGGGGAACTTTGACAAAGGGAAAAAGGGTCGAAAAGGGACATTTTTCAGGGATACAAGGGATAAATGTAGGCCTTTTGGAGCACAATTTTTTGCAATCAGAGAGGCTTTATAATGGGAATCAACAAAGGGGATTTATCAAAGGACAAAGGCACAAGGAGACTTCAAGGATGATGTGTTTCAGAGGAAATGCATTCCTTGAAGGCTCAAAAACATTTTAGCCCCCTGTTTGCTTGTCAAAAATTTATAGGGGGCTAACACCTTCTCATCTCTGTCAATAGAGCTAGAGGAGGGTGAACCTTCCGACAAACCCAAAAATTGATTTCCGTTCACTGTTTCTGAGAATAGAGTAGAGTTGCATTACCATTTTGAGCCTTCCTTTTGTACTGTATTTTCAGGAATTTTTCTGTTCTTTGTGCGTGGATCAGCAGAGTTGTTTGCAAGAATAAGAATCAAAGTACTAGGAAAGTCCATTTGCACCTACCTGCTTCATTTTCCATCTCTATTTTTACGCCTCCATCGCTATTTTTGTGCCTCCATTTCCCTCCTATTTATTTTATTGTAGCTTCCACCTCTTTTATTTACAAGACACTTAAAAATGCTAAGAGTTTGACCTTCACCCTTTCCTCATTGAAACTTCTGCTACCATACTTCGCTCTATTGCAAATCGCAAATACTCCTGGTCTTCATTAATAATTCCCACTTCTGAGCTCTGATTGTGATAATTCATATAACCCTTCCTCCTTACCTTGCTGATTATCACAAAAATATTCGAAAACCTTTGGAAACAGACCTTTTCCCCTTTTTTCCTTTAAAATACTTACCGCAATTCCTTTCGCAAATCACAATTCGCATTTTCCATTTGGTTCCCATTAACACTTACCACTCCAAACACCGATTGCGATAATTATCCGTACTCTGCCACACCGCAAATGCAAATCGAATTTTTCATCTGGTTTTCATAACACATTCCGCTCCCAACACCGATTGCAATATCGTTGTCGTACTCTGCCACCAGACCTATTGCCACGTCATCCATTCGCATTTCTCATTTCGCATTCTTTATCCCATCGCATTTCAAAATTCGTTCCCGCTCATTAAAAACACTTCCAATAGCCCTCCGGCTTTGTGATATTGTGATTGTGATATCGCTTATCACATATCACACTTTGGTCTTCCCATCACATGTCTGCCATCGCACTTTTAAAATCCTCCCTTTCCAAATGATTTTTTCGATATTATAAGTTTTAATAAATTCTAAACCCTATTTCACACTTCTAGGCCTTGTTTCATGTGTTTAGCCTTCCCTTAGCACCCTTAACCCCATTTTCTCAGAACTGCAAGCAACAATTTCTCAAGTTTAGTTAGATCATGGATAGTTGCATGGTAGATAGACCATAAGATAAGTAGGGTGTTTTTAGATGATTGGGCAAGTTAAGTGTGGTTTAGAATTATTTTCCTTTCTTCCATTCCTTTCTGCACATTAAATTAGTTTCAATTCTGTCATTTCCGTTCTGCAAATTAAGTTAGTTTCATTTCTGTCATTTCCTTTTTGCAAATTAAATTAGTTTCATTTCTGTCATTTCCTTTCTACAAATTAAGTTAGTTTCCTTTCTTTCATTTCCTTCCAGCAATTTACTTTCCAGTTCTTATCATAGTTTAAGAAATAGAATCCTTTCGTAAAGCACAAGAGGATGACATGAGAAGGATGCATCTGTTGTGTATATAGCACTGTCACCTCCAAGTTTGTACGAACCCCGAGTTGGTAAAGTAAAGTAGGGCAGGCCCTGGGAGTTGTAGCACTCTTGGTGCAATACCAAGGCTCACCACTTTTTGGCACCGTTGTCGGGGAGTTGTCTAGTAGATGCTTTGATTTTGTTTTAGAATTATTTTCTTCTTTCCTTTCTTTTCATTTTATTTCAGAAATATTGAAAAAAAAAAATTAATTTTCATGCCTCGTAGGGGTAGGAATACTCAAAGACAAATCTTACCTAAAACCCCCACATCACCTCCTAGTCATCCTTCACTCTTCTTCAGTGGCAGTGAGATTGAAATTCCTATAAGAGAGCCTAATGAATACTACGAGGAACCTATTGGGGAATAATAAGAAGAACTTGGTCCAACTGAGGGACCTGCTTCACCTATCTTAACCATGGCTGGGATCCAAAGAGCCTTTCCCATAAGAGAGGCACATGGGGAAACTAAGATGAAAAACATTATCCCCTCAGCTCTTCCACACTTCCATGGACTTACCTCTTAAGATCCTGACACATTCATGTTTGAATTTGATGTTGTTTGTAGGAATTATGACTACACTTCTGATGATCAGAAGTTGAAGCAATTCCCATCCACCCTTAAGGATGCAGTGTTGCGCTGGTTGATGGGTCTTCCTGGGGACAACATCACCACTTGGGCACAAATGTAAGAGACCTTCAATGACAAGTACAGAGACTATTGTAAGTCCAAGGAAACTAAGGATGATATATTTAGGATGACTTTAGGGCCTGATGAATCGCTATAGGAATATGCAGAGAGGTTTCAATTAAACTATAAGAGAGCCAACTATACTCTTGATCCTGCATCACTTAAACTTGTACTTCTTTGAGGCATCAGATAAGAGATGATAGAAACCTTTAATATGCTATCAAGAGGAGATATTTACCAACTTCCTTATGAAACAATAAAAAATGCCTTCCAAAACCATTCTAGGGCATTTAGGAAGACAGGCAGAGCTAGCCAAAACACATCCAATACCCCTTCCCCTTCCACCTCCATAAAACATGATATTGGAAACATGCTAGAGGACTTCAAGAGTGACATTTTGCACACCCTTGCTTTGCAAATGGACACAATGCAAGTCAAAAGGAAGCAAGAGGAAGCAGAGAGAGCCCTGGCCATATTTTTTCCTAGATGTACCCGGAAGCACCCAAGAAATGAATGTCCACTGAATGTCATAGAGGTTTTCTTATTCTGTGAGGAGAAGTATGCCACATAAAATTGTCCCTCCTTACCTGGACTTAAGGCTGTATGTCAAGGTGAGGAAGCAATTCTAGAGAAACTCTATTTCATCAACCAGAGAAGGCCTTAAGGCCCTCAACCATATCAACAAGGTATGCAAGGTTCACCTAACTCTTACTATCACAACAATCAGAGTGCACTCATGCAGCCTTCATACACCCCAAATCCTCCATCTTGGTCTACACCTCCTACTTTTCCTTACAGCCCTCCATATCATCCTCAACCAGGGAATCAACCATTTCAACAGTATGTTCCACAACGACCTCAGTGGAACAATCCATCCCAAGGATGGAGGCCTCAACACAATCAACCACCTGCTCTAATGCCTCCACCCCAACCTCAACCTCATCTTACTCATGTTGCTCCACCTAGGCTACCTCAAATACCTGCACAACCCAATCCGTACCCAAACAACATACATCCACGATAGGCTCCCAATGGAGAAACATCCTATCCAGCTTATGCTGTGGAGATACAGGAGGTTAATCTCAAGTCAAGAAGATTACTCCCATACAACCATCCTCCATCTCCAACTGTAGAGGTTGAGCAGGAAAAGGAATAATTTAACACTCAGATCCAACAACCTCCTTTTCCTAAGCGCTTGATCCACCCTAGTTAACACACCCTAGAGGAGACTGAACTCCTGGGAGAATTGGAAAAATTGTGTGTAAAGATACCACTTCTCTAGCCCATTAAGGATGTCCCTATATACAATAGTCTCATAAAATAAAAGTGCCTCAAGAAACCTAGGAGAAGGAAGAGAGATACCCCCACCATCAATGTGGTAGGAAAACTATCTGACCTAATGCTGGAAAGGGTGATATTTTGTAATATCCCAAAAAGGGAATGCAACAATACTGAAATAGATTATGCAGAGAAATAATGTGGATCATCAAAGTAAGAGAAGGAAGCCAATATAGAGGCTCAATATTTACATTTACATCAGCAAATCAGATTTATATTGTAGCCCATAAGATGTAGAATGTAATATCCCCAAAAGGGAGAATGTAGTAATACTTCACACAATATAAGAACTTACAGCAAGATAAACAATAAATATATGTACAAATAAGAATATGCAGAAAGAGCTAAGCCATTTTATTATATTGGAGATGAATTAGTTACACAAGTACAAGATATAGGTAGATCTAGCCAAAAAGATGAGCTAGGATCACCCTGAAAACATGTGTGAAGCAGGTACAACATAATTGTTGAGGCTCTGCAACAAATACTGCGCTGTCTCTTCAGCAGAATATAAACATATGGTAGCAGGCTGAAAAGATAAATGTATATTTACTCAAAAATGGAGCTCTGATGATGCCAAGATTCAAGATCTGGCCAATGTGATGGATTCCCAAGATAACCCAGAAAGGGTTTTCCAGATATGCAACTTTGGAAAATCACCTTCCTAGGATTTGATCCTTGATTTGCTAGGAAATACAGATCTAAAGCTAGATCTGAAGAATAGATGGCTGAAATATGTGCTCAGATCATATCTATGCTTGAAGGGCTAATCCCTTCCTCAGATCTATGAGCTAGGAGCTCTTGATCTACCTTCTCAATCCTCCAATGATGAATTCAGTTGTTGCAACACAACTGCCAATAGAAACTGCACTGTGAGGGAAAGAGAGGCCTTCTGCCTACTGAAAAATGATGCAATAAGCTCCAGGCTGATGGTGATACTGATGGCAATGTGAAGGAATGATCCTCCACTGGATTGCTAGCTGAAGTACTAGCAACTTCCTTCCAGATATAAAATATCATACATAAAATAATCCAAGATGCCTTTCACCTTTGCCTTCATCTCCTTTATAATGATTGAGCCATCCCAAGCCTTGGCCCTAATCTCAACTGCGCAGTCTCATGTGGACAAGATCCTCCAAGTAGGACTGCGTTGTTTGACCAAATCAACCAAACAGTCTAGGTGAAATGTACACCTCTTCCATCATGTGTGCTTCATTTGCACATGATCCTCCACCACTTGATCATTAATGCTCAATGACCCTTTGTTTGACATCTTCAAGATCTTAGTTGACTGAATCAACCCTCCATGGTCTCCCTCATTAAATGAGACATGATCTCTAATCTCATTCCCATTAGTAGTTTCTCAGCTACCTCTTTTTGCAAATCTAGTCTAAATTAATCCACATTCACACACAAAAAGTGGATATTTATTCTTATTGATGATTGTGGGTCCCTCCACCCCTTTATTTTCTTAATTCATTAAGAAAATCAAGGACTCTAATATTCCAAATATGATATGAAAATTTGGGAATATTACAGTCCCCCCTGGAAAAATTTTGCTTGTCCTCAAGCAACTCCAAAAGTAGATGCAAAGCCATCTATTCCCCTCCAAATGGCATCCACATAAGGAAGGATTCTCCCATTTGTTGCAATAGGTTATGCATGTTTGGTTCCCAAGTTGTTTTTTAAAAGCATAAATAATGACCCCCAACTATTTGGTTAGATGTCATCCTCCCATCATGAAGTACCAAGTGACAACCATTTGATGTCCAAAATCATCATCAATACATGAGGTGCATACAATAAGGTGGTTCTCTTCACAAAGGAAAAGATCCATCACACAATACATATCTTCATCCCATGTTTCATGAGTTATATTGAGCATTGAGATGCTCTCATACTTAGCCCTATGGGCCTTGTTGAATCCAAACTTCATCATTACAATGTTATGCAAAAGAAGGGAAGAAGTAACATGGGTAGACAAAGATGTCAAACCATATTCTCCTAACAATAACCACTGGAGTAAGGCCCTTTGTTGCCATCCCCAATCTCCTCCATGTAAGATGAACAAGCCAAACTCCCCCAAAAGAAATCCAAGCAACAAGAGATCTTGCTGCTTCCTCTCCTCCACATATGCATCATGAAACAAAAGAATACTAATGGATATAGGAGATGTCACATCATCCCAATACAAAGAAACATCAATAATGCACATCATGAGATCATTATGCCAATTTTTACTCAATAAAAAACACATAGACATAGGAGATGCCATGTGGTGGCCAAAATATCTCAAGTGAAACCAAAATGAACATGCCTTCCTTTGCTACAATTTATCATTGAAAGACAAGGCATGATTTGGAAAATGATGAGCTATTGGGTGGTATCCATACTCACCCAAGAGAAACCAGCATAACCATGCCTCCTTCTTCATTTCATAGGTGTTTTTCAAGACATGGTTCAGAAAAATAGGTGCCTTTGGAGAGTGATAGAAATATCCTAATGGAAACCAACGTAACCAAGCATGCTGGCCCATACAAATCTGCAAGTGGATTTTCAACCCCTTGCTTATCATCCTTACCCATTCACTCCCATGGGGATGAAGAATGAGGTACTGCATAATCATGGCATCCTCCCTTTGTAGACTGCCATCCTTCCCAAACTGTTGAAGAGCTTTGCATTCCATGAAATGTTGAAATGCATCTCTAATGAGATCTCTTAATGAGATTCTCTCTCATTCAAAGGCCCTCCAAAACCAAAGAAGTTTTGGATTTAATGCAAGTATAAGTTTCTCTTTGAGCAGTGAGAGGCTCATTGAGAAAGGGTCATCTAGAAGGGAGAAAAGGTTTCTCATTTCAATATGTCTACCATTTATCATCTTTGCTTCCATTGCTTCATGAGTGAAGCTACCTCTAGAATGCTCCAAGAATGATGAAGCCCTTTCTTTGTCACAGCTACTAAGTGACAGCGTTGTAGATCTGCAGGGTAATACATATGTTGTCTCAAAGTAAGGCACAATATTGATCTCATAATCAACCATTGTACATAGGATAATGTTAATCCCATTTCTGAAACTCTACATCTCAACTCAAGGGGTTGAATGCAGCTCAACAATGATGAACAAGGATAGTTTTAAGTCTCCTCCTTGATCAAATAAAGGGTCCTCTATGCTGTGATATGTCTCTACTTCAAATCAGCATTTTGTTCTAACCGTTGGTTATGAATTGATCTTGAAACAATATGTGCTAAAATTCTATGCATACCTTGGATCAACTGATATGTGGGAACCTCTTGACAGAACACAAGAGTTCCTCCAACAGGGAAAATAGTATCTCCAACTGCTGGTAAGAGTGATGGCCTCTCTTCTTCAAGTGTACCAACACTGGTATCCTCCTCCTCTTCCTCATGCATCTCATGATCCATGCATGGGACTCCATAAGTCAAGAGCTCAAGACTACTTTGCAAAGATGCAAGTGTATCTTCTCTAGATACAAGTACTTCTGCAGCAGGTGGTGAAAGTAGTGACCTCTTGTCCAGAGTGACAACATTGAAATTCTCCTTGGTTTCCTTGGGAGATGTATCTTTGCAGCACATCTCTGCCTTCTCCATATCAAACTTCTTCCTCAACTTGTGAAAGAATCTGAATACTTGGTCAACTTTTCATGCTCTAGGTGCCCAAACCACCAATCTTCTAATTCATCTAAGATACGAAGTGCTACAATTTGAAAAACCTCCTCTTCAGCCACAAGATGTAGCTTTAAAAATGAATCTAACTCCCTCCTCCAAGCCTTGACATTTCTTGAGGAAGATCCATCAAATGTAGGCAAATAGAATCTATTATGCCTCTTCCTCCTATTGCTACTATAGGATCCTCTTTCTTCTCTAATCTGGAAGAATTGTTGAGAGTTAGGTTCTCCTTGAAAGCTCTAGACTGTGCTTTGTACTCTTCAAGATATAGACTGAGAGTCTCATGAGTCTCAGTTTCATGCCTTTCTTCACTTCTATACCTCTCACCTTCTTCAAAGAAATTGGGCATAGTGGATCTATGAGGAGATCTAGGATTCTTCGGTATTCTTCACTGCTGATAGGAAGTGCTTTCCTCATCAGATCTTCTTCTTTGATCTTCTCTCTATTCTTCCTCCTTCATTTGATAGACCTCCTTGGAGAGATATTGCATGGATCTAAAGAAAGGGGTGAAAAAATTTTCATCCTCCATGATAGATCTCATTTATTTGTTCTTATTTCAATGTAAAAATATGAAGTGTCCACAAGCTGAGCCAAAGACCATGCTCTGATACCACTGTCATATCCCTAAAATGGAGAATGCAACAATAATTCACACAATATAAGAACTTACAGCAAGATAAAAAATAAATCTAAGTACAAATCAGAATATGCAGAAAGATCTGAGCCATTTTATTATATTGGAGATGAATTAGTTACACAAGTACAAGATATAGGTATATCTAGCCAAAAATATGAGCTAGGATCACCTTGAAAACATGTGTGAAGCAGGTACAACGTAACTGTTGAGGCTCTGCAGCAAATAATACGCTGTCTCTTCAATAGAATATAAACATGGAGCTGGAGGCTAAAAAGAGAAATTCAGATCTACTCAAAACTGGAGCTCTGATGATGCCAAGATTCAAGATCTAGCCAATGTGATGGATTCCCAAGATAACCCAGAAAGGATTTCCTAGATCTGCAACTTTGGAAAATCACCTCCCTAGGATTTGATCCTTGATCTGCTGGGAAATACAGATCTGAAGCTAAATATGAAGAATAGATGGCTGAAATGTGTGCTCAGAACATATCTATGCTTGAAGGGTTGATCCCTTCCTCAGATCTATGAGCTGGGAGCTCTAGATCTACCTTCTCAATCCTCCAATGATGAATTCAGCTGCTGCAACACAACTGCTAACAGAAACTGCACTATGAGGGAAAGAGAGGCCTTCTGCTTGCTGAAAAATAATGCAATAAGCCCCAAGCTGATGGAAATGTGAAGGAATGATCCTCCACTAGATTGCTAGCTGAAGTACTAGCAACTTCCTTCCTCCTTTCAGATCTGCAATATCGACAGCTTTATTCTTGGAGAGAATACTGTTGCTAGGAGGTCAATAACATTTGGCCTGATGCTAGATATGCAATGTGGATTTGGGAGTGCTAATCTATAAGCCCAAGTGATGGGAATAATCCCTCACCTTGTTCTCCAATTGAAGTACTAAAGACAACTTCCACCTTCCAAACTGATCTTCAGAAATCTGTAGATTTCTAAATATGAATGTTCGGCAGAAAGTAGAAAAAGGAAATGGCACTTAAATCCTGATGTATAATTAAGTACAAACCTATTCCTTAGAGATCACTCAAAGAAAGAGGAGGGATTCCTGCCCGGGAACACCCTGTGCTAAACAAGACCTGCAATCTCTGCTAAACAACCCAAGAATGCAGTGGAATGTCACTTGAAAATTCTAGATCTAAAAGATCATACATCAAATACTCCAAGATGCCTTTCACCTTTGCCTTCATCTCCTTTATAATGATTGAGCCATCCCAAGCCTTGGCGCTAATCTCAACTGCGCAGTCTCATGTGGACAAGATCCTCCAAGTAGGACTACGTTGTTTGACCAAATCAACCAAACAGTCTAGGTGCAATGTACACCTCTTCCATCATGTGTGCTTCATTTGAAAATGATCCTCCACCACTTGATCATTAATTCTTAATGACCCTTTGTTTGACATCTTCAAGATATTAGTTGACTAAATCAACCCTCCATGATCTCTCTCATTAAATGAGACATGATCTCCAATCTCATTCACATTAGTAGTTGCTCAACTACCTCATTTTGCAGATCTAGTCTAAATTAATCCACATTCACACACACAAAGTGGATATTTATTCTTATTGAGGATTGTGGGTCTCTCCACCCTATTATTTACTTAATTCATTAAGAAAATAAAGGACACTAATATTCCAAATATGATATGAAAATTTGGGAATATTACATAGAACAGGAAAAATAAGACTTTTACATGAAGAAATCCCTCAAAATGAGGTGCTGCAACCATATATTATGAATGAAAGAGCTTGAAAGCGTTATTTTATTGACTAAAAATAGCTGTATATTACACTTCAGATCTAGAGCAGATCTATGTACAAAAAGTTAGATCTATATCAGATCTGTATAGTGGATAGGCTCATCTTCAAATGCCCCTTGGGGTTTTCAGCAAAAAGTGAAGTACAAGGAGTAGATCTAAGATCTAAATCTGCAGATTTGTAGAATGATTTAGATATTCAGAAATAGATACAAAAATATTCATATCGGATCTGAAATGACATGGAATAAATCTGAAATCCATGGATCTCCATAGTGAAGGGTAGATCCCCAACACTAGAAATCTCTCCTCCAAAAGTGTGCCAAAAGACCCTGCAACTGCACTCTTGCAAATAACGCAGTCCTGGAAGGAAAAATACGCTATAGGTTCTAGACCATGTTTGGCCTCAAGCCAAGATCTGAAAATGGTGCTCCAATCATCCAATACTCTCTTGCGAATGGGATAGAAAACTTTCCCACTGAAAAGAGGCACTAGAATGGCCTAGATCTGAGTACATATAGCCTCCACTTGCTGCAGCTTAAAAAGATAACCAAACCCTCAACAAGATCTATGTTGTAGTTGGAAGAAGAGCTTGGCCAAATGCCTGATAGTGGACAAGAAATGAAAGAATCTTCCAAAAGGCCTCTTAAGGAAAGAGGTGGGATTCTTAATCAGGAACACCCAGTGCTAAAAAACATTATTCTCTGCTAAACAGCCAGGAGAATAAGAAATTTCTAAATAGACAAAATCTTCAGAAATAACATAATCGTCAACAACATTCTCATGTTGTCCTCCTCTTCCTTTTATAATTTTGAGAGCTTGCAAAAACCTAAACCATCTCAATGAAATAGCTCTTTTCACATGAGCCACCTCCAACTAAAACTGCGTTGTGCCTCAATGGCGATCACTCCTTCTAGACAGTGCTGTTGATTTGGTCATGGTTGGCCCAGTCAAATGATTCAGTCCCTTTCACACATAAGGGTGTTTATTTAAATAGCCCAGATTTAGCTTTTTTCACATGTGGCATTGATATATTTTTTGTTTTGGGATTTTTTATTGTCCTCCTTTACACATTTATTCATGGAACAGAAAAATGAAACAAAATTGAATATTCCCATTAGCTTGGGCTAATTAGGAATATTACAGTCCTCCCCTCCAAAATGTTGCTTGTCCTCAAGCAACTGATAGGGTGAGTGCTGCAACACTTCTCCTCATCCATTGGCGACATTATCATGATTTAAGCTTCCTCCATAAGCTAAGTGTTCACCAATCCAACCCTCAATGAATTTTTCCTCCAAGGTCATCATGAGATGTACATAGTCCATCCCATAAGGAGTCAAAAGCTCAAACGAAACAAACATGGCTGAACCAATACTCTCCCTGAAACATGTAGCATAAGATACATAGGGAGTCTCCATCCCATGTGGTACATACATGCTTCACATCCTCCCTCCATACTCTCCCATAAAAGTACAAGTATATCATCAATTTATTAAAGCAAAACTACATATACACAAATAGAAATTTGACCATGTGGAGGTGGTTCATAGTCCCACATATGGTACCAGTGCAGTGCATCTCCTGCCTACATCAGATCAAGGTATGGTAATTGGTTTCCGCACCACTGACTTGCTGCCCATGTTATCTCACTATGCCTGAAAGTGTGAGATATGTTTGGTGCTTTAGGAAAGCACCCATCATGAAAGAAAATTTCCCTTTGCACACCAAGGGAGTGGCCAAATTCAGAAATTTCTGTGGCCCAATGTTTTCCATGAGATTTACATGATACATTACTCCTCCTTGGAGCCATGGCCTGCATAAACATGGTGAAAGAATATCTACAATCAGAAAATAAAACATGCTTTACATGATCAGATTCTTCACCAACAATACCCCTCATACAAATGGAGTGGTGCATGGATCTTTCCCCTCTTTCAAAAGAAGGAAGAGATGGCTGAAATAACCCTTGCATAGAGTCATGTTGCTGCCCCAACTCCACATAGTTCATGCATTATTGAAAATGCTGATGTAGTTCTTCTTTCAAGCCTTCCCAATCAAAGCTCCTCATGATGATGTTGTAGATCTTCATGGAATACATATGGATGAAACAAAAATCTTTGTATGCTCTTTGTAGTAATTTTTTTGTGAGCTTGGAGGCTCTAGAAAAGAAGATCCTACCATGATGATAGATGACCCCATCTCTGACTGAATATCCCTCCTCATGTAACTAGTCATCCAATATCATACAAGTAGAACGATCCTTAGAATAATCCACTAATAGCTAGGACTTCCAATATGGATCTATCTTCCATAGTGACAGTGTTGATGATCTATCATAAAGAACATATGTCATATGGTTTCCCTCCTCTTTGACATCTCCTATGCCAAATATGCAAGTTGGAAGGTTTATATCCTTCCCATGCTGCTCCTGCCACAATGAAAAATCTGATATGAGAGTGGGTAATGATGATGTTGAGAGAATGCCTCTCCTCTCCTTGAGTCTACCCAAGACTCTCAGCGTTGTACCAATCTATCCCAAGGTCTCTAATCCTTTGAAATCAATGAGTGGTGCCTAAAAATGTGAAGCATCCCTCATCATTTGTTGATCTGGTGGTCTCCTCGGTGAAATGCCTCCATGCAATGAGACAACAAGATCAAGAGTAGATTGCATATATGGATGGAAAAACTTGTCCATGCCCTTACTGTACAATCTAGTCTCCCTCTTATGTGCATCAATGCTTTGAAATAGATAGGGATGTGTGCTCCTCATCATATGATGTTGGTCATCCCCCATACCTCCTCCTTTTATCTGCATGGTTTCATAATCTATAAACAATAGCACATGTTGATAATGGGTTATGCCTTGATCTCCACATATGAGATCCTGGGGAATTTCTTGCAATGATACAAGAAACCCTCTTGTTGGAGAAAGTGCTCCCTCTTCCTCTACATGAGGTGCTAGATAAGCTCTAGACATGACAGCATTTTTGCCCCCTGTTAGCCCCCCTATAAATTTTTGACGAGCAAAACAGGGGGCTAAGATTGTTGTTGAGTCTTCAAGGAATGAATTTCCTCTGAAAACACAGTCTCCTTGAAGCCTCCATGTGTCTATTATCCTTTGAAAAATCCCCTTTGCTGGTGTCCATCATAAGGCCTCTCTGCTGGTGAAGAAATGTCCAAAGGCCTCCTTTCCCCTTTATTTTACCCTCATTTAGCCTCTTTTTATTCCCCCTTGTCTCCCTTTCTATTTCACCATTTACCCCTCAAATCCTCCCAAAATCCCCGTAAAATCTCCCCCTTACCCTTTGTTGGTCATAACTCCCCTTTACCCCTCTATCGTTTCCCTTTAAAACCCTTAAAATCCATTAAAATGGGCTAAAACCCATCTTCTGACCTTATTATAGGTCTAAGCCCCTTTCCCGCTAGCCCCGTGAACCACTTCCCCACATACGCCCTTACCCAAGACTAAGCGCTTAAGCCTTGGGGGCCAATCGCAATCGGAAGACCGGGCGGGTGCAAATCCCTTTGTAAACGCAAAAGTCCCGACGTGATCGTTCTTAACGTTAAGTCCTCTGCTCCGTTCTGCATCGTTGATCTGCCTCAATAGAACGGCGGAGCGCCAATCACAGATCCTCGCCGATCGCAATCGCAATTCTCATGTGACGACCCCCGATCGGTCCATCGCAAATACTTGCGATGCGATTGATAGCAATCGCAAACCTTTCTCTCCGACCTCCGATTAATCGCAACTGTGACTTCCGATCCCCCGATCGCATTGTCCCCCGATTGCATCTGAGCCATTGATCTGTCCCGCGATCCGACGGCCAGCGCTCAATCGCATTTCCCCTCCCGATCGTTAATCGCAAGTCCTTCTCCCGATGCTCCGATTCAATCCCAACCGTCCATTCTTCCCGCAGATCAACGGTCCTGCGCCAATCGCACCCTCCACCCGATCGCTGATCGCAAGTCCTTCTGTTTCCCCCCCGATTAAATCTCTGACGTCCATCTCCCTGCTGATCCTACGGCTCAGCGCTAATCGCATCGTCGTTCCGTCGCCCCTCTTCTCTCCCTCCGATTGAACGTGAACCATTGATCTGATCCCCGATCCAACGGTCAGCGCTCAATCGCGCTCCGACCTCCGATCGCAATCGCATGTCCTATCTTCCCGTCGCCGATTTCGATTGCTCTGATTTGATCTCGTCCATCCGTTTCCTCCCAGATCCAATGGTCATCGCTCGTCCTCCCTGATCGCAATCGGAAAAGTTTATGTGTGTCACCCTTTGGTCCCCCTGATTGCGATGGTTCCAATTCAATCTCGGCCGTTGATCCTCCCCTGGATCCGATGGTTCAGATCTAATCGCCCTCCGCCTCCGCTGGGTCCCACTCTTACATTCATCTCCGTCCCATTTCATGCGTTTTGTTTGTTTTTTTGTTCGTTTCATATATTGTTACGCCGCTCAATCTCCACCGTTGATTTTCATCTCCAGGCCTGAATCCAACGGTCTGCGCTGCATATTTCTACCAAACCATATTGTTCGTGCATTCCACCACTTCACTACATTTTCATCATTCTTTTACACAATAGCATTGTTTCCACCACCGCCGTACTACCATTTCATCCACCCTGCATCCATCGCTCCGTCCACCGTTTTATTCATAAGTTTTGCTGTGTTGTAGAGTTTCTAGAGGATGAGACCTGCCGCTATTTGGTGTACTACCTCGATGGCGAGCGGCGCAGTCAGGATCAAATCTAATGAGCCAGTACCATCAGGAAAGTCAAGGAATGGGGCTGTGAGGACTTACATTAAAGGAAAGCAGAGTTCAAATGCCGAAAGTTCTGTCGGCGCCATTTAAAGATCGAGCTAACTCAACGGAGGCAGTAATGAAGCAGCAAGGAGTTTCAATATAGAACAGAGGGATTAGTGCACATCAACAAAGATCTTGAGCTCTAAACCAGGGGTTTAAAGAGGAAAAGCATCATTTTGAAGACCCCGAGGATCGATCTGGAGATCCTGAACATCAATAAGAGGTAATATCAAGGTTTACTTATCAGCAGAATTTTTTTCCATAAAGGACAGGTCTCCCATACAGTCTTTATTATGCGTCGTGTCCCTGAAGGAGTTTTTCGTCCCAGCTATAGTTCAAAACAATCTAACATCTATGAGGTAGACCTCTCAGCAGTTTCTTTCATTTTGTTCAAATCACCTGGAGTACTGCAGCCAAAAGGTCAAATCATATCCGAAGCAGATCTCTATTGCACCGGGGAGATGACAAAGATTAAATATACAGCATATCAAGCGGCATGGGCCTCGGCCCTGCATTCATTGTTGTGTTTAAATGTAACATTTAAAATTCACCTACCTCCTCAGTCGGTCCTCTGTGTCTCTTCTGCTATAAAGCACAGAAGGGTATCATTGTAATGGGGGTTGATGCATTATCAGTGAATTGCAAGCATTTTTGTCCCGAGCCAAGTTCCCTGTGTAATGATTGTATGATAGGCTGAGAAATATGATGTATTCAGGCTGAATGTAAAAGCTTTGGGCAGTGATGTACCTGATTGGTGTTGTGTTTAACATGATAAGTAGTTTTCATTGGATCCTGATCTATAGCAGTTGGTGATGTTTTTCTTATCTCTGTGTTTATTTCCCTTTCATTTCATGTTCTTCTGACTGGCATCTGAACACATGACATAAGATTTACCCTTGTTAGGTACCTTATGTCCCAGCTCTCTCAGTCTTTAATGTTTTCTGCTCATATGTGTATCTGAATATTGTTTTTAATTGACTAAACCAGTGTAGTGGATGATTATTGCCTACTCTCTGATGTGCAAGTTAATAGAATCAATGTTCGGATGTTTTTGTTAAGATTTAATTGAAAGAGGTTAGGAACATTGGGAGGTTTAGAAGCTTGTCTCTGCCTCTACATAACCTATCCCTTCCATATAAACCTTTTCAAGAGCCCTTGTGTTGCCTATGGTTTTTTCCAAGCAGGCCTGGAGTTAAATGACCTCTGGCCTGATCTATAGACGGAATCAGATGGTTCTCCATCCTTCATTCTCATTCCTTAGTGTTCCATCCCACCAATCAGTCTTTGAGATCCAAATGCTCTAGATGACTAGCCCAACTGAAGCTTACACATTGAACATAAGTAAATCCTTTCTTGACTCCATTTCCCAATGGCCTTGATGTTCCCTGAGTTATCTATCCTTGCCTAGCTTCCTTCTTTACCTATCCTTGTCTTATGGTGAAACCTTCCTTCCCGATTCTCAACAACCAAACTCAAACAATAAAACAAACAACCTTGAGCCTATAACTAGCCTAAAATCACAATTGAGAGCTTCAAAGACATATATCCTTTGATAATCATAGAGAGATCCCTCTCTGGACCTAGGAGGGCTAGATCCTAAGGTCTGAAAGTGGTTCTATGTTGTCTCATCTTTTGGTATTTCCAACCTTGCCAAAACATGGGAACCCCAACATAATGGCGACCATACTGGGGAATTTCTGAGTACTTTCATCTTGTTGCATCTCCAAGCCTCAGAAAACCTAGAACCTCTGTTTAGGCTGGCAGTAAAACACTTATCCTTCCTATTCCACTTACCTCTGGTGTGTTTTACCCCTTACTCTCAGACAGAGCCTGGTAAGGGCCAGGTAGCCTCCGGATCTCATCCTCTTTAGGAGGTGACACATCTGGTAAATGCCCTCCCAGTCCATCTCTGGTTAGAGTTTGTTGTGTTTTGTGGGATATTCCTGAAAGGGAATATTGCCTCATCACTGTGGTGGACAGTGTACCCCCTAGAAACATCCTAAACCTTCCACCTGGCGACTCCATTGTTCCCAAACGAAAAGACTCCACTGGTGATCAGTAGGCCTGCTGATTACCTTGGTTTCACATAAGACTCCACTGGGAGACCAGATTCAAAGCATAATGAAGGCTCCACTGGGAGACCAGCCCTGAGACAACATCAACCACAGCAGAAATAACTAGTAGGGTTAAGCTGCTTGGCTAAAAATTACACTCTGGCTCACAGAATCATTCATACAAGAGCTTTCCCTGATCCAAACCCACCTGAAATAGTTGATAATCCTGAGAAAATCCTTAAAAGAACACCTGCAAGTAGGAGATCAACCATTTCCAACAACATTCATAGAGCCAATTCTGCACCAGAAGATCTTGCAGCTCTATTAGACCCTTTCTTCGACCTAGACCTTCAAAACAGATTACCTAGAACTAGGTCATTCAGTGTTTCAGACCAGCCGGACCCTAGGGATAGTGAAACCCCTCCTTCCACACCACCTGATCTCCACTTTCTCCAAAACTTGGGGCTTTCTCACCCGAGATCTGCTCAACAGACTTCTGCTGGTCCAAACATCCCTGTCATCCAAATACCAGCTGCTCAAGCCAACCCTATACCTCATCAGAACATCATCATGGCAGCCTAGTATGCACCTCTAGTTTTACCTCAGCCTCTGCTGCCCTTACCAAATGATTATCAATCAAAAATCCCACACTTCCCTGCTAAAGAGCCTACAACAGCACAACAACATGTAGATAAAATGGAAGACTCTTTTGACTATATGGAAATTGATGATGAAACAATCAAAATGAGAATTTTTGCGCAGAGCCTGGGGGGAGAGGTTAAAAAGTGGTTTAAAAACCTACCTGCTGGTAGTATCCAAGATCTCCCTGCTTTATACCAGACTTTCATCAACAAATGGGAAACTAGGGCAAACCCTCGCCAGCTCCTAGCAGAATACATGTCCCTTAAGAGGAACGTAGGAGAGAGTGTTCACGATTACACCACTAGGTTCAATAGCATTTACAACGCTCTTCCCCCACACATGAAACCTCCACAAGGTATGGCCCTGGCCAAATATCCTGATGGATTTGATGCTGACATGGCCTATGAGCTTAGAGATAAAGAATATACCACATTGGAGGATATGTAGAAAGGGGCAGTAAACATAGAGGCAAATTTGATTGAGAAAAGGACCAAATTGAGAGCTGAGAAGACAGTAACATACAAGGATGACACTATAGCCTCCACTTCAGATCCAAATATTGACAGATTGTCTAAGAATGTGGATAAGCTATACCAAATGATGGAAAAGATGGTTGTCACTCCAAACAGGAACCAAAATCAAAACTTTAGAAGAAACAACAACACTCCCAACAGACAAAAAGAGTCAAATCAACAAATCATTCCCCCGTTTCAAAACTTCCTAGATGAGGATGAGGGAATCATAGAAGAGTCTGAAGGGAATACTATTAACATGTTTGAAACAGAGGACTCAATTCTGAACTGTGACTCAGAGGAAGATCAACCCTCATCTTCATATTGGGATGAGGAAAGATTAGAAACTGAAGAGTACAGACTTGGGTTCCAAAATGCCATGTTACAAGTCAGAGAGCAATATGAGCTCAGGAGCAAAAAGAACCAAGACACTTCCAAAACCAAAACTCCCGAGGTTACCATCAAGAAAAGGCCTGAAAAATCTTCTAAAGTAACTGCTGTGAACAACAATTCAACAGCCAAGAGTTCTGAGAGTAACAAAGAAATGGACAACCAAAGCATGGAAAAACAGGGTCAACAAACCAGTAGCACTAGCACCTCAGTTAGTGCTCCTGATAAAACTGTTTCTACACATGTACATAATGAGAAAACACAAACTGATTCAGCCACTAAAACAATGGCAAATAAAACAGAGTTGAACACTTCCAAGAGTCAATCCACTTTCAGTTTAGAAAGTGAGATTGCAAAAATCAAAATATCTGTACCATTATCTGAGCTGGCCTCTCAGGATGTATATAAAGGCCAAATTTTGAAAGCATTGAATTTAGGGGAAAACACTGATTCTGTAAACTTGAATGATGATCAGCCTGCCCTCTTGTTTGGTCCTAAGATTGAAGGTAAGTTTCAGGAAGGGGTAGTACCACCTTTCTATATTAGTCTCAACATTCATGATAAAATACTCCATAATGCAATGCATGATTCTGGAGCCTCACACAACCTGATGCCTAAGGTAGTTATGGAGATGTTAGGCCTAGAAATCACCAGACCCTATAAAGACTTGTATTCTTTTGACTCGAGTAGAGTAAAATGTCTTGGCCTGATCAAAGACTTGTGTGTGAGTTTGACTCAGATTCCTGCGAAATGTATGGTCATGGATGTAGTGGTGGCAGATGTGCCACCCAAGTATGGCATGTTATTATCTAGATCATGGGGAGCCAAGCTGCAAGGCACCATGCAGATGGATGGCTCATATGCCACTATCCCTATATTTGGCCAATTAAGAAGACTGTATAGAGAGTCCCAAATGAAATTCCTAGTCAGCAGCCCCGAGAAACCTGAAAATTCGCCATTATATTCTGTGCATACCGACCTTGACTCCTTCATCTTTTGTAATGATGAATCCTTAGAAGAGCCAGAGTCCCAGAATAGGCATACAAATGAGAACACCGGGCCTATGGACCTCCACATAATGGCCACTCTGGAAGAATATGATCGGGAAGACCATGGGCAGCACACTGAAAATGAAGAGGAAATCAGCAATGAAGCCTGTAGGATCTGTGGTGGACCTCTCACTCCAAGTGAAACAGAAACAGAACAAGAACAACAAGCTAACCACCTCCCTGACATCCATGACCTCTATGAAGAACAAGATAGTTTACAACCTAGTACAGACCTCCCAACTCAACCTAATGGCGAACCCAGTTGTAAGGGAGAAAATGAAGTTGAAGTAAACAAAGAACCCCTGTGGGAAATGAACTTTGACGGGTCCTGTACTAGACAAAGCGCTGGAGCAGGAGTGTGGCTGCGTAACACCGAAAACGATCACGCAGAGAGCCACGCTGTCAATCTGCATTTCAAATGCACGAATAACATTGCAGAATATGAGTCTCTGATCTTGGGCTTAAATCTGTTGAAAAGATTAGGAGCCCGTAGGATAGTCGTGAGAGGAGACTCTGAGTTAGTGATCAAACAGATGAATGGTGAGTATTCGGAAAAACACCCCAGGCTTAGGGCATATAGGAATGATACTCTAGATTTGCTGAAAACGTTTGTTGAATATGATTTAGTATCCATTCCTAGGGGTCAAAACGCTATTGCAAATGGACTAGCCTACCTAGCTAGCTCATATCCTAAGGCCCCAGTTGACCAACAAATCATCATTCAGACTAAATTCAGGCCTGCAGTGCCAGACAATGAAAAATACTGGCAGGTCTTTGAAGGAGACAAACAGATTGAAGATTTCCTGATGGGCAGAAATGAGTTTGAATTTTCTAATTCAGACTCAAAATCTGATGACAGCTGCCCAAGTGAGGATTCCCCAGATGAACTAGAAACACCTTGTAGTATAGAAATAAATTCTTTTTCTGAAGAAACTGGAGATTTAGCCATAAAACGTGAAAACGCAGATATAGAAGAAATGGAGGTGCTCCAAGCCAAAGACAAGAGCATACCAAGAGGCTTAGCACCCTTAGAGGACCTATTTGATTTCGATGATGTTGCAAAGAAGCCCACAATAGAACATGCAAAATCAGATGTAGAAGAATGCAACATAGGCACTGAAGACAAACCCAAAATGATAAAACTGGCTAAGTCTATACCTGCAGACATGAAGAAAATATACATTGACTTGTTTAAGGAATTCATTGATGTGTTTGCATGGAGCTACGAAGACTTAAAGGCCTATGACACCAACATCATACAACACAAGATACCACTAAAGGAAAATCAGAAGCCTTTCAGACAAAAACTTCGAAGAATCAATCCAAAACAATTGCCTGCAGTAGAGAAAGAAATTAAAAAGATGTATGAAGCAGGCATAATAGTCCCTGTGAGGTTTTCTGATTGGGTGTCAAACTTAGTGGCTGTAAGGAAGAAGACATGGGAGATCAGACTATGCATAGACTTCAGAAACCTGAACAGAGCCTCCCTAAAAGACAACTACCCTTTACCTAGAATGGAACATATCCTTCAGAAGGTAGTGGGCTCCAAAAGGATCTCCCTGCTTGATGGTTTTTCAGGATACAACCAAGTTCTGGTACTCCCAGAAGATCAATTCAAAACAACTTTTACCACTCCATGGGGCACCTTCATGTATGTGAAAATGCCCTTTGGACTGATGAATGCTGGAGCTACCTTCCAGAGAGCAATGGATATTGCTTTCTCAGATGAGATTGGACACTTTATAGTTATCTACTTGGATGACTTAACTATCTTTTCTAAAACAGAAGAAGAACACTTAAAACATCTGAGGAAAGTTTTTGAAAAATGTAGAAGGTACGGTCTGTCCCTAAATCCTAAGAAGACTATTTTTGGGCTGCAAGAAGGTAAGCTTCTGGGCCACATCATATCTGAGAAAGGGATTAGGATAGACCCCCAGAGAGTTGAGGGAATACTTCAAATTACACATCCAAGAAACATCAAAGAGCTACAGTCCTTTATTGGGAAGATCAATTTCCTTAGAAGATTTATCCCCAATCTTGCTGAGCATCTTAGGAAAATGACTGAAATGCTGAAGAAAGATGCTGGAATTAAGTGGATTGTTGAAGCCAAGAAATCTTTTGAGTCAGTAAAGCTTGCACTCACCCAGGCCCCTGTCCTTATCAGCCCTGACTTTTCAAAAGATTTTCTGATCTTTTCATTTGCTTCCCCACACACAATAGCTGCAGTTTTGCTGCAGAAAAATTCAAAAGGTAATGAACAGCCTATAGCCTTCTTCAGTAAAGCCTTAAGAGATGCACCCTTAAAGTACAACATCATGGAAAAGCAGGCCTATGCCCTGATTAAGGCCTTAAAAGACTTTAGGGTGTACATTATGCATTCTCACACCATTGCCTATGTGCCAAATATAGTGGTCAAAGATATCTTGTCCCAAGACCCAGATGGGAAAAGGGGAAAATGGATTGCTACAATTTTAGAATATGACATTGAAATCAAACCCACCAAGCTGATCAAAGGTCAAGGCCTGGCCCAATTGATGGCTGAATCTAATCTACAGGCCCTTGATATTAACATGATGAATGCCCTGGATGAGCAGGAAGGATTACCCCATCCAACTGTTGAGGAGCAGTTTCAAAACTCTCCTTGGTACACTGATATCCTTTACGTGCTCACACACCTCAATGCCCCTCCAGAACTGTCCAAAAAAAAGGCCAGATTCATAAAACTCAAAGCTAGAAATTACTGCATTATGAATGAGAGTCTATATTGGAAAAATCCAAATGGTCTTTTGCTGAAATGTTTGCCTGAAACCGAAGCTGAAAAAATCAAACAAGAATTCCATGCTGGGGAGTGTGGAGGCCACCTGAGTTGGAAGGCCACTGCAAATAAGATACTCAGGGCTGGATACTATTGGCCTACACTCTTTAGTGATGTTCATAAAATGGTTCTTACCTGCCACAAATGCCAAATTTTTGAGGGCAAAAGAAAGCTCCTTCCCCTCCCTCTGCAACCTATCACCATAGAAGGTCCCTTCATGCAATGGGGCTTAGACGTCATTGGAGAAATCCACCCCTCTTCTTCTGGGCAACACAAATGGATCCTGACTGCTACTGATTACTTCACTAAGTGGATTGAAGCCATACCCACTAGGAATGCCACTGATTCTGTCATCATTAGGTTCCTAGAAGACTTTATCTTATCTCGGTTTGGATGCCCAAAGAAAATAATCACTAACAATGCTGTTGCTTTCGGATCCAAAAGAATGATTGATTACTATCTTTCTGGTCGAAGTTGCATGGACATTCATGCCTGTACCCCGGGGGGTAATGGCCTAGGTTGAATCATCAAAGAAAAACACAGATTACAATCACTAGGCGACACAGAAGAAATAAAATTCATGGCATAAAAGCTGATATAGAAGCCTTGTGATAATTCAGAGCTCACTACAAAAAAAGAAATCTGACGCGTATGCACCCGCTTCCGGTGTGGAATGACGATTTCCTGTAACCTTGGGATACCAGGTGGTAAAACTGTCAAGAAGGGAAATCCGGTCGAAGAAGGACGGCATGATAAGGAAAATTGGCTTAAAAAATAGTCATCTTCAGCAAACAAGGGAGCAGGTTTATGATAGAGCTGTCAGAGTGCAGGAAAACATGAAGAGACAGTTTGACAAAAGAACCAAAGCAGCGAATTTCAAAGTTGGGGACAAGGTCCTGAAGTGGGATTCAAGAAGAGAGGATAAAGGCAAACATGGAAAATTCGACAGCTTGTGGCAAGGTCCATACATCATTCAAGCCACGGTGGGTCCTAATGCGTTTTTCTTGCAAGAACTTGATGGTTCCGAGTTGTTTGGGGGTCCTGTCAATGGCAGGATGCTCAAACACTATTTCTGCTAGTTCTCCATTTCCAGTTTCACCTCCATTGTATATACCATTGCAAATTTTCATTTTCAGCAAAAAGAGAAGAAATTGTCCCAAAAAGCAGAATGAAAAGAGAGGTTCGGACATGCTCAAAACATGAACCTCTGAGGCAAAAGGATTGGCTCTAATAAACTGAAAATCTGAGCCAAAAGGAAGCAGAATAGCTGATCCAAACAAGCTCAAAATCTGGGTCGGCAGAGGAAAGAAAATCAGCTCTAACATGCCTAAAATCAGAGCTAAAACAAAGAAAGAAGGATATTTTCAAAACTGCAGATTTCATGCCTTCACAGTTTTGTTGCAGTTTGCTACAAAGTTTTCACTCCAACAAGTTAGACAGTCTAATCCTGGCTTGGCTGTGTTTAAATTTCCTGTCTTAGAATGTAGGTGAAGAAACCTATTGGACATTTTAATCCCAACAGGTAGTAGTTTAGGTAGAGAATCGTATGAGGCCAACAGTCTAATCTGGCCTCATGGAGCAATAAGGGTAGAATTAGAATAGGTTTGTTTTTGTTTTGCAAAATAAAATGTAAAGGGTCTGCTAGTTCAAATGCACCCAAGGGAAAATTGTTAGAGCTCTAGTTTGGGTAGGTAGATTGGTTGGGAAAATGTTTCTGCTGATTTGTGTATCCAATATATTGTGGCAGCTAATCTAAAGAAAGAAGAAAGATGGTTTATAGCAGCAGGCATCTGGCCTACACCAAGAGATCATTTTCTGAATTCTTGACTCCTTCAAGAAGAAGCCATCCCCATGTGGAGCCACTGTTCGCCCCCCTATAAATTTTTGACGAGCAAAACAGGGGGCTAAGATTGTTGTTGAGTCTTCAAGGAATGCATTTCCTCTGAAAACACAGTCTCCTTGAAGCCTCCATGTGTCTATTATCCTTTGAAAAATCCCCTTTGCTGGTGTCCATCATAAGGCCTCTCTGCTGGTGAAGAAATGCCCAAAGGCCTCCTTTCCCCTTTATTTTACCCTCATTTAGCCTCTTTTTATTCCCCCTTGTCTCCCTTTCTATTTCCCCATTTACCCCTCAAATCCTCCCAAAATCCCCGTAAAATCTCCCCGTTACCCTTTGTTGGTCATAACTCCCCTTTACCCCTCTATCGTTTCCCTTTAAAACCCTTAAAATCCATTAAAATGGGCTAAAACCCATATTTCAACCTTATTATAGGCCTAAGCCCCTTTCCCGCTAGCCCCGTGAACCACTTCCCCACATACGCCCTTACCCAAGACCAAGCGCTTAAGCCTTGGGGGCTAATCGCAATCGGAAGACCAGGCGGGTGCAAATCCCTTTGTAAACGCAAAAGTCCCGACACGATCGTTCTTAACGTTAAGTCCTCCGCTCCGTTCTGCACCGTTGATCTGCCTCAATCGAACGGCGGAGCGCCAATCGCAGATCCTCGCCGATCGCAATCGCAATTCTCATGTGACGACCCCCGATCAGTCCATCACAAATACTTGCGATGTGATTGATCGCAATCGCAAACCTTTCTCTCCGACCTCCGATTAATCGCAACTGTGACTTCCGATCCCCCGATCGCATTGTCCCCCGATTGCATTTGAGCTGTTGATCTGTCCCGCGATCCGACGGCCAGCGCTCAATCGCATTTCCCCTCTCGATCGTCAATCGCAAGTCCTTCTCCCAATGCTTCGATTCAATCCCGACCGTCCATTCTTCCCGCAGATCAATGGTCCTGCGCCAATCACACCCTCCGCCCGATCGTTGATCGCAAGTCCTTCTGTTTCCCCCCCAATTAAATCTCCACTATCCATCTCCCTACTGATTCTACGGCTCAGCGCTAATCGCATCGTCGTTCCGCCGCCCCTCTTCTCTCCCTCCGATTGAACGTGAACCGTTGATCTGATCCCCGATCCAACGGTCAGCGCTCAATCGCGCTCCGACCTTCGATCGCAATCGCATGTCCTATCTTCCCGTCCCCGATTGCGATTGCTCCGATTTGATCTCGTCCGTCCGTTACCTCCCAGATCCAACGGTCATCGCTCGTCCTCCCTGATCGCAATCGGAAAAGTTTATGTGTGTCACCCTTTGGTACCCCCGATTGCGATGGTTCCGATTCAATCTCGGCCGTTGATCCTCCCTGGATCCGATGGTTCAGATCTAATCACCCTTCGCCTCCGCTGGGCCCCACTCTTACATTCATCTCCGTCGCATTTCATGCGTTTTGTTTGTTTTTTTGTTCATTTCATATAGTGTTACGCCGCTCAATCTCCACCGTTGATTTTCATCTCCAGGCCTGAATCCAACGGTCTGCGCTGCATATTTCTACCAAACCCTATTGTTCGTGCATTCCACCACTCCACTGCATTTTCATCGTTCTTTTACACAATAGCATTGTTTCCACCACCGCCGCACTACCATTTCTTCCACCCTGCATCCATCGCTCCATCCACCGTTTTCTTCATAAGTTTTGCTGTGTTGCAGAGTTTCTAGAGGATGAGACCTGCCGCTGTTTGGTGTACTAACTCGATGGCGAGCGGTGCAGTCAGGATCAAATATAATGAGCTAGTACCATCAGGAAAGTCAAGGAATGGGGCTGTCAGGACTTACATTAAAGGAAAGCAGAGTTCAAATGCCGAAAGTCCTGTCGGCGCCATTTAAAGATCGAGCTAACTCAACGGAGGCAGTAATGAAGCAGCAAGGAGTTTCAGTACAGAATAGAGGGATTAGTGCACATCAACGAAGATCTTGAGCCCTGAACCAGGGGTTTAAAGAGGCAAAGCATCATTTTGAAGACCCCGAGGATCGATCTGGAGATCCTGAACATCAATAAGAGGTAATATCAAGGTTTTCTTATCAGCAGAATGTTTTTCCATAAAGGACAGGTCTCCCATACAGTCTTTATTATGCGCCGTGTCCTTGAAGGAATTTCTCGTCCCAGCTATAGTTCAAAACAATCTGACATCCATGAGGCACACCCCTCAGCAAGTTCTTTCATTTTGTTCAAATCACCTGGAGTACTGCAGCCAAAAGGTCAAATCATATCCGGAGCAGATCTTTCTTTCACAAGGAAGGTGACAAAGATTAGATATACAGTGCATCAAGCAGAATGGGTCTCGGCCCTGCATTCATTATTGTGTTTAAATTTAACATTTAAAATTCACCTACCTCCTCAGTCGGTCCTCTGTGTCTCTTCTGCTATAAAGCACAGAAGGATATCATTTTAATGGTTGTTGTTGGATTATCAGTGAATTGCAAGCATTTTTGTCCTGAGCCAAGTTTCCTGTGTAATAGTTGTATGACAAGCTGATAAATATGATGTATTCAGGCTGAATGTAAAAGCTTTGGGCAGTGATGTACCTGATTGGTGTTGTGTTTAACATGATAAGCAGTTTTCATTGGATCCTGATCTACAACAGTTGGTGATGTTTTTCTTATCTCTGTGTTTATTTCCATTTCATTTCATGTTCTTCTGACTGGCATCTGAACGCATGACATAAGATTTACCCTTGTTAGGTACCTTATGTCCCAGCTCTCTCAGTCTTTAATGTTTTCTACTCACATGTGTATCTGATTATTGTTTTTAATTGACTAAACCGGTGTAGTGGATGATTATTGCCTGCTCTCTGATGTGCAAGTTAATAGAATCAATGTTCAGATGTTTTTGTTAAGATTTAATTAAAAGAGGTTAGGAACATTGGGAGGTTTAGAAGCCTGTCTCTGCCTCTTCATAACCTATCCCTTCCATATAAACCTTTTCAAGATCCCTTGTGTTGCCTATGGTTTTGTCCAAGCATGCCTGGAGTTAAATGACCTCTGGCCTGATCTATAGACGGAATCAGATGGTTCTCCATCCTTCATTCTCATTCCTTAATGTTCCATCCCACCAATTAGTCTTTGAGATCCAAATGCTCTATATGACTAGCCCAACTGAAGCTTACACATTGAACATAAGTAAATCCTTTCTTGACTCCATTGCCCAATGGCCTTGATGTTCCCTGAGTTATCTATCCTTGCCTAGCTTCCTTCTTTACCTATCCTTGTCTTATGGTGAAACCTTCCTTCCTGATTCTCGACAACCAAACTCAAACAATCAAACAAACAACCTTGAGCCTATAACTAGCCTAAAATCACAATTGAGAAATTCAAAGACATATATCCTTTGATAATCATAGAGAGATCCCTCTCTGGACCTAGGAGGGCTAGATCCTAAGGTCTGAAAGTGGTTCTATGTTGTCTCATCTTTTGGTATTTCCAACCTTGCCAAAACATGGGAACCCCAAACCTTCTCTTCCTTTTCAATATGAATGGGCAACCTTCCACTAACTGGATCCTCTTTTGAAAAAGGGATCTCCATGCCCTCTTGTTCAAGAATATGAGATAGAGGTCTTGCCTCTAGCAAGGTATGATGCAATATTTTAGCCTCCTCAATGGTTTTATGAAGTGGAGTTGAGTTTATAGGTTCCTCCAACACATGCAAGGTATTTGTTTATTTTGGTTTGTTTAGCTCCACCACATGTGTTTCATAATGTTTCTCATCAAATATTTCCACTAATTTCTTAGTGAACCTTGCATAAGAAGAAGTATTTGCATTTTTTAAAGAAAAAGACTCAAATATCCACCATGCATAGGCCTTACCTCCAAAATGCAGTGCTGCAAATTTGATGGCTTCATCTTCAGAAATTTGGTGCTGCTGCAAATAGGTGTCTAGCTCCTCCACCCAAGCCCTAGCTGAACATGTAGGTGAACCATCAAAAGTAGATGGGAAAAATCTACTCATATTATGTTGCTTGCTTCTCTCCACTTTGATCTTGAAAAACTATGGAAAAGTGATATGATCTCTAAACTTCTTAGTTTGAGATTCATATTCTTGCAGAAAATCACTAAGAGTTTCCCTCCTAGGAATTTCTTCTTCTTCTATATCCCTCATGGAAAATCTGGGCATATGACTGCACTGTGCATCATAGTGTGTGGCTACATGCTCACACTCGTCATATGAAAATCTAGAGTTTTCTTCAAATTAAAACTCTCTTGGAGATTCTATACACATCTACCTTCTTGTAGTGTCCCTTATTAGTGAGATAGATTTGATGACACTTAGAGATGATGATTTTGATATAATATTATGTATGAAAGACTTATGTACATGCTTATATGCTATGACCTGGTTTGGGTCACTTGGTTGTTGTGTGCTTATGATAATATCTATGGTTGCGTGCACAAGGATTGATTTTGGTTAAGAGAATATTAGCGATGTTTTCTCTTTTGGTATCCTATTTTGGACATAGGTGTATGACGTGAATGGTGATTTAGAATTGAGACACAGATCCATGGATGATCATGGTTATGTGGAAAATATGGTTAATTATGATTTATGGATGATACATGATTTGTATGATTATATGTGTGTAGTCTTGTACTAAGCATGATGTGGCAGGGGACTTGGTCATTGCCAACAGGGATTCTCAAGTTATAAATGATTGCGGAAGCCATTACCTTACACTTCTCATTTTCTTGAGATCTCTATGAATGCTCTGCAAAGTTTGAGAAAGAAACTTTGAAAGTCTCTCCTCCTTCCTTCCTCCAAAGAATGGAGTCTTTTTTTTTTCTTTTTTATTCATATTTTCTTCTTCTTGTCTTCTTGATAGCATAATGGCTGATATTCCACAGGCTGAGTCAAGATTATGCTATGATACCACTGTAATATACCAAAAACGGAATGCAGCAATACTGAAATAGATTATGCAGAGAAATAACGTAGATCATCAAAGTAAGAGTAGGAGGCCAATATGGAGGCTCAATATTTACATTTACATCAACAAATCATATTTATATTGCAGCCCATAAGATGTAGAACATGAAATAGAAGACTTTTACATGAAGAAATCCCTCAAAATGAGGTGTTGCAACCATATATTATGACTAAAAGAGCTTGACAACGTTATTTTATTGGATGAAAACAGTTGTAGATTACACTTTAGATCTAGAGTAGACCTGTGTACAAAAATTTAGATCTATATCAAATCTGTACACTGGATAGGCTCCTCTTCAAATGCCCCTTGGGGTTTTCAGCAAAAAGTGAAGTACAAGGAGTAGATCTAAGATCTAAATCTATATATTTGCAGAATGATTCAGATATTCAGAAATAGATAAAAAAATATTCAGATCAGATCTGAAATGACATGGAATAGATCTGAAATCCATGGATCTCCATAGTGAAGGGAAAATCTTCAACACTAGAAATATCTCCTCTAAAAGTGTTCCAAAAGACCTTGCAACTGCACTCTTGCAAATAATGCAGTCCTGGAAGGAAAAATTCATTGTAGGCTCTAGAACATGTTTGGCCTCAAGCCAAGATCTGAAAATGGTGCTCCAATCATCCAATACTCTCTTGCCAATGGGATAGAAGACTTTCCCACTGAAAAGAGGCACTAGAATGGCCTATATCTGAGTATATCTAGCCTCCACTTGCTGCAACTTACAAAGACAACCAAACCCTCAACAGGATCTGTGTTGTAGTTGGAAGAAGAGCTTGGACAAATTCCTGAGAGTGGACAATAAATGCAAGACTCTTCCAAGAGGCCTCTCAAGGAAAAAGGTGGGATTCCCGACCAGGAACACCCAGTGCCAAACAACACTATTCTCTGCTAAACAGCCAGGAGAATAAGAAATGTCTAAACAGAAAAAATATTCAGAAATAACATAATCATCAACAACCTTCTGATGTTGTCCTCCTCTTCCTTTTATATGTTTGAGAGCTTGTAAAACCCTAAACCATCTCAATGAAATAGCTCTTTTCACATGAGCCACCTCCAACTAAAACTCCGTTGTGCTTCAATGGTGATCACTCATTCTAGACAATGCTATTGATTTGGTCATGGTTGAACCATTCAAATGATTCAGTCCCTTTCACACATAAGGGTGTTTATTTAAATAGCCCAGATTTAGCTTTGTTCACATGTGGCATTGATCTATTTGTTGTTTTAGGAGTTTTTATTGTCCTCCTTTACACATTTATTCATGCAACAGAAAAATGAAACAAAATTGAATATTCCCATTAGCTTGGGCTAATTGGGAATATTACATATTTCCAAAGTACCTGGACCATGGTAGTCCAGTTGTTGATGTGCATATAGATGGTGTCATAGTCCCCAACACTCTGATTGATCTAGGGGCTGACAACAATGTCATGACCAAGGAAACTATGTTGAAACTTAATCTCCAAGGGACTTTGACGAAAACCACAATAGTTTTGCAACTTGCTGATTGGTCCACAGTAACTTTGGAAGGAATTGTTGAGGATTTTATGTTTACCATTGAATCTTGGGAGTATCCTACATATTTCCTGGTCCTGTAACCAAAAACCAAGTTTAATGGTTATCCTCTCATCTTAGGGAGACATTAGTTATCCACTGTAGATGTTTATATTATTTGTCGGTCCGAAAACATGACTATCAAAAATGGTCATTTTTCTAAACAGCTAGTGTTATATCCTCTAGCCCAGCCTTCCATTGATTATGATCTCCCTATATGGTTTGAGGATGAATAAGATGAGTTATATAACACTGCCCCTATGTGTACCATAGTTGTTATTCTTAGAGGGGGAAAACTTGATGAAGATGAACTCATCGACCATGCCATTCAAAACCAGTCCTCCACTAACATTCCTCTCGAAACCTTAGTCAAATATTTTGAAAGCCAACCTTGGACAGAAGTGCACTCATTTGATTCAACTTATGAAACCACCAAGGCTATTGATTTTTTCCCATCCAGATCTCTGAAAATCAACCCAAACCTCTCGAATGAAGAAGAGAAGAAACTATGCCAGCTTTTGAAAGAAAATCTTGATGCATTTGTTTGGGATGACAAGGACATGAAAGGGGTTCATACTTCAGTATGTAGACATCAAATTTACATCAAAGAAGGATGCAAGCCTATGAGACAATCCCAAAGAAGGATGAACCCTGCTCTGAAGGACATAGTCAAAGAAGAGCTGCAAAAACTATTGGATGTAAGGTTCATATATCATATATCCAATAGTGCGTGGGTATCCCCTCTTTTCCTAGTCCCAAAGAAGAATGGGAAGTGGCGAATTTGTGTTGACTATTGAGAACATAAAAAATCCACCAATAAATACCATTTCCCTTTTCCCTTTATAGACCAAGTCCTGGATGGCCTTGCGGGGAAGAAGTTCTTTTCCTTCTTAGATGGGTTCAGTGGGTACAATCAAATTAAAATCATCCCTCAAGACCAGGATAAGACTACTTTCACCTACCCTTGGGGTATCTTCGCTTATAGAGTCCTACCCTTTGGGTTGTGCAATGCCCGAACTACCTTCCAAAGAGCTGTCCTAAGCATCTTTTCTAAGTTAGTCGATAAATTTTTCGAAATCTACATGGATGATTTCACACCATATGGAGATGACTTCCAGGAAGCTCTCTCCAATTTGGGTAAAGTACTAAGAAGGTGCATTGAGATGCATCTCTCCTTCAGCCTAGAGAAGTGTGAATTCCTGAAGAAAGAAGGGGTTGTATTAGGACACTCTATATCCCAAGCAGGAATACAGGTAGACCTGAAAAAAATCACTATCATCAAAAGGGTACCTGCTCCTCAAAAGCATAAAGAGGTTAGGAGTTTCTTAGGCTTAAATGGTTACTATAGAAGGTTCATCAAATATTTTAGCAAGATGGCTTCGCCATTATTTGGGTTATTGGCCAAAGATTCTGAGTTTATTTGGTCTGGTCCTTGTCAAGAGGTTTTTGAGCTCATTAAGGAAAATTTGACTACTACCCCCATCCTCCAAGGTCCAAATTGGACTCTGCCTTTCCACATCCACACTGATGCATCTAAAAATGATGTAGGGGAAGCATTAGGACAATTAGAGGAAAAAATCCCTTATGCCATTTATTTCATCCGCAATAACTTGTCCAAGGCCGAGCTGAATTATATTGTTACTGAGAAGGAGATGTTAGCCATTGTCCATGCTTTGAACAAATTTAGGAATTATGTAACTGGATATCAAACCTTTGTTCACACTAACCATGCAACCATCAAGTATTTAATGAAAAAACTAGATGTTAATGCTAGGATAATTAGATGGTTGTTACTTTTGCAGCAATTTGAATGACTATTGTTGATAAACCTGGAAAGGAGAATGTTGTGCAGATTTTTTGTCCAGATTAGCTCTCCCTGCAAGTGAAAAAGGAATGGTGGATGACCAGCTGCATTATGAGCATCTCTTTTCTATATCAGCACTCTCACCATGGTTTGTTGATATAGCTAACTACTTGGTTGCTGGGAGACTCCCTCCTAATATTTCATTCAGGGAGAGGAGCGGAATCATAAAAAAAAATGCCCCTTTTACATGGATTGGGGAAAACCTTTTCAAGCTAGGCCCTTATCAAATCCTAAGGAAATGTGTGAGGGAGGAAGAATTTTTTGATATCCTCTCTGCATGTCATGATAGCCCATGTGGAGGCCACTTTTCTACAAAGAGAACTGCTTACAAATTTTTGCAAGCATCATACTATTGGCCTACCCTTCACCAAGATTCCATAAGATACACTAGCAGGTGTGACTAGTGCCAAAGGATGGGGAAACCCACGCAAAGGGATGAGATTCCTTTGCACCCTCCGGTGGCTCTTGATCCATTTGACAAGTGGGGCATGGACTTTGTTAGACCTATCGATACACCATCTGGAAAAATGAAGTATATCATAGTTTGCACTGATTACCTGACAAAGTGAGCTGAAACAAAAGAAATGAGGTAGAAATCGAGGAGAAAGTAGCAAAATTTCTGAAGGAGAATGTGTTTTAAAAGTTTGGATACCCTAGAGAAATAGTCACTGGTGTGGGAGAACAATTCACTTCTCACCTCATTGAAAATATTTTGAGGAAGAACAAGATTAAGCATAGAACTTCTACTGCTTATCACCCTTAGGAAAATGGCCAAGTAGAAGTAACTAACAAATATTTAGAGAGCATCCTCACCAATGTTGTAAGCAACAACAGAAAATATTGGGCAGACAGATTGGTAGAAGCTACTTGGGCCTACAACACTACTTGGAAGACAACAACAGGATTCACTCCTTATGAACTAGTCTATGGTAAGAAATATATACTCTCAGTTGAGTTTGAATTCAATACTTTAAGGATGGCAGCCAAATTAGACCTAGATCTATCAAATGCATAAAAAGAGATATTTTTGCAACTAAATGGATTGGATGAGTTCAGAATGCAAGCACTTCTTCACACAAAGGTAGTTCAACTGCAAAGGAAGGTATGGAATGACAAGAAAATTAAGGAGAAGGTCTTCCAAGAAGGAGATTGGGAATTTTTGTATGATTCAAGGTTTAAATACTTTAAGGGAAAATTGATGACAAGATGGTTGGGACCTTACATGGTGGAAAAATGCTTTGATAATGGAGTAGTTCAAATCAGGACCATAGATGATGAAGGAATCCCATTGCTTGTCAATGGTCACAGAGTTAAAATTTACAAGAAGCCCTTATCTAGGGCAGAGTTCATAAATTCAATAAGAAGAGAGGTGTATGTAATGGGAAACTCCATATTTTCCAGCACCTCCTTATAATAATAATAATAATAATAATAATAATAAAGGTCCATGGGTGAAAACCTCTCTGAGGCGCTCTAGGAAAGCTTGTGGGTTGAAAACCTCAATGGAGGTAGCCCATTTTCTTTGAAAAACAAACAAAAAAACAAACAAACATTTGCATCTCTATGTTTGTTGTTTTGTAGGTTATTAATGGTTTCTGGAAACACAGGGAAGCAATCATCTTTTTCTCTCCCCTTCTATTATACCATCCATCCCATCATTCACCCCATTCATTTCCATAACTCCTTCCATCACCTCCATACACCATATTCATCCATTCCTGAGCACAATGTAGAAAAAGAAAGAAAGCCACAAATTGCTACAAACATCAAGAAGTTCCTTAAAAAACAAAGATGTCCATGGACTGCAAAGAAAAACAAGAAGGAATGCTACATAATAGACTCCGAGAGAATGATAATTCCACCCGTAGAAACTTGAGCACCCCACAAAACATCTACATCATAAATAAACAACAAGAAAATATTAGCAGCTCACTCAAGAAGCTGCTCATTCAACAAGCTGCTCACTCAGAGAACATGAATATAGTGAAGAACGCAACATCTAAAAGGCTTTTCTCCTCAATCAAGTTCCTGCAAATGCCTTGACAACAAAAGGTAAACTCAGGTATAGCTTCTCACCCCTCGATATGCATCCATAATAGCCAGAAATAATTAAATTTGCAGACTTGGAGTTTAAGTGGCAGAAAGGTGGCCAGTTAGCTTGGACACCATCGTGAAGTATGGCTAGGGAGAACTACAAAGTCACTCCAACTAGGCATGCAAAGGAAATTTGTTTTAATCAAGTGGAGAAGAGGAGAACGAGGGGAGGAAACACACAATCCATCATGAATTAACAGAGAGAAGGAAACAACGGTCTCTAACAGAAACTGGAGCTGAGCCCGAGTTACATAAGCACTCCAAAATTAGTTGTGCAATCTAATAAAAAGAGATATTGTCTCATCCAAATCAGTGAATTGAGAATTTTTTAGGGAAAGAGACTAAAGGGAGCCCGCAACACAATAGTATCGATTTTGGGCTACGTATTTGAACAATGTGCAATAGCAGCAACATAACAACATCACCAGAAGTCAAGTTAGCTTTCAAAGTATACCGCATATCATACACAGTAGAAAGGGACCAAGGGAAGCTTTTATAGCAACCCAAACAAGGCATAATTCTACTCCTAGCCTTAGAGAAGAAGGAGAAGAATATCCAGAAGAAGAACCAAAAGAGGAACAAGAAGAAGAAGAGGAAGAGATGAAGGGCGAAGGAGAAACGAAAGAAATGGAAATGGACACATAAGTCATAGAGGTAGTAGAAAGTGAGCAAGAAGAAGACTCACAACACCACCCAACGCCCCCTCAAAACCAAAGGGAAGTTGCCACCTTAGCTTCTTTGAGCACAAATAGAAAAAGGCAGACCTCTATGTATTTCAGAGCTAAAAAGAGTTAGAGGGTAAGTCAGAAAGAGCCATAAACTCCTCCTAAGAGCCCCATCAACATTGAAGAATCACCAAGGGAGGAGGAAAGAATCAAAGAGATAGTTCTGAAGGAGTAGTTGCAGATGGCACGGGCAAATAATATAGCACTAAAGGTGCAATTGCAGTAAAAGGGGAAGTAATTAGCCACCATGGAAGACTTATGCATAGAATCCCTTCAACACAGATTCCCTGCTGACTCATATGTTGTGTGTCTCAAGGAGAAATGGATCCTATTTCAAATCAAAACTCTAGCCTCCCATGGATCTCTAACTTTCCAATATTGTAGGAAATTCATGGATTTCTACAAGCAAGCTAACATGGCTGATCAGGAAAATATGGCATAGTTTTATGTGCATAACCTTGTGTTGACAAATCTGGATACTTGGGACCCCAATTCTACAATGGGGGATATGTAGTTGATGCCTATAGTATCTTGGATGATGAATGAGGACACTAGAGAAAAAGAGATATGGAGGGTCGTGGGAAGAAGAAATAGATAACCCTTACATATCATACCATAATTTTTCATCCCAAGAGGAGTCATCCTTAACCATTGAGAGATTGAAAAGGATCCTACACTAGTTGAAATCTAACTCTAGGCTCAAACGAACGTAATAGGCCACTTTGATGATGTTTCTAGGAAGATAGAAGATGAGTGCATTATGGCCAGCTAGAGGAGATGGAACAACCTCCCTCACAGCCTCAAGAACAGGGAGTACCATACTCCAGAAATACTAAGGGGTGCCTTGGAAAGAGCACCATGATAAAAGAGGACCATACAGTCCAAAAATATCCAATGGCTTGGTCGAAATACCAGTCCTTTAAGTGTTGGTCTTGAATGAATGAACTGCAGCCTCAGATGCTGAAGATAGGAGGAGGTGAGAGAATGGGAAGAAGTGTGGGTTTTACTTCCCCACAGGCTTCTTTTCTTCCTCAGGAAGTCAGGGGGGATGTCAAAGCTACAGGAGGAGGATTAGTTTCTTAGAGGATGAGCAACCATTGAGTAGGGGGGGTGATGATGAGATCCATCATTAGACATATTTGTAGGGGTTAATGGTCACCTTTTTTCCTTATTAAATTTCTTTTTCTTGAATTTTTATTGTTATTTGGTTTTATGATGCTAGTATAGGTGGTGATTAAGGCTAACATACTCTGAGTGCCTAATATGAGGTTGAGTGCAGAAAATCATAAGTAATTGGCATTATTTTTTAATATTTTATCATAAAGAATTAAAGGAGACAACAAGGAGAAATTATAGGAGGATTGTCCACCCTCCTTAACTCTCGAAGGAAATCAAAGGATCCCCAAGGATTCTCTCAACCAATTCGAATTCCAGAGGCATCCAAGCAACTCAAAGACCAAATTTCACTTAATATATGTTTACTTGGAGTCAAGTGGACTCAATCACTATTTTCAAGGGAGTTGTTGGTAGCTGCCCCGTAGAATAAATAGAGCAAAGCTAGAGCTAGGAAGGATTCGATTCTATTGGAAATTTTGCTGCAAGCTATTGAGCTTTTGATTATTGTAGTCAGAAATTAAACTTTGAGAAATGTATGAGACTATTCTTTCATGAAATGAGCAAACTGATTTCATTTTACTAATTTAAGTTTCAGAGAGCTAGGCGTGTGGGTTAGGGCCCAATCCATGTGCATCAGCCTCTCTGTTGTACTTGCTCTTTGCTTGCTGTCAGTAAATCTACTTCTGATAGTTTCATTGTTGTTTAGTTTTCTTTCAATGTGTTGTTGTAGGTTTCATTTTCTTATGAGTAATAGAATAGAGGATAAAAATCTAAAGGTTGTGGATCAAGACCTCCCTTCTTATCTCTGTTAATAGAGCTCGAGGAGGGTGAACCTTCCCACAGACCCAAAAAGTGATTTTTATTCACTGTTTCTGAGAATAGAGTAGAGTTGCATTACCATTTTCAGCCTTCCTTTTGTATTGTATTTTCACGCATTTGTCTGTTCTTCGTGCATGCATCAATAGAGTTGTTTGCAGGAATAAGAATCAAAGTAGCAGGGAAATCCATTTGCACCTCCCCACTTCATTCTCCATCTCTATTTTTACGCCTCCATCGTTGTTGTTGCGCCTCCATTTCCCTCCTATTTCTTTTATTGTAGCTTCTGCCCCTTTTATTCACAAGACACTTAAAAATTCTAAGAGTTTGACCTTCGCCCTTTCCTCATCGAAACTCTTGCTACCGTACTTCACTCTATCGAAAATTGAAAATCCTCCTGGTCTTCATTAATACTTCCCACTTCTGAGCTTCGATTGGGATAGTTCATATAACCCTTTTTCCTTACCTTTTTTTGATTATCACAAAAATATTCGAAAATTTTTGGAAACCAACCTTTTCCCCTTTTTCTACTTTAAAATACTTACCACAATTGCTTTCGCAAATCACAATTCTCATTTTCCATTTACTTCCTGTTAACACTTACCACTCCAAACTTCGATTGCGATAATTCTCCGTGCTCCACCACACTACAATCACAAATCACATTTTTCATTTGGTTCTCATAACACGTTACGCTCCCAACGTTGATTGCAATATCGTTGTCATACTCTGCCACCAACCCTACCACCACGTCATCTCGTCAAAATTATCATTTTGTAGTATTTATCCCATCACATTTCGCAATTCTTTCCTGCTCCTAAACAACACTTCCGCTACGCCTGCGACTTTGCGATATTGCGATTGTGATATCACATATCACATATCGCACTTTCTTCCTCCCATCGCAAGTCCACCATCGCACATTTTAAATGATTAGGAGATCATGTCCATTACTAAAAAATGCTCAAAAATGAAAGTGCTCAGAAGTGGTTGCAACCTGAGCGACCAAAAAGGTCTTGTCGTTGCGATTCTAGTGTCGTGAATGGTTCGCAAAATAGAGGTCGTATGTGGAAGCTATGAAGGTTGGAAAAGCCCAGTAAACTCCAAAATCTGGACCTTTGACCCATTTTGAATTTATATGAAAATTTAAATATATATATATATATATATATATATATATATATATATATATATATATATATATATATTTGGAAAAAATATTTTTATATTAAAGTTTTGTTGGCCTATTAGTGGGCACCACGTGGCCTGCTCGGAGGTTGCCACCTAGCCCCAGGGCAGAGGTAAAGAGGTGGTATGGTAAAATTATTAAGATTAGGTGGGTATTGAATGCTTGACCTCCCGTCTGCGTGCAGAGGGCCCGACCATTCGGGCTGCTAGTAGTTCTTAACATATCTATGTAGCAGTTTATATTTCAAGTTTCATATGATCTATAATGGAGGCAAAGGGGGCCAGCCCCCACCATATGACCCCCACTCATGCAACCAACACTAAGAGCCTTATGGCGGTTACCACAACAGTTTTATCCACGCGGTTTTGAAGGGCCATGTGGCTAGAGCCTCCGCTGGTTAAGGCAACAATTAATATCAGGGTTCATGCGAAGTTAAGTCAGTGGGTTGGTCTGACGATTTCGGCGGAAGTTTAATGTGACCACTCCCACCATTACATTTAATTCTAGCACCTGACCACCAACAAATCTGGAGCACACCCCCCAAATTTTGGCTTTTCATTAAATTTAGCTCCAGTTAACTGACAGTCTCCATATTTAGTGGATTTTTCTTAGGTGTCGTTGGGAAAAATGCATGGAGAAGTCAATTTGCGACCAATTTTGCTGAAACGAGAGTCTACCTAGACTAATTTCGACATTATAAACACATTAGCAGAGGTTTTAGAGCCATCAAAGGTCATCTTGTGTAGGTTTAGCTTCAGGAGAGGTCAAGGAGCCACTAGGGTGTTTTCAGTGTGTTGAGCATCCATTCTCTGTTTTCTGCAAATGAATGGTCATTCCTGGCTAATTCAAGCATTCTAAAGCTATTTTTATAGATAAAACAACCATTTGAGGTTTTTATTCACATGTACTTACCATTTTTTAGAAATAATATATGAGGGACATGCCGTTGGGAGCTGGACCAGCAGATGTAGCCCAAGAGGGGTGAATTGCTTCATCAAATTTCTTGAGTATTGTTACATGTGATGTTTAATTATCTATTATTTACTGTTGTACAATGTTTTATAAACAATTTACATGATTTAACCTCACACAGAAATATGTTTATCTAAGATAAAATCATTTGTTTCACCTGCAAACTTCAGTAAACCTTATGCACAAAATTTAATCACTGTTTGGATACTTAGCACAACAAAAGTAATAGATTCCATTCAGATCAAGTTGGTATCAGAGCTAGAGTTTTACTCTCAGTAGTGTTATTGTGCAAATTTTGTTTAACAATTTTCAAGGTTTTTAATGCTTACTAGGCTAAAGCTTAAGAGAGGAGAAGGTCAATTGGTGAAAGCTTAAAGTAATCCTCAGCCAAGGAGGGAAAGAGTGCCATTATATCCACCTTCAATTTAACCTAAAAGAGAATAAGAAGAAGCCATAGGAATGAATTCAAGAGAAGGACAATTTCCTAAAGAAGTTGATCCCAAGGAGGAAGAAAGAGTGTTCAGGAAAGCATTCCTTGACTTAACTAAAATGGTGAGAGTTATTTATCAAGAAATAAATGAGAAACTTGAAGGAGAAGGGTCTAAACTTCATAAGGAAGGAGAAGGATCTTCAGGAGGAAAGAAATATGAATATAAGTCAAAGAAGGGAAATGGAGGAAATGAAGATCCACCATCCTCATCTTCATCCTCATCCTCATCCTCATCGTCGTCATCCTCTACTTCGGTGAATCAATCTCACAAGTCAAAGAACACTAGTAAAAGTCCTTTTTAAAAACTTGATGTTAAGTTTGAATTGCTAATGTTTAATGGTGAAGTCAATGCAGAAAAACTTGACAATTGGATTAAGCAGTTGGAGGTTTATTTGAGAATCTAGAACCTTCATGGTGACGACAATAAAATTCAGCTAGCTTCTTTGAGAATGGAAGGTGCAACACTTGTTTGGTGGGAAGCATTGACAAAGGAGGAGATTAAAAAACATGGTAAGATTATTTTATCATGGGCTGATTTCATCACTGCAATAAAACAAAAATTTTATCCATTAGCATACATAAAGCTATCATGAATTGGAAAAATTTCAGACAACTTAAGGGACAAAATGTACAAGACTACACCCAAGAATTTATGATAAGAGCTCTCTTATTAGGGGTATATTTGCAGAGTCAAGACACTTTGCTAAAGTACATAGGAGGCTTACACAGCTACCTTAGACACACTATCCTTATGTTCAATCGTACTAGTCTAGATGTGGTTTGTGTTCAAGCCCCACATTTAGAAGCTAGAGGGAAAAACACTTTTGAAGAGGGTAGAAACAAGCCTTTTAAGGGGAAAAACAAAGACAAAACCTCAAAAGGAAAAGGAAAAAATAATGCATTTGTCAAAAAAGAGGGAGAGAAAGTGGTTTGTAAACACTATTCAGGAGAAGGCCATGAAGAGAAAAATTGTTGGAAGTTACATTCTGAAAAAAGAACCTAATTTAACAAAAACAAAGGGAAGCAGAAAACTGCAGCTACTACTACACAACAATATTTAGGTGATGATTCAGGTGAAAAAACTAGAATTACAGCCATGGGTTTGAAGAACATGAAGGGAAAATAAACTGAAACAAAACCAAGTACTAGTACTTCAAACTGTCATGTACAAGCTCCAAATGAAGAAGAAAGAATTGAATTGTTTCATGTGAGGGTTATTTCAAAACATACAAAAATTGACACATTGTTTGATAGTGGGTCACAAGCGAAACTTATCCCCGAAGACTTAGTCAAGCAACCAAATCTTGAGACCATTCCACATCCAAAACCATATCCACTTGGTTGGATTTGTAAGGATGCAAATTTACAAGTTTCTAAGAAGTGTATGTTGCGCTTTGCAATTACTACACATTTTATTGACACGGTTGAATTAGATGTTGTTTCGCTTGATATTTCAGGAATTTTTTTGGGAAGTCCTTAATTATATGACAGAAAATCTATCTTCTATCACCATGAGAACAAGTATCATCTATTCAAATATGGTAAGGAGTTTATTGTTAGAGCACATCGCAAAAAGAGAAACATTGCGATGGTAAATGCTGGACAGGTAAAAAGGCTAGTGAATTCTAGTAAGAGTTTCATACTTCTTATGATTAAGCCTAAAGCTGATGTGAATCATGATTCATTTGAAGATTGTGATCCCAAGTTAAAATTAGATTTATATGATCTAGTTGATGCACATCATGATATGTTTCAAGAACCAACAAGTTTGCATCCTAAAAGGGAGATTCAACATGAGATTTAGTTGCAACAAGATTGTCCTCTTCCAAACATAGGCATGTATCACATGTATATAATGGAGAATACTGAAATAAAGAGGAAAATTAAAGACTTTTTGGACAAGGGACTCATAAGACCAATAACTTCGCCATGTGGGTCACCGACAGTGTTGATTCCAAAGAAAGATGGAACTTGACATATGTGTGTGGACTTCAGAGCTTTGAACAAGATTACGGTAAAAAATCGTTACCCACTCCCAATGATAGATGATTTGTTAGATCAGCTGAAAGATGCTAAATTTTTCACTAAGTTAGACTTACGTGTGGGTATAATCAAGTTAGAATTGCAGAAAGTGATATTTGGAAGACTGCATTCAAAACCAAACAAGGACTCTTTGAGTGGCAAGTTATGCCTTTTTGTTTATGTAATGCACCTGCAACTTTGATGTGTGTTATGGATGATGTTTTTGCATCCATTCCTTGATGGTTTTGTTATAGTCTGCTTAGATGACATCTTTATTTTCAGCAAGACTATAGAAGAGCATGTCATGCATGTTAAGAAAGTACTTGATGTTTTGAGGAAACATAAATTATTTATTAAGGTGTCTAAGTGTGAATTTGGACTGAATTATTTGGTTTATTTGGGACATATTGTAGGAGGAGGTGCATTGAGAATTCATCCTTCTAAGGTAGAAGCCATTGTGAATTTTCCTACTCCCTAATCCATTACAGAGGTAAGATTTTTTTTGGGTGCAGCTCAATATTGGAGAAATTTTATTGCTAACTTTTCTGCCATTGCAGCTTCTATGCATGCAATGACAAGGGTGAAACATGCTTTCCAACGGGGAGGAAAAAAATAGAAAGATTTTGAATCTTTGAAAGAGAAGATCAGTTCAGCTCTAGTCCTTGCTTTACCGGACTTGAGACAACCATTCGAGATTCAGACCAATGCTAGTGATTATGCCATGGGTGCAGTTCTCTTACAGCATGGTAAGCCTATCACTTTTCATTATGAGACATTTAATGGTGTTGTAGTTAATGATCCTACATATGATAAGGATTTGTATGCATTGGTTCAAAGTGTCAAAAAGTGGAAACACTATTTGATGGGTAAAGAGACAGTTGTACATGCCAATCACCGACCATTACAGTACTTGTAGTCGCAAAGTAAATTGCAGCAATCACGTCATTTCATATGGATGGGTTTCCTACAACAATTTTACTTGGTAATAAAATACAAGAAAGGTATTTTCAATAAAGTTTCTGATATTATTTCAAGTCCTATTATTAGTGCTTCTACTTTGCTTAATAATGATTCTATTTTACATGAGAGTTACATAGAACAATATGCATCAAATGTTTATTTTAAGGATGTGTATGCTAACTTGAGTGAAGGAAATCAATTTGAAGAGAATGATTATCACATGCATAACAATTTGTTGTTTCATTTGGGCAAGTTGTGTATACCACAAGGAGAGGGACTAAGTGTCATGAGAGAATCTCATTCTTCTCTTGTTGCTGGACATTTCAGGGTAAGCAAAATGGTGGCGCATTTACAGAGGTATTGTTATTGGCCTCACATGGTAGATAGTGTTTCAAGTTTCATTAGAGGTTGTTAATTATGTGCTACAAGCAAGCATAGCAATAAGAAGCTTGGGTTATATACACCATTACCGGTACAATCAAGGCCATGGGAAAGTGTTTCTATGGACTTTGTTGGAGGTCTACCTATGTCTAGAAAGTAGCATGATTATCTTTATGTAGTAGTTGATAGATTCAACAAGATGTGTATTCTTATGCCATGTAATAAATCTATTACTGCTGAAAAAACTGTTGAATTATATTTCCAACATGTATGGGTTCATTATGGTTTTCCTACTTCTATTGTTAGTGACAGGGATTCCAGATTTGTAGGGAATTTTGGTCCAATCTATGGAAGATGATGGACACCAAGTTGAAAAAGAGTACTAATTTTCATCCCCAAACAGATGGCCAAACCTAGTTAGTGAACAAAACCATTCTGCATCTTTTGAGAGGTTATTGCAGCAAGCATCCTAAGTTATGGGATGAGCACCTGCATTACATTCAACATGCTTACAACCGGGCCAAGCACTCTTCTACAAATACTTCACCTTTTGAAGCTTGCTTTGGGTATTTGCCAAAGTCACCTCTATATTTAATTCTTGAGAAGGATGTTTCCATTGATGGGCATAGTGACATTGACAAAGCTTGCATGTTCATTGAGTGAATTCAGCTTATTCATCAGCAAGTTCAAGAATAGCTTGAAAATATTCAAAGCAAGTACAAGGAGAGGCATGACAAACATAGAGTAGATCACAAGTTCCAAGAAGGTGATGAGGTATGGTTTCACATTAGAAAAGAAAGGCTTCAAGGAGAAGGTAAAAAGCTGAAGCCTATTCGTTATGGTCCATTCAAGATTATTAAAGAAGTTGGTAATAATGCATTTCAACTTGACTTGCCTTCATATATGCAAATGTATTCCGTTGTCAATGTGGATAATTTACTTTTTTATGAGCCTCCATTGATTTCTGATCAAGGGAGTGACATCCAGCTGCCATCAATAGAATATTTGTCACCAGAATTTCTGGACGAGCTAAAGGAGGATGCCATCCTTGACAGGAGGACACACACTTCTAGGAAAGAAAGTGTCGATTATCTTCAGATTGGGCTTAAGGGAAGCAAACCAAGTAAAGAAAGATAGATGGAAGTGGAAAAGGTGAGGGAGTTGTACCCTCATCTTCTGAATAGGTAATTGAAGTATTTTGGGGTCCAAAAGCTTCCCAATGGGGAGGTGTGATCAGGAGATCATGTCCATTGCTAAAAAAATTCTCAAAAATTAGAAGTGCTCAGAATTGGTTGCAACCTAAGCGACCAGAAAGGTCTTGTCGTTGCAATTCTGTCGCCGTAAATGGTTCGCAAAACAGAGGTCGTATGCAGAAGTTATGAAGGTTTGAAAAGCCCAGTAAACTCCAAAAACTAGACCTTTGACCCATTTTGACTTTATATGAAAATTTTGAAAAAAAAAATATTTGGAAAAAATATTTTTATATTAAAGTTTTGTTGGCCTATTAACAGGCACCACGTGGCCTGTCCGGAGGCTGCCACATGGCCCCAGGCCAGAGTTCAAGAGGCGGTATGGTAAAATTATTGGGAGTCGGTGAGTATTGAACACGCGACCTCCCGTCTGTGTGTAGAGCGCCCGACCATTCGGGCTGCTAGTAGTTCTTAACATATCTACGCGACAGTTTATATTTCAAGTTTCATATGATTTGTAATGGCGGAAAAGGTGGCCAGCCCCCACCATATGACCCCCACTCATGTGACCAGCGCTAAGAGCCTTCCAACGGTTACCACAACAGTTTTATTTGCACAGTTTTGAAGGGCCATGTGGCTAGAGCCTCCGACGGTTAAGGCAACAATTAATATCATGGTTCATGCGAAGTTAAGTCAGCGGGTTGGTCCGACGATTTCGGCGGAAGTTCAATGTGACCACTTCCACCATTACATTTAATGCCAGCACGTGACCACCGAAAAATCTGGAGTTCACCCCCAAAATTTGTGGTTTTCATTAAATTTAGCTCCAGTTAACTGACAATCTCCACATTTAGTGGAGTTTTCCTAGGTTTCATTAGGACAAATGCATGGAGAGTTCAATCTTTGACCAATTTTGGTGAAACAAGAGTCTACCTAGACTAATTTCGACATTCTAAACACATTGGAAGAGGTTTCAGAGCCATCAGAGGTCATCTTGTGTATGTTTAGCTTCAGGAGAGGTCAAGGAGCCACTAGGTCCACTAGGGTGTTTTAAGTGTATTGAGCATCCATTCTTTGTCTTTTGCAAATGAATAGTCATTCCTGGCTAATTCAAGCATTGTGAAGCTATTTTTACAGAGAGCACATCCATTTGAGACTTTTATTCATATGTACTTACCTTTTTTGAGCAATAAGATATGAGGGACATGCCATTGGGAGCTGGACCAACAGATGTAGCCCAAGAGGGGTGAACTGCTTCATAAAATTTTTTGAGTATTGTTACATGTGATGTTTAATTCTCTTTTATTTACTACTGTACATTGTTTTATAAGCAATTTACATGCTTTGACCTCACACAAAAATCTATTTAACTAAGATAAAATCATTTGTTTGACCTACAAACCTCAGTAAACCTTATGCACACAATTTAATTACTGTTTGGATACTTAGCAAAACAAAACTAATACATTCCATTCAAATCATAAAATCCTCCCAATACAAATGATTTTTGCGATATTATAAGTTTTAATAAAGTCTAAACCCTATTTCACACTTCTAAGCCTTGTTTCATGTGTTTAGCCTTCCCTTAGCACCCTTAACCCCCTTTTCTCCGAACTGAAAGCAACACCTTCTCAAGTTTAGCTAGATCATGGATAGTTGCATGGATAGAAGCATAGTAGATAGAGCATAAGAGAAGTAGGGTGTGTAATATTCCCTTTCAGGAATTTCTGCAATTTCTTCAATGAGGACGCTGTATAAGGAAAACCATGGAACAGAAACACACAACAGGACTTGGATCCTATTGTATATGTTGTATGTAGCTTAAATATGAAATGGCATCAGAAAAAAATCATTCTAGCTACACTAAACATATCTCCCCAGCTCATATATGCTCAAAAGCACCCCAATTCCACAGCTTCACAAAATAGAATTGCTAAAGATTGCAACAACGTAATTTTTATTAGGGCATATAAAGAAAAAGATGATTAAATACAGATCTGGAGCTTTCATTAATCATAGAATCAGAAATGAGAGGTTTTACCTCTTTTACAAGCACATCAGAACATCTCGGCAATGGTTTCCGGCAAAATAGCAATATAAAATGCAGCACTGCAGAAAATAACGCAGTACACTACAACTTTGTATTAGAAAATACTGAATATGATCTTAAATAGATGAATAATACAAAATTTTTCCCAAGGCCTTCTTCAATAGACCTTCCAGAGTGAAATAGACACCTCCTCCTCCAAAACAAGCACAAAATAGAAGGGTTTAACCCAGCAGCTGCTGCACCTGCAGAAAAGACACAGTTACTAGAAGTGACTGCGTTGTAGATGATGCAGAATGGATGTCCTCAAGTTAGATGATGAAAAATAAGCTCAGGACCTTCCCTTTTGATCTCACAACCAGCTAGACCAAAGGTGAAGATGGAATTCCCGCATGAGAATTCTTTTGCACTAAACAGTGTTGCGACTATAGCTAAACAACTGGAGTTTTCAATCAGTCAAAAGACCAAACAAAGATGATTACTGAATGCCTTCCTTGCTACTATCTCCTCCTTCTTATCCTTGGTGAGCTTCCTCACCCCGGACCCCACTCATTGATGAGGTGACTCCCTTGAGAAGATTCCCCTTTCAAAATTGTGCTGCCCTAGTTGGTTTCCCTCTTGTAGTAGCGTTGTTGACTTGGTCAACTAGATCTAGTTCATCGGAATTGCCTCTTTCACACCAAGGTGGCTTTATTTGTCCTCTTAACCTGATCCCTTTTCACACTGGGATTTGTTTTTATTGACTTTCTACTCTTCTGCTGCAAAAATGGAGCAAGTATAATATTCCAGCTAGCAGCGGCTAATTGGGAATATTACAGTTTAGCCGATTGATCAAGTTAAGTGTGGTTTAGAATTAGTTCCCTTTATGCCATTCATTTTTTCACATTAAATTAGTTTCATTTCTATCATTTCTATTCTTCAAATTAAGTAAGTTTCATTTCTGTCATTTCCTTTCTGCAAATTAAACTAGTTTCATTTCTGTCATTTCTTTTCTGAAAATTAAGTTAGTTTCCTTTCTGTCATTTTCTTTCTGAAAATTAAGTTAGTTTCCTTTCTGTCATTTCCTTCCAACAATTTACTTTCCAGTTCTTATCATAGTTTAAGAAATAACACCCTTTCGTAAAGCAAAAGAGGATGACATAGCAGAATGCAAAAGCTATATATATAGCACTGTTACCTCCAAGTTTGTATGAACTCTAGGTTGATAAAGTAAAGTAGGGAAGCCCCTGGGAGTTGCAGCACTCTTGGTGCAATACCAGGGCTCAACACCTACTACAAATATTGAAAGAGTCACCTATAGCTAAAGAGACGAAACCAATGCCCAACACATTTTTAGGGATTCTAGTTGTTGCAAAGAAGGTGCAGGTTTTAACCCTGTACATAAATTACATGGACACAAATTCTTAAAATAGAAAAATACAAATATTGAAAGAGTCTCCTATAGCTAAAGAGAGGAAACCAATGCCCAACACATTTTTAGGGATGCTAGTTGCTGCAAAGAAGGTGCAGGTTTTAACCCTGTACATAAATTACATGCACACAAATTCTTAAAATAGAAAAATAAACAATGACAAGAATGTAAAATATACACAGATATTTTTTCCTAGAACCCAAACCAGGAAAACTAGATTGATTTTTCATTATATCCCTTTCAATGTTACAATACATATGTATACATGTCGAAGCATTCATATACCCCAATCCATTAACCCCATATTAGAACATAATTGTATTTCCATTGACTGGATTGACAAAACACCATGGGAAAAAACCTTCATGCCCACCTACTACCCCCATGCTGTGCTCAATGCAACCTAACAGTACTTGAGACTAGTTGTGGAAGGAATACAACACACCCAATAGAAGGATTTAATTTCTATGTGTTAGGGAAGAATTTCTTGCCAGGCCCTTGGACCTTTCCATACGGAATATCCCTCTCTCTGTTATTGTTTATCACGATCCATATTTCCTGCTCTTCCTTCAGATCCAAGATTTGATGCCTAAGGATTAATATAGTGACCTTGAAATTGTAACCAAGGGTTCATTTCTTTGTTGGTGACATTGTTTCTCTCTCAGATTTTAAGTTATGATATATTATATTAACGCTATTGTTTCATCAAATCCATAACAATATAGGAAAGGTGATTCCTAGAAAACTCTTTGCTCGACTTCTCAAATAATAGATTCATACTTTTGTCAGAAAATTATATTCCCATGTTAAAATTAAATACAGTTTATAAAATATTTGATGAGGCCGCGACATAGTTTTGTGAGTGAATTTGGTGATCATGGATCCTATGGAACGGGGGTGTTACAACAAAATATGGAATTTGAAGTAACTATAGAACAATGGCATAATGGATCCCAATAATTTGGAGTCAATCACAAGTTTGCAGTGAATATAGTTGCTAATAATATTTACTATCCAAAATCCTAGAAGTTTTGCAAATCAATTTGTTATGTTAATGAGCATTATTTCCCTACCAAGTTAATCTATGTAAGAATTTGCAATAATGTAACTATGATAAACCATATGTAAGAATTTGCAATAATGTAGCTATGATAAACCATCTTGAGCAGGTGAGATAACCCACTTGAATACAAAAGATGGCCCCATGAGGACACTCAAATGAACCCAAAACACTTTGTTACAGGTTAGCTGAAGCCCAAGTTCTCACCACTGTGCTATCGAATGGGAAATCAATAGTAGGTATAGGTTTGATGAGGATAAACACGATTCAAATCCTTTATCTCTACAACTTCGACATTTTCCTGGCTCGCAGCCTACTGGTGTTCCCCTTCGTGATGAACTACCTCATGGTAGCCATGAAGTTGAGGAGTTTCACTCTAGTATATGTCATTTATTTATCTACTACCATTGACTGGATTCTTGCGGAATATATGGCATCATTTAGCATGCATGATAAACTAGATCCAACATTATTCAGTTGTCAGACATGAAGAATTTGTGGTGTCGAAGAATTGTTCAGCAATAAGGAATTCATGCAAATAGTTCGATTTGCAAATGGCACCAGTAATTATTGGATGTGCCATCCTTAAATATTGTGACTCTTGGTACATTTTACTATATCACAGTGCCTGCAGTGAAGAATTCGCTAACTAGGGTCCTGAGAATCAAAAATTTCCTATGGTACAACAACATAATGGATGCGAAAAGAACCACCCAAATTGTTTTGGGGTGCAAAAATCAAATAATTTATTGGCAAAGTGGTGCCTGCAAATACCCAAATCTTCAGTCAATTTCCAAGTTCTGGAGATGACACAAAATTATGCATATGATGTTGCATCATTCAATAACGACATGGGTAAATCCGTCCAATCTGCTGAGGAGATGACAAAAAATTATGCATATGATGTTGCATCATTCAATAACGACATGGGTAAATCCGTCCAATCTGCTGAGGAGATGACAAAAAATTATGCATATGATGTTGCATCATTCAATAACGACATGGGTAAATCCGTCCAATCTGCTGATAAAATTTTCTGATCCGTCCAAGACTTGGAAATTGGCGTGCAATTTGGTGCTCACATGATTAACATTAACATCAAATCAATAAAACATCAAATCTAGCACATGGCTGAACATCAGTGATTTTTATTTATCACAAGATCTTATTATAAACGAAGCGATGGAGCTATTGATTGCATATCTATGTGTCAGGTCATTCTCATTGTGTACTCTGTGTTCACAAGTGACAGACCACCATTCATTTCTATGTTTTCTTTTGAGGGAAAACAATCACAAGTGTGTAATACAAACAACAAGTCCAAATGCCCTTTCTCTCTGGAATTTACAAACACAGATTCACACAAGTAAAAGGAGTTTCCATTGACCAACAATCAATGGCCAAAATGTTTCACCCTTCAAATCCAATGGATTTGCGATGGGTCTACATGTCCGAGTTTTAATAAGAGTTGAGTTGTCGCAAAGTGGTATGGTGAAACCACTCATCACAAAATCAGCGATCAACGTTGATTATGACACCCCTCTTTACATTTCCAAAACCGCCAAAGGGGTGTCGTATAGTTGTTTCCGGTTTCGAAAAAGATATCAATTTTAACGTATGCAGGATGACGACTCGGGCCGACAGAACCTCCACATCAACTTCAAATATTATTTTTATATTGGTTATAAAGTTAAATTGATTATTTTGTTACAAAGACCTGCACTATTATCCACCGATTTCAATAATTGTTAGGTTTATTATAAAGTAGGCTGGGAATTTATTTTTTAAAATAACCATGTAAAACCTTAATGGATGTGTAATAGATTTATTTGTAAAGGGATGGGGTTTTTCATATTAAAAAAATGGATTTTGAATTATATATATATATATATATATATATATATATATATATATATATATATATATATATATATATATATATTATTTTTATTTTTCTTTTTGTAAGAAAGACAATTTTATAACTATTTCAAAATTAGATTTTATAATTAATTAGGGAACAATTAGTCTAGCTAGTAAATACAAGTTTGGGAATTAGATTTGGAGTGGTTAGAGTCCACTAATTATGAGACTATGTAATGAAGAAATATCTCCGAAAACTGTAGATTAAAGACCTGTTTTAATTCTATTTTTTGGGCGCTGAATTGCGATCAAAATGTTTTTCTTTTCATGTTTATCATCCATTAATGTTTTCTTCCACTGGTATGAGTGTAATTTAGTTGTTGGTTGATTTAAATCAGATTTATGAATTTACTTGTAATTAATGGTACTCATGTTTTGGGTTTGAATCCCTTACTCCACCATATAAGGTGTTCGCCCATTTGTATTTCTCTTTGCACCATAAAAAACTGACATTCTTAAGTGCCTTAGTGATTAAGCCTTGCTTCCTTATTTTGCTTCTAGTCACCTCTTGAAACCATAAGCCCTGAAACCCTCATCTATTCTGGCCAATCTGGTTTTAAAGATGGTTACAAATTAGACCATTCATTGCAAGCTCTCATGGTCTATCCATCTGGCCACATATTTTAAAATTTTCATCAAGCTTTTAGCGAGGGATGGAATTGGACTATTATTTATGGGTTTCATAAAAAATTTAGATGTCTTGGGAACTGGTTCCCCCACGGGCAGGAACTGTCTCCAGGGATGAAAATATCTTTTGGTGTTATAGCGAGGAATGGAATTGGACTATTATTTCTGGGTTTCATAAAGAAATTTAGACTTGGTTCTTGAAGGTGACAAGAATCAAGATTTGGTTGTAAATATTCCCTTCTTTGCTTCATTTTGCGCATTCTTTTTCTAGGTTTCTAAAATGGTACCCCCTTGCATTCTCTTATGTCGAGTTTTCTTAAGGAAGTGAAGAAAATATTGAATTTCAAGTTAACCCTCATAGGTCTTATCTTGTAAATTTCATTGGTGTCCCTGTTTTTTATTCTTACGATTCAAATGAGGGGTTTGGTTTTTCAGAAGATGTTCTCGTGTATGATTTATATGATTCTAATGGAGAAGTGGTTGCTATTACTCAAGAAAAAAAATTTGTAGGAAAATGGGAAGAATATGACCAACAACAATCCCTTCAGGAAGAACCCAAAGTTGAAGAACAATTAAGTGACTATAGCTTCCTTGTGGAAAAATATATATGTCAAGAAATTATCCAAGAAATTGAAGCTTCTCTCCAACGCAATTCTTCCTCTCATGAATTTAATGACCCTGTAGAAGACTACATGGATTCTTTGAGCAATCCAGTGATAAGATTACTTTTGCAACCAGTCTCTTCTTTTGGGTATGTATCAACGTTTGCTGATCAATTTTATTTTCCCATGTTCATATCTATTTTTATTTTCAAAGTTCAAGGAGTTAGTATAAGGTCCAACACTCAAATGTTGGAATGGTACCACTAGAAGTATAATTTTACTTAACTAAAATCAACGTTATTTATAAGTAGGAGTTGTACATATATAAGATCAGAACTTGAGAATTTATTTTCAGTTTGCAGAAGTTTTGTTTCAGTTTTGTAATGTTCCCAATTTTTAGCCTCAAGCTAAAAGGAACATTATAGTTAGCAGTATTTTATTTAATTAAATAAAATGGGTAAGGGGGGGCCATAATCTTTGAGAAGGAAAAATAAACACTCCTCATGTGAAGGGAGAAAGAATAAAGAAGCTAAATTGAGCACCACATGGTATGAACAGGACTAGATCATGCTTGATCTAGACATTTTGACCAAGTCCACATGCACTGTCTAGATACAATGTATCTCCTTGATGGACTGCGCAGTTTTAGAGGAGGATTACATGCATGAGTTGGAAAGCACATGTGGATGGGACCCATGGTGAAGAGGAGCACTTGCTATATAAGGAGAGGAGGAGAGCCATTGTTCTTCATGCTTGATTATTATTTTTCTTAGTATGTTGAGACTTCGCTCCTCTTGCTGTTAGCAAGAGTGCACTGCTACATAGAATTAGGGTGTTCCCGGTCGGGAATCCCTACCTCATCGTTAGGGAAGGAGAGGTTCTAGAGCTGCATTTCCTCATTCTGGCATTTGGCCAAAGCTATCTCCTTCAGTCACAACATTATTCCTGGAGCAGGATAATTTTGTGCTGCTGCATGCAGCAACAGAGGATCTCTTGAGTTGTTCCTTGGCTTATTTTCAGTGGAGAGCTCAGCTATTCATTGGAGGATTAGTGAGGAGGACTCCCGGGCTTATTTTCATATCATTGGCATCAGGCCAACCATCCAGCTTCCCTCACAGCACATTTTCCAGCTTGATCTGCGTTATTTTGGCTAGCAGTTGTTGGGAGGGTCATTTGAGCTCATCAGGAGGAGTTGTTTCTGAGTAAAAGGATCAGCCTTTTGCTTAGATACACCATCAGAGGAGGGCATCATCATTTCTAATATGCTACAGCCTCATTTTATACTTTGATTCAGTTGCAGTGACAAGTCAGATTGTCACATTGTACATTTTCTGGCATTTCTAGCAATCTCTTCTAGATTAGCTAGAAATCTTGTATTGGAGCCCATTCTTCTATCTTTGGGAATTTCTTGTATAGTTTAGCCATATTTCATGTTTATGCATCTATAGCAGAAGCTACTCTAACATAGGCAGCACTGTCACTGCTCTCTAGCATTTTGTGCAGTTGCAGCAACTCATGTACTTCATATTTTGATCATTGGAGATTCATTCCTATAGCTTGAGTGGCTTGTACATCAACATATTTCTGTATATTGTAGCTGATTTATTAATGAGCATGATGGCTGTATTATATTCCATATATTGATATGTATAGTTTTGTAGAATTTCATGATTATGCTCATATGTTGCTGTAGCTCACTCTTTGAGCACTTTTTCAAGATATTGAAGAGAAGGAGATCTAAATAACCCTCCTAGGGTTATTTATTTGAGCTCTACTTCTGGAAGTGTAATTTATGGTTTGTTAACTAAGGGATCTAAGTCCCCTTTCAACTTATTTTTACACTGCCTTCCTTATACAACGTCCTCATGGACCATAATGCAGAAATTTCCGAAAAAGGAACATTACAGTGGTATCGGAGCATCAATATTGGCTCAGCCTGTGTAGCCCAAGATTATATGCCATTAGAAGGAGAAGCTCCTCATTTAGTAGAGGAGATGTACAGAAAAAGAGGAATGATAGAAGAGGAGGTGTCCCTTCTTCTTTTCCAGACCATGGAGGGTATCATTGAAGATCTTGAGGAGAAAGAAAGGGAAAACTGGAGAGATTTTATGAGAGGGTTTGTGGATGAAGCAAGCCCTAGGTGTGACCACGTTGGGTGTGATCATTCAGCCACACATGCAGATCCATAGTGCAGTACATTTCCCACATCTATTGCAGGGAGAATGGAGGAAGATGAGTCACCAAGGGAGGAGACCTTGAGTGATTTTCTTTGGGAGTATGCAACTCAATCATGGAGATTCAAAGTGCACTTGGACTTCCAAGAGTTTTGCAGACTCAAGGGAGCAAGATCCAGAAGCTATAAAATGAGGAAGAGAGATATATTCTTCCTATCTAATTTCGATGGATCAGCAAGGTGCAAAGCCACAGCTTGGGTGGAGAAGCTATATGCATATTTCCGGCTACACCAAGTTACATCCAAAGAGGCCATCACTACAGCAACGCTGCATCTTAAAGGTATGGCCCATGATTGGTGGTTTAACATTTATGTTTCATGTTATCATGCAAATATAAAAACCTATGTTGAATTCACTAAGATTTTGGTGAAGAGATTTGATGAAGACCAATGTGAATCATCATGTGTAAAATCTGAGAGATCAAACACCTTGCATGAGCTGGAGGAAAACATGAAACAAACTCCACTCCATATTTCTAGAGGGGAAGAAAACCAGGATGATGACTTGCGAGAGGAAAGACCCCCATTGTATGAAGGGCACTCTTCCATTTGTGATAATATGAAGGTCATTCTTCCAAAAGAAGACCGAAATCCATGGTCTCTCATTGGAGAGGAGGCATACTCACATATTGATGAAGAGAAGATGCCTAGAAGAACCCACAACGCTGTATCATTAGAGGGAGATCCATCAACACATGGAGATGAGATGGGAGCCATTAATTCCATGAGAGGAGTCCTTGTGTCTATGCAAGGGATTCCAAGGGGTACTACATGTGGGGACTTAGTCACAATTCCTGAGTAGCATGCAGTAGTATTGGAGGATTGTGAAATGAAGGATGGAGGAGAAGAAAGGGATGAATATCCCGGGGGAATGAGCATTCACCCTTATCTTTTGAGGAGATTTTCTTCACATAGGAGAGAGATTGCAATGCGTAATGGAGATAGGGACCATCCATTCCTCTCATATACATAGTCGACTTCCCATTTTGATGTCTCACTACAGGGAGGCATTCCACCTGGGAGGCCACCGGACCTGGCATTGATGAGAGGCATCTTACTTTGGGATTCATCACTCTTGGATCAAGGAGAGGTGAAGGTTGCAGGGGATGACTACTCCACAGACTTGGAGAGACAGAGGATACTTCCTTTGAGGAAGGACTCTTCCATACATGGGAGTAGATGGAGGTCACTCATGCTTACACTGACCAGGGTTGGGAGATTCCTTTTGGATGACAACTTCTCATGGGAGGCCAACTTCCAAGGGTCACCATTACTATTTGAGCATGAGGAGCTGCATGATAGGCATGGCAACATATTGGAGGATGATTTTGGCATGGGGGATTTCAAAGTAGCAGGCAGCAACATGAGGGGAGCATCACATTGCAGATTGCCAGCGCTGTCTCTGAGGAGGGTAGATCCAGATTGGAGGTCTCAACTCTTAGTAGAGTACTCCTAGGATATAGATGCATGCATGACTCTTGATGACCCAGATAGAGGTAACAGGTACATGGTTGATGAGATGGTCATCTATACCAATGGAAAGATCTTCTTGACTAGAGCTTCTAGTCTCAAGGAGAAATTATTGCATGCAACACATGAGGACTTTCTAGCTAGGCACTTTGATGCATATTTTTATTTGCTAGAGGAATTCATTTGGGAGGGCATTCAACATGATCTATATTAGCATATGGACAGATGCATAGCCCAGATGATTTTTGAGAGGTTGGCACAACCATTTCCCTAATAATTGGAGGTGAGGGAGAGCATTTAGATGAGCCATTTCAGCTCAAGGTCTCAAGTACATGGTAGAGAAGGTATAATTTCACATTATGTTTTGTACTTCTTTAATTTATATGAGCAACATATTGTATCAAGGAGGATCATCCCTTCTTGAATTTTGTATGATGTACTTGCAGCTACTTGTAGCATTGATCTTGGCTACCTTAATGGTGGTTTGTGGGGGAAGCCACAAACTTCTTGGTGTGCACCATTGGCACCAAATTGTACTTACATTTTTTCAACTTATGAGATGTTTGTGGTAGCAAACAAGTGGTTAGTAAAGCACTTGTTATCTTTTATTTTGAGGCAGTCATGGAATGCATTGCGTTGGTTCCTCATATGGAACTATGACTCACTCTCTATTTGCCATGTGGCAACTTGTTTTCATTATATTTTGCTTCCATATGTTACCGATGTTTGTATACTCATGGGAGGCTTTGTTTGGAGAGTGGGCTTGGAGTTGAAGATGCCCATTGGGAGTATGATTCTCCCCTTTTCACATGTTGTATGTTTCAGGAGACACAATGGGCACACCATGATTTCCATGTCACTACTTCTCTCTTCATGTAGGAGGAGCTATTGGGAGAGATTGCATTGTTGGAGGAGGCACTTCATGGTTAATTCATTTTGTGGGGAGGCTTGGGCCAATTATGAAGGCCATGAAATTTCAGCCTAATATCAGCAACCCCCTCACACTTATCATAAATGGAGGGAGAAAAATAAACACTCCTCATGTGAAGGGAGAAAGAATAAAGCAGCTAAATTGAGCACCATATGGTGTGAACAGGACTGGATCATGCTTGATATAGACATTTTGACCAAGTCCACATGCACTGTCTAGATACAATGTATCTCCTTGATAGACTGCGCAGTTTTAGAGGAGGATCACATGCATGAGCTGGAAAGCACATGTGGATGGGACCCATGGTGGAGAGGAGCACTTTCTATATAAGGAGAGGAGGAGAGCCATTGTTCTTCATGCATGATTATTATTTTTCTTAGTCTGTTGAGACTTCGCTCCTCTTGCTGTTAGCAAGAGTGTAGTGCTGCATAGCACTAGGGTGTTCTCGGTCGGGAATCCCTACCTCATCCTCAGGGAAGGAGAGGTTCTAGAGCTGTATTTCCTCATTCCAGCATTTGGCCAAAGCTAGCTCCTTCAGTCACATCATTATTCCTAGAGCAGGATAATTTTGTGCTGCTGGGTGCTGCAACAGAGGATCTCTTGAGTTGTTCCTTGACTTATTTTTAGTGGAGAGCTCAGCTATTCATTGGAGGATTAGTGAGGAGGACTCCCGGGCTTATTTTCATATCATTGGCATCAGGCCAACCATCCATCTTCCCTCACAATGCAGTTTCCAGCTTGATCTACATTATTTTGGCTAGCAGTTGTTGGGAGGGTCGTTTGAGCTCATCAGGAGGAGTTGTTTCTGAGTAAAAGGATCAGTCTTTTGCTTAGATACACCATCAGAGGTGGGAATCATAATTTATAATCTACTACAGCCTCATTTCATATTTTAATTTAGTTGCAGTGACAAGTCAGATTGTCACATTGTACATTTTCCGGCATTTCTAGCAATATCTTCTAGATTGGCTAGAAATCTTGTATTAGAGCCCATTCTTCTATCTTTGGGAATTTCTTGTATATTTCAGCCATATTTCATGTTTATGCATCTATAGCAGTAGCTAATATAAAATAGGCAGTGTTGTCACTGCTCTCCGGTATTTTGTGTAGTTGCAGCAACTCATGTACTTCATAGTTTGATCATTGGAGATTCATTCTTGTAGCTTGAGTGGCTTGTCCCTCAACATCTTTCTGTATATTGTAGCTGATTTATTAATGAGCATGATAGTTGTATTATATTCCATATATTGATATGTACATTTTTTCAGAGTTTCATGATTATGCTCATATGTTTTTGTAGCTCACTCTTTGAGCACTTTTTCAAGATACTGAAGAGAAGGATATCTGAATAACCCTCCTAGGGTTATTTCTTTTAGCTCTACTTCTGGAAGTGTAATGTATGGTGTGTTAACTAAGGGATATAAGTCCCCTTTCAGCTTATTTTTAGACTTCCTTCCTTATACAACGTCTTCATGGACCATAATGCACAAATTTCCGAAAAAGGAACATTACAAATTTGTAGAAGGAAGAATAAAGCTCCATTAAACATAGGTTTTAGGGAAATTTTAATTTTAAGAATTCATAGGTTTCAAAATTTAGATTAGAATATGTGCCCAACCAAGGCTATTGGTATATTGTAATATTCCAAATAGGAAAAGACAGTAATACAAAGCAAATAAACAATGACGCTGGAATATTAGAATACCATAAAATAAACCAGAAAGAGTTGATCCTTTTATTAATGAGAAGGTGTAATACAAGTGCAACAGTGTTAAAAAAAAAAAAACACTCAAGCCGACAGATATTTCTAGAGTGACCCTCAAGTCCTCCCATTGAGAACACTACGTAATTGCTGCTCTGCTGGAGAGCCTATTGTGTTGCCCCTGCTGGAAATAATGGGAATGTAACTGCTGGCTGAAAATAGATGTGTATATAAGGTTATTCTGGTGCTTGGAAAATGCCAAGTTTTGGAATCTGGACTCTATGATGAAAATCCGGAAAACCCCAGAAAGGATTTTCGGATCGGTAGACCCCCGGAAATCAACCTCCTAGGGAATAAAAACACACTATTGTTCGGTATGCAGTGATATGAGTTGAACTAACAAATAAAATGCTGCAAAAACTCCCCCGTAGCTCAACTGATGAAGGGATGATCCCCTCATTGGATTCCAAGCGACAATGCTATGGAACCTGACCCTCCTCTCAATCTCTCAATTGTTGCACTGTGTGAGTCATTGGGTGACTGCACTACTCAAGAGGGATGTAAAATGGCCAAATGCTAGAATAATGAAATCTGCTCACAAGATAGAAGGAATCATCTCCTGAGTGGGCACTCGAAGTCCCCCGAGGTCGAGGATGGGATCTTTGCTTGGAGACACCTATGTGCTAAACAACAATGAAGACTCAGCGAAACAGCTCAAGCATGCTAAAGTCGTAAACGACAAGAAAATAATAATAATCTAGAATTCTCTCTATGGCTGCCCTCACCTCTTTATTATACTTGTGGAACCCTCACACCCATGGGCCCACATCATAATTTCATTTCTCTCTTGGTCCATATCCTCCTCCTTGACTGCACGGTTCACATGGTCTCTTAGCCCCCTCCACTATTGTGCAGTTCCACTTTCACACTAGTGAAGTGGTTTTATTCTACTAAAGGGATTTATGGGTCCCTTTACCCTCGTATTCATCTATTAATTAAGGAAGAAAAAACTTAATATTATAATTAGCTAAAAGATAAATTAGAAATATTACAGTCATCCTCGCCAAAACGTTTCTTGTCCTCAAGCAACTACAAGGATGTGGGCCACCTTGTTGGCCCGATGCAACTAACACCCAATGCCCGATGTTGGGCCAAGAAGAAGGTATGTTTCATCCCATCTTTACCACTATTTGTTATGTAATTTTATGAATTTCCCCTCATCCTAGCAATAAAGTAAAGGGAAATAACGTAAAGCCAAGGTAGAATGAATGGATGATAAAAGGAACATTTAACAATGAAAAAATGACATGTTATATCTTTATTGATAGGGAAGCAAAGCAACTGAACTGTTGATAACCATAATATAGATGACAAAGGAGGAAAACAAGATCACAATGGCTCCTATGGACCGATGGGAGATGGAAAGACACATCCATGCTTGGAGTAATCAAATGACAACCACGAAGCAACAGGGTCCTGTATGGTAAGAACCCATTAATACTTTTGAATTCGCCTTTAAAAGGCCGAAGACAGACAAGATAGATAGATTTGCATAGAGATTTTCCTCTGTAATATGCATATCGGGACAAAATTTTCAAGTTGTATTAATGTATTGATCTTCAGCTTAATAAATATTTTTCCGTTTTAGGAATAGTCAATCTCTTAGTTACCAATAGCAGTAGACTTCTGGTGGCTTTGGGCCTAGCCCTGGGAGTTTCTATGCTACTTCTATGCTATATGTTTAATTACGAAACTTGTGTTTCCAGTCATCTAGTGCATTTCGTAAGATATCGTTTAATTGACGAACTGTGAACATAAGATGCTACAGCTCCCTCTTTCATTAGACTAGTCCACCATCTGTGCTTTCTTGCTTACAATCAATGTTTTCATAATCTTTTAGATTCTTATATCATTTCCCAATGATTTTATAATCGTTTGATTAGTTTTAACACAATTTCTATTCAATTTTGCATGTAGTTAATGTTGGATATTTTCATTATCATTGTGAGCGTTGGTTGCTGGCAATTCAAAGGGATGTCGTTTATTGATTTAAAAGAGAATTCCATTGCAAAATTTAGGATAATCAATTACTATTCAATTTACTAGAGTTGATGTTCAGTTCATTATGATTGTTTTTCAATTGATCATCACAGTACGTTGTTCAATTTTAGTCTGCTCTTTTCAACCAGAGTAGTTATTTCTGCATATGATTAGAATAGAATAGTCAAAAGAATTCTATAATTCCCTTCCAAATTGGTTTGATTGAACTTTGAGAATTAGACAGTCTTCCTTATGATAATTTAGAGTAGTTTTTCTCCAATATCACTTGCATGTACTGTGCTTACACTCTTGAAATAACAAGACTTACCCTGGGTTGATAATTAAATGAGAAGCATTGAAGTTGCGTGTAACAATCAACTTTATGACCCAACATTTTGGCGTCGTTGTCTGGGAGAGTGTTTAAGATTTATGTCCTCTTTTTATTTTTCCTATTGCTATGAAGAATTGGGTATTGAAAACGAGAGGTAAGAACCTGCGTGCCAGCAAGAAAAAAGCTTTCTCTCCAGGCCACTTTTCAGCAATTGTGCAGATGTTAGTAGGATAGGGGCTCTTGTTTTATGACTAGGAAGAAAAATATAGAATCAAATCAAAATCCCCCACTTAAATCCACAAAACCCAAGGGACCGGTGATCCTTGGCAGAATAACATATATAGACGAAATCATTAAGAAGGCTGAATCCTAGGCATCTGTAGGACCCAAAACCATTCCTACTCAAATTCCTACTACACTCCCTCAGGCAGCAGCCTCACCATCTGCAGCCCACACTGAGATTCACAGTGAAACAGAAGGGCCTGAACAAAGCCTTCAAATTTCTGATCACGTAAGCCCTAACCCTCCCAGAGAAGGAGGCTCTTGAAATTTGCAGGAAGCTGAGGGAGAAACCAGCAGTGCAGCACAGGTGAAAATTCCAGATCCTGGATCCCTTAAGAGAGTGGTTGAAATAGAGACACACATCATCCCAGATCGGGGAAGTGTTGCAAGGATTCCTTCGCATCCACTCCCTAATCCCACCGAGATTATTCCTCCAGAACAAGAAAATCCCAAAGATTATTGGCATATCTCTGATCAAATGGAAAACAACCAAAACCAGAGGTAGACATCAACATTGGAGTATCCCATTGTTGATCCAACGACAAATGCCCTTATGAAAGCCCTTCCATTACAAAACAACCCTACCTTCCATGGGTTGACCTCGGAAGATCTTGATGCATTCTCATTTGAATTCGATGTCTTATGTAGGGGATATGACTACACCACTAACCCTGAGAAACTAAAATTATTCCTCTCTACCCTGAAGGGAATAACATTACGTTTGTTCATGGGGATTGGTGGAGGAAACATTAATAGCTGGGACCAGATCAAAAACTCTTTTCTTAATAAATATCAAGACTACTGCTGGACTCGAGAACTAAAATATTAAATCTTCAATATGTCTGCAAGGGACAATGAGACATTAGAACAATACGTCCAAATATTTCAATATAACTCGCAAAGGTCTCCATATACTACATTGTCTAAAGATATCTTAAAAGCAACGATGATTAAGGGAATGAAAGAAGAATGGGTCGAAACACTTAACATAATGGGAAAGGGGGACATCTATCAAGAAGAATATGATGAAATTATTTCACTATGTATCAGGTGTTCTCTGGGTAGTACGCGAAGTAGGCCAATTGGGAGAGACTCAGTTACAAGGAATCCTAAGCAGTCTGGTGGCAATGTGACTAGAGCGGAATTTGTTAATCTCTTAGAAGATTTCAAAATTGATATCTTGGGCACCCTGACAAGGCAAATAGATGTCCTACAAGCCAAGCATAAGCAAGTTATAGCAGAACAAAACTTGGCTGTATTTTTCCCACGCTGTCAAAAGAAGCACAACCAACGGGAATGTCCATTAGACATGGTCCAGACATGTGCTATTTGTACCAAGGACCATGCCACTGACCATTTCCCTTCACTTCCAAGGTTGAAAGTAGTTTTTAAATAAGTAGAAGAAGAGACAGAACCAGTCTATATAATGAACTAGCGTCGACAGTGGCAAGTATGACCAGGTACGCCACAAGACCTGCCTCAGTTCTTTTCTTCTCCACAATTTAACCAGCAGAACCTTGCAACAACTTGGTAGAACCAATCACCTTTCTCTACATGGCCATCCCAATCATTTCCTATGCCTCCTTGGCCAACACAACCCTCTTGAGGTAATAATTTGCCAAGTTTTCCTTGTTCTCCCCCTTATTGGAAAAACAATCCCTATCAGTCCTAGTGGCCTACCTCCCCTTCACAAACCACCACTTGGCCTCAAAATTGGCAACGACCTCTGGGAATGACCAATCTACCGATGGGGGTAGGGGTTCAAAATCAACCTACATTACCAGCTCTATACCTAGTCTACCACAATCCTCAGGCTATCATGCGTCCTCAACTACCAACTCCACCCAATCCTAACCCTAACAATAGGTCGGTTTAGCTAATTCAGATTGTTTAAAATCCAAACCCCGAGACTGAACAAAATAAATGAAATGAAATTAGGCTGAGATCAGAACGTGTTATCTCACGAAAAGAATATATGGCCCTACCACAACTTGAATCTGAAATTCTGACAACGCCTAAACAAACAACTATGACTAAAATAGAGGTAGAGCAGGGGAGGGAAATTGTTGACCAAAGGAAACCTGAAAACCTTATGATTTCTCCCCCTCCATTCTCTGAAATATTGACATTTCCTAGATCGATATTCTCTCCATATTTTGATATCCTAGGGGAATTAAAAAATATTTTCATTAAAATTCCTCTTCTGCAGGTGATATAAGACATTCCTATCTATGCCAAGACAATTAAAGAGCTGTGTGGAAAGAAGCAAGTAAGGAAAGAAAAATTTGTACCCACTGTTCATGTGGTAGGGGAATTATCAGACTTACTGTTGGGTAAAGAAACACCCGTAAAATATGAGGATCCAGGGAACCCCATAGTAACTGTACAAGTCTCTGGCCACTCATTTCCAAACACATTGGTTGACTTAGGGGCAACCATCAACATCTTAACTACAGAAACCTATGAGACGTTAGGAATAACAGTGTTAGAACCCACGTCTACCTTGCTGGAACTTGCTGAAAAATATATTATCAAACCAGCAGGAATATTACAATACATCCTAGTTTTAGTGGACTCACGGGAGTATCCAACTGACTTTTTAGTTACTATACCAAAAATTAGGATGGATGGACACCCACTGATACTGGGTCGACCTTGGTTAGCAATACCTGATGCTTACATAGGCTGTCGGACAAGAAACATGACCATTACTAGAGGTGATTCCATAAAAAATAGTATCATTTACCCACTTGCCAAACCAAGTCTACCCACTGTAAATATTCACAGGCATCCACATACTGGGAACAGAACATCCGTTCGCCACTGACAATAGTTTAAGCTCTTAAATTCAAAGATCAAACTGAAGATTATGTAATCAATAACTTCATGAATCAGCCATCTGCATCTAGAAACTTAAAATGCCAAATGTTAAAATCAGTTCTTGGTGATGAAACACAAGAAGACCCCTTAGCAGACATTGATAATTAGCACATACCCACGACTGTTATTCGCAACAACATACCAATTGAAATTGAGCCAGGGAAGGTTTTAAGTATTAATGGCAGTCTGAATAGTAACCAAAAGCAAAAGCTCATAAAGGTTTTACAAAAATATCAGGGAGCATTTGCTTGGGACAACCCATACATGAAGGGCATAGATCCTCAACTATGCACACATCACATTTATACTGACAAGGAGGCTCAACCTATTTGGCAGCCTCAGCAGATGCTAAACCCGCATCTAAAAGACATTGTAAAAGATGAGTTGCAAAAGCTGTTGGATGTAAACTTCATTTATCCTATCTCAGACAGCAAATGGGTCTCTCCTTTAGTAATCGTTCCTAAGAAGAATGGGAAGTGGAGAATCTATGTGGATTATAGAGAATTGAATAAAGCAACATAGAAAGACCACTTCCCCCTTCCTTTTATTGACAAAGTCCTTGATACATTGGCAGGAAAGCGATTCTTCTCCTTCCTTGACGAGTTCAGCGGTTACAATAAAATCCAGATAGCCCCCGAAGACCAGGATAAAACAACCTTTACCTACCCATTAGGTACATTTTCATATAGGGTATTACCATTTGGATTATGCAATGCCCCAACAACATTCCAAAGATCCATACTCGGCATTTTTTCTGATTTAATAAATGAAGGACTTGAATTTACATGGATGACTTTACCCCATACGGAGATGATTTTGATCAGACACTAGAAACACTAGAAAAAGTATTGGAACGATGTATTGCTACTAGATTGTGTTTGAGCAATGAAAAATTTCACATCATGATGACTGAAGGAGTAATCTTAGGACACTATATCTCTGCAGCTAGAATTCAAGTAGATCCAGAAAAAATAGAAGTAATCCTTTTATTAGCCACACCTTGTATGCAGACAAAGGTACGAAGTTTTATTGGATATGCAGGGTACTATCACAGGTTTATAAACAATTTCTCACAAATTTCTGTGCCCTTGTATGCATTAACTAGAAATTTTGAATTCCATTGGTTTGATAAATGTGACACTACTTTTACAGATTTAAAGAAACTGTTATCAACAACACCGATCTTACGCAGTCCTAACTGGAAGCTACCCTTTCAAATTTCTTCGGATGCATCCGACACAACAATAGGGGTAGTTCTTGGTCAAGAAGAAGATAAAAATCCCTATGCTATTTATTATATCAACAAGAATCTCACTCCTGCTGAATTAAACTATACAGTGACTGAAAAAGAGTTCTTGGTTGTCATTTATGCTATCAATAAATTTAGATATTATATAACTGGTTATCAAGTACTTATGTATATTGATCACTCTGCCATTAGATATCTAGCCAATAAACCAATTACAAATGGGAGAGTAACTCATTGGTTGTTGCTTTTGCAGGAGTTTGATATAACTATCAAAGGCCGTCCAGGGAAGGAGAATGTGGTTGCAAATTTCCTATCTAGAGTTCCCAAATCAGATGACACACTAGCAGTAGACGATCAATTTCCCGACGAACATTTGTCTGTCGTAGCAGTAAAAACACCATGGTACGTAGATGTAGCAAATTACCTGGCAGTAGGAAAGCTACCTAGACACTTGACATCAAAGGAACGGAAGCTGATTGTTCAGCGCAGTGCTATATTCTCCTGGATCGGTGGATATAATTTTCATACCGGAGCTGATATGCATATACGTAGATGCATCTGAGAAGATGAGATTTATGACATTCTACAGGCTTGTCATGATGAACCATTTGGTGTTCATTTCGCAGATCGCAGAACGGGGCACAAAGTATTGAAAATGGGTTTTTATTGGCCTACAATTTTTAAAGATTCCAAGAAATATGTCCAAGCCTGCGATAGTTTCCAAAGGATGGGTCACCTGGGCTAAGCTAATGAAATGCCATTACAACCACAATTGGTAGTGGAACCTTTCGAATGGTGGGAACTGGACTTCGTCAGAACATTCAACCCGCCATCAAACCAGAATATTTACATACTGGTTGCCATAGATTATGTAACGAAGTGCATATAAACAATGGCTTTATCAAGAGCCACAGAAGAATATGTGATTAATTTTCTTTTTGAGTTATTTGTGCGATATGGCTTACCGCGGGAAGTGATAACTGATGGGGGGGCACAGTTTGTGGGAAATAAAATTACGACCACCTTGAAGAACCACCATATCATCCATAGAGTCACATCTCCCTACCACCCACAGGCAAACGGGCAGGTTGAAAGTACCAACAAAGTCCTTGAGGAAATTGTCACTAAAATAATATCAACACATCAAAGGGATTGGGCTACTAGATTACTAGAGGCCTTGTGGGCCTACCACACAACATGGAAAAACACCACTGGATATTCTCCATACCATCTGGTATTTGGAAGAGAACCAATTTTTCCTATCTAATTCAAAATAAAGACTCTAAGGATAACCCAGGAGGTGGGGTTGGACTTGACATAGGCCTAGATTAGAAGACTTCAACAAATAAATGAATTAGATGAAATACGACTACTGGCTCTATAACGCCCCACAATCATCCAACAACAACAAGCTAAGTGGCATGACAACCTCATAAAAAAGAATAGATTCCAGAAATGAGATTGGGTGCTTCTCTATGACTCCAGATTCCAAGACTTCCTGGGCAAGTTACACACAAGGTGGCTCGGTCCATACGAAATTCAGAAAGTACACATCAATGGCAACCTCAACTTGACTACCATAGGCATATCTGGTTCTACATTCTGAGCCAATGGGCACAGAGTGCGCCTCTATCACAAACCACTTACAAGGGAGTCTTTCTATGAGCAGGTATGCATTAACGATCCCACCATCCAAATTTTAGCAGCACGGGGTGATAGCCCCACAACTTTAAGTGCATGAGAGCTTGCTACTTCCTCTTGTAAATATTGTATATAATTTCCCTGCAATTTATAGTTTTCTCATTTTGTTGTACATCCTTCATACTCACAGTTGTATTCTTTTCCTTCATCCTTCCTTTTGTGTCTTTATTTTTGTTGTTCAAATATTTGAACAGTTGTTGTTCAAACCAATTGAACAACTGCTTTTCAATCGGATTGAACAACTGTGTCCTTTTGTGTGTTTATTTTTGTTGTTCAAATCTTTTAATGGCCGTTGTTCAAACCAATTGAACAATTGATGTTCAATCGGATTGAACAGTCGTGTCCTTTTGCATGTTTATTTTTGTTGTTCAAATATTTGAATCAATGTTGTTCAAACCAATTGAACAGTTGTTGTTCAGTCAGATTGAAGAGCCGTGTCCTTTTGCATTTTTATTTTTGCTATTCAAATATTTGAACAGATGCTATTCGATCTAATTTAATAGTTGTTGTTCAATCAGATTGAACAACCGTGTCCTTTTGCGTGTTTTTTTTTCTGTTCAAATCTTTGAACGACTGCTATTCAATCCAATTGAACAGATGTTGTTCAATTAGATTGAACAACCATGTCCTTTTGCGTGTTTATTTTTGTTTTTCAAATATTTGAAGGACTGTTGTTTAATCCAATTGAACAGTTGTTGTTCAATCGGATTGAACAGCCATGTGTTGTTTATGGATTGAACAACTGATTTTTTTTGCCTCTTTATAAGCATGTTCTTTCTTCTTTTTTGATGATCTCTTCTTGAATATCCACTCTACATCTCACACCCTAGCCATAAAATACATTTCTAAACAGGAATTGGCACCTGAAAAGGAGAAAAATAGTAATGTTACTAATATGATGATCCTTTGAAACTTTGATGGAAATCTCTACTCCGGAAGCTGACATGGTTTATCTATGCGATGAAGGGCTAAGACATCTCCTGCTCAAACATGTTATCATACAATTCATAGTCTTATAATGGTATACATTATACACTCTTGATTAGTATTTCCCTTTGACATATAGGAATAAGGAGTATTAATGGTATTAGAATTCTTTTTACTTCTCACACCATCCCTAACTCTAAAGGAGTTAATGAGCCTCTCTTCATGTATAAAGAATAAGAAATATTATTTTTATATGAAAATTTTTAGGAGAGAATAGGGGGTCTCATCATGAGCCAGCCTACCATGAACATATGGATTTAAATGGTGACATTCCCACAATGGCCAATACACCAGGGTAGTGACCTTCTCGACAGCTCAAACTGCTTGACCGACAGGAGGTCTCATCATGAGCCAACTTGATCACTCTGTTACAATTTCAGTGAGTGGCACTGTGACCATCTTGCCACCACACTAGCACAATGGTCTCTTCAGAAAACAAGGAAAAATTCATACTTTGCAAAAAGAAATATTATGTTTATATGAAAATTTTTAAGAGAGAATAGGGGGTCTCATCACGAGCCAACCTACCATGATTATAAGGGTTTAACAAGTGACATGCCCACAATGGCCAACACACCAGGGTAGTGACCTTCTTGATAGCTCAAACTGCTTGAAGGACATGAGGTCTCATCATGAGCCAACCTAATCACTCCGTTACAACCCCAGTGAGTGGCACCTTGACTATCTGTCCACCACACTAGCATGGTGATCTCTCTATAAAATTGGAAAAATATCTACTTTTACATAAAGGATTATGGCTCATTCCTCGGGTTAAAATAATATACCTGTCGAGGCTATGAACGCCTACTGGCGGAAATGGCTTTTCTTGTGGTATGGGAGTATTTTTCTAACAATAGCCAATTACTTTTATATATGCCTTATTTCTTATTTTCATCCATTTCCGAGATAAATGCACTACTCGAATAAGTGTTAATACTATCTACCCGCATAATTAACTATGAATGAATTATAATTTCATGTTTAAGTTAAGGACACCAATCATTATCCATCACTTTCATGCTTCCGTCATGCTATACCATTAAATAAGGACATCCTATCATAATAATTGCTATATTGCTTTCTCCCCTTCTTCGGTCATTTCCACTTGATATACACTTATGATAATTAGCAATTTTTACCTTTGCATCACATGCATTCATGATTGTTGCAATCTCTCCTCTTTTCTTGAGCTCCAAGGCCATGGATGCCCTTCTCTCGTACAAACTGTGATTACTGATTCTGACCGTTTTCCCCGTATGCATTCATGATTGCTCCAATCTCTCTTGTACTTAAGGACATGGATGCCCTTCTCCCGAGAGAGGGGGTGTAAATATACATAATGAATAAGCATGGGAATTGCCTCCACAACTTCCTTTTGATACACTGATGGGACTAAAATATTATTGCATTTACGATAATGAAGTTACATATATTTACAACATAAGGTTGCAATTTATTTTTCTCTTACATTCAGTGTTTTTTCTAACCAACAGGGCTGGAAGTGTTAGCCACCTATAAATTTTGTTATACCCACAGGTGGCTAGAATTTGTCTTCAAAACTTCAAGAGATAGTTCCCTTTGAAAACTTATCATCTTTTGAAATTTTTATGAAGATCTTTACCCTTTGAGTTAATCTTCACTACTGTTCCATTATTACTCCTAAGGTACCTGTTGTTCACTAAGAGAAAGACTGCTTAAAAGCTCCATTTTTCATCATTATACTTCTCCATTTTCCTTCTCCATTTCATCCATAAAAACCTTTCATTTTACCTCTCATTTCCTCAATTTCCCCCTTAAAAACCTTGTGAAATCCTTTTATATGGTTTGAAACCCCCTTTTTCCCCCTCTACCGAAAGCCAAAAAAGCCTTGAAAAACCTTCATTTTTTCCTAAGAAACCCATTTTTCTATTAAGGCTTTAAGCCCCTTTTGCCTTAGCACCAACCCCTTTTTCCGCATATGACCCGCGCCAAGAGTAGGTGCAAAGCGCTTATCGCATCGGAAATTTTTATCGCAAACATTCATTTGACCCTTTTCTTGGTTCTTTTCCTTTTCTCCGATGCGATCCCACAATCAATTCTCCGCCATTGAAATGATCTACTTTGCCTAGATCCAACGGTCCATATCGCTCCCCTTTTGCAAACCCGTCATTCTGCCTTTTCCTTCATCGTCAAATCTCTCCCGTCGATCTAGTTTTCGGATCGATGGCTCTCGCTCCATCACAAATCCCTTTATATTTTTCTTTTTTCCTCTTTCGATGCTGATCCCCTGATGAGATCTCAGCCGTTGAATCCACAAGAACCAACGGCCAAGATTAAATCGTACTCTAACCATCGTCTCCACCATCGCACCCACCAATTAAATCTCCATCGTTGATCTCCAAAACCAATCAAACGGCCAGCGCTTAATCGTGCATCAAAAAATAAAAAAGCCCTAGTGTTTTGGCCTCTTCCTTTTCTCCAATGCGATCAAATCCTGACCGTTCATTCCGCCAGATCTGATGGTCCGCACTTCATCGCATCGTGCTCATTCATCTCATGATCCCTCCAACATCATTCTGTCGATTTAATCCTGACCATTGATCTCTCTTAGATCTAATGGTCCGTGCTCAATCGCATCGGCACATTTCATCACCTATTTGCCTTTTCCTCCCGCCAATGCGATACTGGGATAAAATCTCTGCCGTTGATCATTTTAGATCGAACGGTCTGCATTACTCCCCCTCTTCAAACCACGCCCTTCTCATTTCTCCCCATCGGAAGATCTCAACTGTCTATTCCCAAGATCCAACGGTCAGGATCTAAACCATCATTGACCTCACCTACCATTTCCGCCCATGCATCTTGCCCTCCATCGCGTGCGATTTGCACCATTGGATCTGGTGCCTCCGATCCGATGGCTTATGCTGCGTTTTGCGTAATTTTTGCACCTGAACGTTAATATTTAAAAATTACGCGAAATGGGAAGTATTCAAAGGGACAGGTGTCAAATGCTGTATGGAATCACGTTTTTTCGACCAAAATCCAAAACCGCTCGAAAGAGTGCGAATACCACTAATGGTTTCCCACTATACCGCTCCTCCCTCCACAATGTAACTCTAGATTAGATCCTGGCCGTCAATCTTTGAGATCGGACAGTCCTAGCTTAATCTTGCCCTCATTTCACCTTCCACCTTGATCTGCTCCCAAAACATTTCACCAAGCGATCTTGACCATTGATTATTCTAATCCAACGATCCACATTCGTCCTTGCACCCAAACCTCCATTGACCTGGTTAGCTTCTCTGCCAGGATTTTTCCTCCATCACTTGCATTTGCACTTCCTCTGCATCGCTCCAAAATTATTCCACCAACCCTTCTAAGCAGTTTAAACCATGAATTCGTAGGATTTAAATAATATTTATGTGTTTTTATGCAGGTTTAGATGAAGTTAAAGTTAAATCCTCGCGCAGATGTTTTCACTGTTATTGGCCAAGGATGACGATCCTTATGGCCTTCTGATATATATGAAAGGGTTTCAAAAGGATAATTAAATGTTTTTAGGGAATCGATAAGTCATGATTATCATTTTTCTGAGAAAAAACTCCAATAAACCTTTTGCGCACTTGCAAACAGCAAACACAACTAGCAATCAATTAATGAAAGGGTATCAGTGTCAAAGATGAAGATTATGGCTTAATCAAGCCTAAAAACAGATCCAAAGCTAAATCACTGGGTTTATGAAATAGGGAATCAGATCCAGAAGACCTCAAATGCCACATCACAGGGGCCAATTGATTCCCCAACTACTATATTGCCACCATGCAGCCTCTCTGCCTCAAAGGAATACCTAGATCAAATCTTAGTCTGAAACATTAAGGTCAAAGACAACTGAACAGTTATTACAAGAAAAAAGAAATCCTAACTGTCAGTAGAAGTTATTATAAAGATAAGAAGAGCCTTAAAGTCAATCTTTTTTACCCATTAAGCCAAAAAAGCAGAAACAGAGTAAATGAAATAGAAATTGTAACTCAATGCTTCCCTGCCTTATCCCTTGCATGGTTTTTAAGGCTAGGAGTTGCATTTAGTGCAGAATTAATTACACTTCAACCCTTGGAACTCTTCCACCTCCTCATTTTCTTATAAAATCTCCTTAAGGAGCACATTTTAAAGGGTTGGTTGGTCACTAGTTGTAATACTGAAAACTCTCTGAAATAATACATACTCTGTTGAAGTTGAAGAAGAAATTGAAGTCTTGGAAGCTTGATGATGTTGTGACATGCTTGTTCTTGAGAAGGCTCTATCATTGGATCCCTGAGCTTGACCGTTGGTGATGTATTTTGAACAGTCTGTTGTTTTTCCTGTTTTCATTATGTTTCAAAATTTCTTACTACAGTAAGATAAAAATTTTAGGCTAAGAAATGACTCCTAGAAGCACCTTAGACCTGTTTATCTTTCACTGTTCTATTTTTTCTTCTGTTGATGTATTTTAGAGTCTTCAATATTTCTCTTTAGTCCTCATGCTTGTTTATTTCTTTAATAGTTCAAATAGTTGGTTTCAGCATGATTTATGGTTTTCCCTGCTTGTCTTCTGCCACTTGAAAACTATTTTTGAAGTCCCCCTTTGAAGTACCATTGTTTGTAGTTTTCCAAGGAGGTCTGTTTTGATCATACCCTTTGTTCCTGCTAGAATAGTTGTTTCAAAGGTCTTTATAGTTGTAATCATGGATGTTTAGGAGTTCCCTCTTCTATGACTGCAATTATCAGTGAATATTTCATGTTTTCTAATTCCTTTGAAATAAAATATTTGAGGAAATAGGGAGTTCCCCGAATCTTAGATTTCATTTTGAAAGTTGTCATGAAGTCATTATTTGTTTAAAGTGTGGTTTGTAGAATTCATGGTTAGCCTTGTCTATCAAATGCCTCTTCATGTTCAAGTTATGTTTTCAAGTTCCCTTTGTTGAGAATTAAACCTCTCTTTTCAAAATCATTAATGTTAACCTCATTCACAAAACTAGAGGATCTTGTGGCCAGGTTAGATTTTCCCTTCGATATCCCATATCCATTTGTGAGCTTGTTACCAACTTCATTTTGACTCCATTGCCCAATGAGTCAGATATTTCCTCTTTCTACCTATCTTTCCTAGACCTTTCATGTTCTGCAGTATCAATTCAACCAAACAAACAAATCAAACAACACTCGTACTTCATAACTAGTCTAAAATAAATACTTAAAAGCAAACAAGACATACCTTTGCAAATAATTTGAGAGATCCCTCTCCGAGAACAAGAGGACTAGATCCTGGAACTCTAAATATTGGTTCTTATGTTGCCTTGTCTTTTGGTTAGCCAATATATCAAAACACAAGACACCAACAGAAAGAAACATAGATAAAGGGAAAAATTATTCTAGATAACACATAATCCATGGGAGGAAATTCTCTCCAAAATGAACCCACAACCTTCCAAATCTCAAATTCAGCTCACACCATTCTCTAGCAAGTTGGCTTGTTTCCATATGTACACAAACTGCAAGGGTTTGACACAGAAATAGCAATTGAATTCCTGCAGAACCTATGGGAGCGAAATACCAGACTCAAAGGAAGGATTATACTGGTCACAAAGGATATCATCACCGAGGTCTCTGAAATATCAGTAGAGGGAGAAAGATGGACTGAAAAACATATCCTCCTACATGAAGCAGTCTTAGCATACCAGGACCTAGGAGAACCATTGGAACGAAAAGGAAAGGGGATTAACCTTGCATCCTTACAACAATATTTTTCAGGAATTGGCAACATTCATCCAAAGATACATTACATGCGACTGACACTAGGACGTGGTAAAACCTCGCCAACTTAAACTCTTAGATGTTCTCAAACGAAAAATTTCATTTAATTTTCCTTCTTTCTTGAATTCTTTATTGCACAACACTGCTGTTCGAATCAAAAAGGCCAAAAACCGCCAAGCAGTCGTCAGCCACCATGGATTAATCAAATTGATCATCATTCATGAGCTAGGTAAACAACATACATCTTGGGACATATTTTTTAATCCTGCCTTGCATGCCCCTAAGGAAAACTCTGTCAGAATAGAAATTGAGCTTCCCAGAACAAACATACCCAGGAAAGAAAGAGGGAAAGGGCTTGTGCTTTGACCTCGGAACTCTGGAAATGAAGATGGTATGAAAGACTGCAATTACAACAAGAGACCTATGAATTGCTAGATGAGTCAGGACCATCCCATACACCACTGTCAAGTCCTCAAAACATGCCCTTACAAGAATATGAAGAAGAAATGGCTCGAGTCCTTGAGAAAATGAGGGCATCTTGTGAAATTTTAATCCCATCTGGATAAGTTGAGGAGCAAGAGGACCCGTTGAACCAATCTTCCACCACCAGCAGCTCTGGCCACACTAAAATACTACCCCACTAGGATGAATCACAGGCTTTAAGGGCCTTATCTCCCCCCAAGAATGAATGGGCGAGTAGGGAATACCAGACAGAAGGGATATTCGAATCTGGAAATAAATCGGGAGACACCGTCGTATTAGAACAAAACATAAGCACATAGACAGTCCCCCTACCACCTGAAGGGAAAAATATCTCACCCAGTCGGGACATTAATGCAGAAATAAACTCTAGAGCGCAGGAAGGAAATATCATCACTGATAACCTTAGAGCTTGCACCACTATTCCTGAAACTGAAGCTGCTGCTCCTCCATCCCCTACCAAAACCTTGCTAGAAGAAAAATCAGCTGAAAATAAGTTAAGGAAAGTGAGTAGGACCTGCAAGAGGTTAAGAAATGTGATAAAAAATCTGAAGAAACAGTTGAAGGAAGTGAGCAAGGCTTGGAATCCTAAGAAGGAATTGACTACCATAGAGACCCAAACAGAGTTTGCCACCCAAGTGGTAGAAAATGCTGATATTTTTGTATAAACTGACCTAGTGGACACTACTAAAGCCTCTGTACAAAATATTCTAGAACTTACAGAAGAGAGGGAAACTCAAACAAAGGAGACACATGCCTACACTCCCCTAGTAGAGAAGGCTGCCAATAAAAAATTACATAATGAATTAATTCAAGCCCAACAAGAATTGGCCCAGTACAAAAAGGAAGCAGTGCCTGCATAGGAACATCAAACACTACTATGTAAATTCAAAGACCTTTCTGCAACTGAAGATGAAACATTTTCCCAACTCAAGGAAGAAAGGGTGAAAGTAAAGAGAGTACAGGATCAGGTGGAACAAGCTAAGAAGCAAATCAGTATGGTTTTCTCTCTTTACTCTAATGTACAAACTTGTAGGGCACTAGCCACTACTATGCTCTATTCTTAGTAGAACGATATTTACTACTGAAAATCAAGGCTGTCAGGGCAGGGAAGCCCACGAATTTTAAAATCCTTGAGGAATTCGTCCAATGTTGCAATGAGCAGAATGAGTAGGTCCAATATCTTTTGTGTGCATTATAATTACACAATTTCTTTCTAGAGGAGGACAGGGACAGTAATCCCAGCCCCTTTAAAGGGGACATTTAGTTTCAGGCTTTCCTATATTTTACCAAGAACCAGACTAAGTGGGCTAAAGCCTACAACACTTTCTAGAAGAGAGAGCATGGCCTAGACCTATGGGTTAGGGGGGAACCTACTAAACCCCTGTACCTATTCACCCAGCATAAGAAATTCATGTAGAGGAAAGGAGTGATCTCCAAACTACGGCCTATTCATAAGGATATAGTGCAGCATGGGCGGGATTACTTCTAGGACATTCAGGGAGAAGCATTGGCAGCAGCCAAATAGAGATGGCTAGCCTCCACGAAAAATGTGAAAAACAGAGAGCCATTTGGTTACAGGAACTTCAAAGCAGCTACTTCCAGATTCCTTATATACAACAATCTAATCTTGAACATGGGCCCTACATGGATAGGGTGCAGATACAGGTGCCCTCTCATCTAATACCCCCCTGAGGACTAGCATCGTGACTATGAGCTGCCAAAGGGACACACGAACTCCTCCTTTGCAAAGATCAGAAAAATAAATGGTTTCAAACTCTATAAATAGGAGGTATACCTCGTATATTATCTAACCCAGCTATAGCTCAACCATTTTTTTGCATGAGGACCTAAAAATAGGTAAGTAGGGGAGTATGTTGGGCTGAGAAGAAGGCACATTTCATCCCATATTTACCACGATTTGTTATGTAATTTTATGAATTTTCCCCTCATCCTAGAAATAAAGTAAAGGGAAATAACGTAAAGCCAAGGCAGAATGAACGAACGATAAAAGGAACGTTTAACAACAAAAAAATAACTTGTTATATCTTTATTGATAGGGAAGCAAAGCAGCTGAACAAATGATAACCAAAATACAACTGACAAAGGAAGCAAATGGGATCATGATAGCTCCTATGGACCAGTGGGAGATGGAAAGACACATCCACGCTCAGAGTACTCAAACAACAACCACGAAGCAACAGGGTCCCGTATGGAAAGGACCCGTTACTACTTTTGAATTCGCCTTTAAAAGGCCAAAGACGGACAAGATAGATTGATTTGCATAGAGATTTTCCTCTATAATAGGCGTACCGGGACAAAATTGTCAAGTTTTGTTAATGTATTGATCTTCATATTAACAAATATTTTGGCATTTTTGGAATAGCCAATCTCTGAGTTACCCTTAGCAGTAAACTTATGGTGGATTTAGGCCCAACCGTGGGAGTTTCTCTGCTACTTCTATGCTATACATTTAATTACAGAACTTGTGTTTCCAGTCATCTACTGCATTTCGTAAGATATTTTTTAATTGATGAATTGTTAACATAAGATGCTACAGCTCCCTCTTTCATTAGACTAGTCCACCATCCATGCTTTCTTTCTTACAATCAATGTTTTCATAATCTTTTAGATGCTTTCATCATTTATCAATGATTTTATAATCATTTGATTAGTTTTAACACAATTGCTGTTCAATTCTGCATGTAGTTAATGTTGGATCTTTTCATTATCATTGTGAGAATTGGTTGTTGGTAATTCAGAGGGATGTCATTTATTGTTTAAAAGAGATTTCCATTGCAAAATTTAGGATAATCAATTATTGTTCAATTTAGTAGAGTTGTTGTTCAATTCATTATGATTGTTGTTCAATTCATCACAGTACGTTGTTCAATTGTAGTCTTCTCTTTTCAAAGAGAGTAGCTATTTCTCCATATTCTTAGAATAGAATAGTCAAAAGCATTCTATAATTCCCTTCCAAATTGGTTTGATTGAACTTCGAGAATTAGATAGTCTTCCTTATGATAATTTAGAGTAGTTGTCCTCCGATATCACTTGCATATATTGTTCTTGCACTCTTGAAATAATAATACTTACCCTGGGTTGATAATTAAATGAGAAGAATCAAAGTTTCCTATAACAATCACCTTTATGACCTAACACCTAGATCCCATACAAACCCCTCAATGCGGCTATGTCCCTGTGTCAGGCTACCCAAAATAGACCCCTTAATGTCAGGACCCCAAACTAATCCCTCACCACACCCATCATCAATCAATCCTCTAGATTCCAATGCCACCATGGCTGATCATTGATCATTTCCCCTAGCTTGGACTGCACACTGCATATGGCTATATCTACTACCTCATGAGGTGAAGACCGCCAACATGCATTAATGCTCCATGGCCCTTGTTGTGTCGTAGCTCTGACTGCATAAATTGCCCCACAAACTACGTACCAACTCATCACTTCTCTCCAATCCAACCCCTGACTCAATCCAATGTTGATCCTGCTCTCTCGAATTTGAGATGGGCTTTTGAAGGGTTTTCGATATGTGCCCCCACTGCCAATTTTAAATTGTAGTATCTGTCATGTCGACGGGTTCCTGCTCTGCTATGCTCTTGACTAATAATATCATACCATCAATAGGATACCAACTCATGATCTCCCACCAGTCTATCTCGATCAAAGAATCCAATGTGGTGATGTCTGCATACAAAAAAAATATGGTGTGTGGTCACCAAATTGTACTCAAATCATGCTGCTCCGTCTCGCCTGTCAATGAGAAATGCCTGAAAAGGAAGGCCCCTCTCTCTATAATAGGCGCAAGTGGGCAAGGTATGCTACAAGACTCATCGATGTAATCCTGGAGAGTGTTTCTCCCTAAAAGTACTGCAGTCCTACTAACTGTATGTGCATCTAATGGCACCTCACCAATGGGCCGGCCCAAATATGGATGCACCACCATCTCCAACACCTCCTCCCTCTCCTGATAAGGAACATCATACTCCTCTTGTCTATTAGCCTCCTACATAACTACCCTATCAACCTCCAATATCTCCCGAGGATAATTATCTGCAACTACTGCCACTATGCTAGATGTCTGCACATCTGATTGCTCCTCCTCAATGGCTGACCCCATGTTAGCGGCATATCCATCACTGACTCACTGTGAGCCTCCATTTGGCTCTCCCCCATAGGACTATCATGCATTATCTACATATCCTCCTCCTTAGCTGACCCATGCTCCACCATATGCTTCTCAGGCTGAATCATTAGAAGTGGCTCATCATCTTGGATATCTCTCAACGAGTCCTCTGGCTGCTCACCATGCACGCTAGAAGAAAAATCTGACCTACTATCATACACTTCATAGGACTACTCATGCTCCCTAGAAGCATCCTCATATGACCCCATGGACTCATTTGAAGAAGATTCCTTGTCCTAGCATATAGAAGGAATGTACTCCTGCTCTACCTCTGCCACATCATCTGCATCACTCAAGCATGAGTGATCAAGCCTCCCTTTTCCTCGGATCTGCTGATAACATCTTCATAGCCCTGTATTTGCTAAACATGGTGTCTCCATATGCTTAATGATATCCTCATCAATCCTAGGTGAGCTGCATCTCAGGGTACACCTAATTCCCCTGTCCATAAGTCCCCTTGGAGGCAATGATCCAAGTGCCTGCTGCACCATATCCAGGGAAAATTTTAAGAACCCCCCTAAATTTATATATATAATAAATAAGCGAATCCCCATGATATATAGGAAGAATGGAAGGCGATTTTATTAATAATATAATATGTATATATAATTTTTTGGCGAATCTCTCATGAGATTATATTATCCTGTAAAATCATGGCGAATCACTACTACAAAATGGTGAATCGTTGTCTAGTGGAGTTCGGGGTGTTGGTTCCAATGAAGATATGGTAATTGAACCAGGAGTAGAAGGAAGAGAACCACTAAGACCAAGCATGGCACATGGTGACTCGTGAGGGAAGTATTTTTCGTGAAGTTTGGAAAACACGTTCTTCTAGTTCTGCTAAGCGTAGTGTTGTTTCTCATGCTACTACTAGAACTGATATTGAGGTTGGAGAGGAGTTTGAGGAAGAATGGAAGGTAGCAGTGGTGGAGAATTACAAAGAGTACCCCATGATGGTCTCCATCTTTCCCTTTGGTATTTGTGCCTGCAAGACCTTCTGTCCATTGAACCAACAATTAGCCGTTCAACCAACAATCAACTTGACTGAGTTGATTAGGTACGAGTCAACTTAGACTAATCTTCAAAACTATGCTTTGCACTATCCCATATTTATCCCAATGGAAATTTGTAACCTACTATCGGATTCAGGGCTTCAGCCCTGGAGGATGCACGCAAGTTGTTTAAACCCTTTATTAGCCCTGCCCAAACTGTTCGTTCTTTCGGCTTATTTAGGGAAGCCATCTGTTAGCTTTCACCACTAATACTTCCATTCCACTCCACAAGTGCAGAACAACTATAGTTAGACATCAACAATGGTACAAACAAACAAATTCTAAAATGATAAAACCCATGAGTGTAGATCCATTGCTTTGTGTGGGGTTTAGTCTTCATCAGGTCATTTTTTCAAACCTCATAGAGAGGGATTGAGGATGGGAAGCCCTTCTAAGGAATAAAAAATTTCCATGGGCATCTAGGCTTGACTAAAACTCCTACAATCCTATGACAACATCTCACAGGTGAGTAGATCATTCTTCCATTCAGTATTGATTCTAACCCAGCCTAGGCTCCACCTAGTCGTTAAAAATAAAATTGTAAAGTGCTAAAATTATAACTAAGCTCTAATGTGACCTGATCACCATACAGGAAAGAAAAAAATAATATACTGCAATCAATTTGGATGTCAATGTAAGATCTCTCTGCTGACTTTGCTAATCACTATTTAAATAGTGATGATTGATATGTTCCCATAGGAGATTATCTTCTGGAAATCATCTTGATTTATTTAGGAAAACATTTTTTTATAACAGACCTCCCAAACCATGGTCTGAAGGGGCCAGAACAGACCATCCAAGCCACAGTGAGAATGTAGAAACTGAATAAGCATGGAGTTATGTTTTAACACCGAGCTTCGCTTGCTCAAAATTACAAATCATGTATATTTGTGTTTAGCTTCGACATGAAATCTATGAAAGTTCAATGAAATAAAGAGGGTACAAGAAAAACCAGCTTAGTCCATAAATTGAAGACAATTTTTTTTTCCCATCATTTATTTTTCTTCCACCTGATTTCTGTACATTTAAGGAGGAAAGTTTGTTTTGCCCTGTGAACAATATACAACCTCGTTACATAGAACTCTCTCATTTCATCTATGTTTAAACTAAAAGGAAATTGATCAAGGCAGTGAGGCACCTACATATGATGCTATTTTATCTTTCCCATTTACTGATAGGAGAATAACTTTGTAAGGTTTGGTTAAAACTATCAACTGCTTGGTTGGACATAAATGCTTAGTGCTCCAAATTTTCCTCATCGGGTTCCTTGCACATTCTTTCATATTCCTTTTGTCAGAGGGAAATAATGAAAAGTTTCATGAAGCCCTTCATATCCACAAATACTTTCGATGTACTAGCCGAATACCATTCTCACATTCATTGCCTCAGGGAAAAAAACTACCTTCTTCATTCTTGTAGTATCTAATTCCTCTTGCAGCTTCTTGGAACATGATCAAGAACTTACTTTCAAGGGATCTGTGAGTTTTCACATAAACCAGAATTAGGCACCAAAGACAATGAACGACTTCTGGGTAATGCAGAGCTTTTGCCACTTGACATGTTGAAACTGGACAGGGAGGACTTTAAGGCATATTCAAATCCTGCTTTAGAACAATTTGAACCTTTAGTAAATTCCTCCCTTGATGCGCCAGGATGCTGAACTACCACCACCATTGGCCTGTTAACATCCTCACATCCAGACTGTGAAGTACACTGCAAAAAGCACTTTATCTGTATTAGCCAAGCAATAAAATAGAACCCAAATTTCAATGTGCATGCAATTGACACTAGGCAACTTGAGAATGCAAGTTTGGTTGGCAGCATGGAAGATGGGAAAGTATCATTCTCAGAAAAAGCAAGAAAAACATTTCGTTAGGTAATTCAATAAACAAAAAAATAGATCAGTTGGTACACAAAACCCTTCACAGTCTAAAAGAAAACATGGGAAACCATGTGTAGGACTGGGTGTTTACTCAGGCCCAAGAGATGCCAAATATAGTTCATCATTCTATACAAGAATGGAACTTTTTAGACTGTGTTTATCCTCAAGAGGGGGCACTTGCCACACCATTGTAGAAAAAAACTGAATGAGAACAGAAAATCATGCGAAGCAATCCACAGCAGACTAAAAGCAATACTTCATGGTACTATACTATTTCAACCGATCTAAGAAGTAAAAGATTTGATAAAACAAAATTTGTTAGAAATAATATATTAATGCAGGTAGCTTTATCTTAGCCATTTCAATTGAAAAAATGAACAAACAACACGATTGAAACAGTTAACCAACAACAATATTGATGAAAAGACAAAACTAATCCTAAAAAGGTAAACCACTGTTTTCATAAGGACAGGATTAAAACACAAATAAATTGAGACTGGGCATTCCTTAGTCGATAAGAAATTGTAATTTGGTGTTTACCAAATGTAGCAAGTTAACTCAAAGACCGAGGATTAGATATAAGATAGAGGAATAAAGATAACAACCTACACATATAATAAATGCCAAGGGAACGTTTTGCTTTAGAGAATTCCACTTGGTATGAATGCTACCAAACAAGTTACATAAATTTGAGGCCTTGGCCATAAAAATCACAGCACATGCACACACACAACCATGTGAGACAGAAGGCAGGAACAATCACAGAAAATACTAATCACCAAATGTTTATAATGGCTATATAGATCCATCATTAACATTAACAATAGAAAAGATATATTGGAGAAAGGAGGAAAACCTAAAGATATAAGGACAAGATGTATTAAGGATTTAAAAGGAATTTAGACTTTTTAAAGAAATTATATGCATGCTCATGCCATATTTTGCACATCCAATGTTTTTCTTTTCCATTTCTCGACTTTCTTGTGCATTTCTCATAACTAGTGAAATAGACTTGCAGAGAAAATCAAGCTGAGTGGAAAACAGACTAAAATAGGTCAAGGATAGATTCTAGATGTACTTGATAATGGAATCTCCCTTTCTATTCGAGAGTACTATAGGAAATTGTTGACTTCAAGTAAACACCATGAAAAAACACCACAGATTTATTCATCTGAGTTGAAAAAAAATATGGGAGAAAAAATTAAAAAAAAAAAAACATTTTAGCTTTTTATTTTCCTTATGTTTTTTCATTTCCCTGTTCTCTAATGTGGCCAAAATGGCAAACCTTCAAAGGTTTTTGCATTTCAGCTATGTATGGGGAAAAGTGAAAATTACAGGTACCATAAATTGAATGAGCTATCAAAAAGAAATATTGATCATAGGACAACCAAACAAACTATTGACAGAATATAAGAACTTTTCATGATATTCATAGATTCATCAAGACTGAATAAGAAAAATCCTAGATTAGTATAACTTGGTCAATAGAAAAACTCAAATCATTCCACTTACCACTCCAATATGCCATTCTCTGAAATTCAAGTTATTGAAATCACTCTCATTCATTTCTTGCATGAAAACCCAAAGTGCATTTGAACGATCAGTTTTGAAAAAGACTATTCATTTAGTTCAATATATGCTCTCCTTGTACACATGTGACAACGTTCTATGCTCGTGTAGCCCAAAATGAATTTGCTACTTCCCATCACAGATAATATGCTATACTAGATCTCACAAAAATTATGATAAAAAGATAAAGGCAATTCTGAAGGAACAAAGGCTAGTGACATACAACAGATTTTCAAAATGGCATATGAAGATCAAATGTTCCAAGAATAAGTAGCTAGTGGCAACAAGACAACCACGGTAGGAAGTTAGGAATAAAAAAGAGGAAGAAGAATGAACAGCCAGCACGGAGTTTAAATTGTCAAATTTAAACCAGTCACTTCCCATTCACAAGAGAGCCTATGAAGCTCAAAAGAAGGATATGGTCAAACAAAATGCATACTTAGCTATGGTTTTTTGTAAAAAGAAAAGATTAACTATGGTTATTTTGTAGAAGTAATAAAATAGAATAATAATTGATGGAAACAAATGGACTGTATGAAATATAGCCCTCCTCACTGTTCGCAGGCCTCAAACATGGCTCTGTAAATGAAGGAACGCTAAACAAAGTCATAAAAACTTAATGCATTCAGAGTTGTCAAGAATCACAAAAGAGAAATATCCTCCATAGAAGAGAATTTATAATTTCTATATTAGGAATCTCAAATAACACACCAAGATAAGAACTATGTAAATGAAATTAGGTGTTAAAGAGCATTAACAGTAAAAAAAAATAGAAGAGACTAAAGACTCAGGTCTCTGATGTATGTAACATCTATGAATTATGAAAGTGATAAAAGACAGGGGATGCAAGGAGGCATAGGGTAAATTATCATAATGCAATGCACACAAGAAGGACGTGCAAGTTAAGCCTTATATTTCTACTCTCCGAAAATAAAGGAATTTGACAACTACATAATTGCAAGATCTAACCTCTGAATAAGAGTTCATATCAATCTGACTATCAATTTTGTACTCGCTGACAAGTTTCTATATAACTAGGATTGTAAAGAAAGCACCCAAAAATTTTAATTCTAGATGTTCCCATGGCAATACAATATGAGGTTCTACAGAAGCATTTATTTTTTCTTATCTTTGTCGGATTAAAAATTTCACGTGTTTTAATATCAGGAAAAGAGTTAACTTCCAAATATGAATACAAAGAAAAGATGTAAATAATAACACTTAGAAGTAAGCAATTTCAAAGTAACAGGAAGAAACAGTCGAGAGTTAACATACAATACTGAAAATAGGTGGCAATGTTCTTTGTCTTGTAGAATTATGAGTTGGGATAGCTGTGAAAAATGGGGACAACTCTCGAGATCTGAAAGTCCATCTGATTTAAATAGAAAAGAGACAGTATTAGTAATTATCATCACCGCCACTGGATTGCTTCTTCTAACTAAAAAAGGATGCCTAAAGAACAAGTGTTTGTAAGTGCATTTCAAAAAGAAACAAAAAATTGTTTTTATATGTGTAGTGGAAGGATAGCATAGAAGCAGCCACTGAAATAAGCAAATGTTCCACAAATAAAAAAGTTTTCCATCCAGGTGAAATGTCTATCACCCAAGCAATCCTTTAGCCTTGAAAGAAATCTCATTGCTAACAGTAACTACTAATGCATGGATGTAATTATGAATGTCGTATACTGGGGATAGGCAGGCCACAGGACAGGTCAGAGGACTACATCTCAAACCTAGAAATGGGCCCCTAGTATTAGATAATGAAATATCTGTGGGGCACAAAAGAAGATCAACTCGGCTATTTATCATTTTAGATTTTTATTGCGTTGGACTGAAATTATAATCCCACAAAAAGCAAAGCACCTAGTACTCTTCCTTTGATGGAAAATGCAATTTTAGGGAAATGTTGAATATTCATGGAACTCCAGAAGTATGAAATAAAAAACAGAGGGATGAGTTATCCAAATTATTTAATAATATAACTTGAGATTCCATAAAATACTTGAACATATTTCTCCATTTTTGTACTGATTCCAACAATCATTATATCTTAAAAGTTAAATTTCTAGACATTGGAACTCAATAAAGTTAACGTGCTCCATCCACAGATGATAGAATCTAGAACCAAAGTCAGTGAGAATAGCTGAAGAAAGAAAAATAATATGATCTCTTTAGCCAGTCTACTTTAGCATGCATGCCTCAGGTGATATTGCAAAATTCGCCCTAATAAAATTTAAAATCCCTTAAAATTCGCCTTTGGGCTAAAATTCGCCCCTAAAATTTTCCCTGACCATATCATGGGTCACTACATACCACCAAGTGTCTCTAAAATCCTCATCATGCCATTGTATGCTGCAACGTACCCCTTTACACCACTAGATACCGCCAGTTACAGCTATACCATCCTGTACTGTATAGTATCCTGCATGGGCTAAAATATTCATTGCTCTACTAGTAAACCCTCCATGAGGTGGGCTACATCTCCCCATCTACTCTAAAGGATCAGATCAACCTGAATCCTCACATGCCAATGAAAATGACATAAATTATCCTATCATCCATAGCTCAAGGGTACCATATACCCATGAGAGAGCATTGTCTCTACTTACTGCACTGTCTGGCAGACTGCCGATGCCACCTCCTCCGACCAGCTCTTGCCAAAGTAGGCTAATCACCCTGTGAATCCATGCATGGTCGATATGCTGAGATAGCTCCTAAAAAGGGTGTACCTTTATGTCAAACCATTTTGTCACTAGGGATGCCCAGGGCTCTGATATAGATATGAAAATGTGTGTGTGCCCAAATATCAAACCCATCGCACAACGACTACCATCACCAAACGACTCTATCATGTGATGGAAAATTCCACCTAGATCCCAATAGTAATCTAGCCCTGATGTCCCTCTATTAATCCATGGACTCTGATGCAATGTGGCCATGGATGTATCCAACTACCTAGCCTTCTCCATGGGGTACCAACTCAATACCTCTCACCATCCAAACTTGAGAAAATAATCAAATGCAAGAATCCACGCATATAGAATAATCCCTCCATCATGCAAGTGTTGCACCCTGTCTATGTATGACTAAAAGTGGGTGCTTTGACACTCCATTTTTCCCTCTCACTGCACCATTAAGGAATCCAACCGTTCCCCAATGTGGGCCAACTTTGCCGCTGACTCAGCACAAACCACTCTCATGGCCTCCAGCTCCTCATTCTTCCGTATGATAACATCTCGTACTGATGTGGCCTTCTCCTTCAAAGCTATAAGGTCGACTCGAAATTGATGGCACTGCTATGTACGGCCATCATCAAATACCTATGTATCTCCTAGTGCCTCCTCAAGGGCTAGCCCAAAGGATGGTTGCACACCCTCCTCCATAGACACTCCAACACTCAAGGCATGCTCACTAGTCAGCTACATGTGATTGTCATCCAACAATTCTATCATAAACCTAGAGGAATCTGTACCTATTGGCTCCCCAACAATGGTGGATTTGTCTCCCAAAACCTCATCAACCTGTGACGTGTTGATATCAACATAGAACTCGGTCACAACCCCATATAGCCCATCAACGGATACCTCAACAATGGGTGGTGTCTCATCAACGAGTCCATGCTCTGTTGTCTCCTCCCAAGTCTTTGTCATACTCTTTGATGACCCATCAAAAGTAGGTAGAAAAATTCTAGCCGTAATATGTTGCAGGTCATTGCTTTGCATGTACCCTCCTCCTCTATTATAGCTCTGAAGCCTTCGGTTATCCTTAATTTGGAAAAATTCCTGGAAAGTCATATGATCTCTAAAATCCTGGGTATGAGATTGGTACTCCATGAAATAATCACTGTAGTGATCCACCTTCAGCTCTTGAGGTCCGTTTTCTCCTGTCCCCACTACTAAGAAAGTGGGCATAGTGGGACGCTGTGAGAGTTGGGGCACCACTGGTTGCTCAGTCCAATGGTGAGAAGTACCTGAACTTTCTCCATTTTGAAACCCCCGTGGAATTTCCCTTTCTATTCGTATCTCCCTTATTACTCCAGTGAGATCCTACACTGATGTGAGGATGAGATTTCCAAACTCCTTCCTATAACCTTTTTATACCATTGGATACTTCCTTTATCCTCCTTCACTGGAACACAATTTTATTTGTCGGAAATGAACTCTGAAACAAGTTAAATCTGATATTGCAATTGGAAGAATTTGAAAAACGACCCCCATAACAAATCTAAGAATATCATCTTCATAGAACCTTCCATTTCTCTCAATACAGGCCGAATTTGGAAAAAATGCTCATAAAAAACTGAATTGGTTCATTCTTCACAAAACCCATGTCTCAGATTTTCTAGATTCATCTTAATTTACCTGAAAATCCAACGCAAAACTGTTGCTTTTATCCCAACGAATTTCTGCATTTTTTATTTTTGTATCTCTCAGAGAACCTTCGGTTTCTCTCAATCCATACCGAATTTGGAAAAAATGCTTATTCAAAAAAAAAAATTGGTTCATTATGTACATAACCCATGCCTCGGATTTTTGATATTCATCTTCATTTGCCGGAATCATCCAACACAAAACTGTCAATTTTTATTCTAGTGAATTTCTGCGTTCTCTGTTTTTGTATCTCCTTGTCCGATTTGTAATGTATTATCTATCTTCGAGTGTCATAAACTAGTTTTTCGATAGGCTGAGCCACGTCTATGAGCTCTGTTACCACTCTAATATTCCAAATAGGAAAATATGGTAATACAAAGAAAATAACTAATAATGCTGAAATATTAAAACACCATAAAATAAACTAGAAAGAGCTGAGCCATTTTATTAATGAGAAGGTGTAATAAAAGTGCAACATTTCTAAGAAAATATAGCACTCAAGGCGACATAGATGTCTAGAGTGACCCTCAAGTCCTCCCACTGAGAACACTGCGTAATTGCTGCTCTACTGGAGACCCTACTGCGATGCTCCTGCTGGAAATTTTGGGAATGTAACTGTTGGCTGAAAAGGGGTGCATAGATAAGGCTGTTTTGGTGCTTGGAAAATGTCAGGATTTGGAATATGGACTCTATGTTGAAAACCCAGAAAAAAATTGAAAGGATTTTCAGATCAGCAAACCCCGAAAAATCACCCTCCTAGGGCATAAAAACACACAATTGTTGTGTACATAGTGATATGAGTTGAACTAAAAAATAAAATGCTGCAACAAATCCCCTATAGCTCAACTGATGATGGGATGATCCCCTCACTGGATTCCAAGCAACAATGCTATGGAATCTAACCCTCCTCTGGATCTCTTAACTATTGCACTGTGTGAGTCACTCGGTGACTGCGCTACTCAAGAGGGATGCAAAATGGCCGTTGGAATACTGAAATTTTCTCACAATATAGAAGGACTCCTCTCCTGAGCGAGCACTCGAAGTCCCCTAAGGATGAGGTTGGGATCTCTGCTTGGAGACACCCATGTGTTAAATAGCACTATAGACTCGGCTAAGCAACTCAAGCGTGCTCAAGTTGTAAACAAAAAGAAAATAATAATAATCCAGAATGCTCTCTATGGTTTCCCTCACCTCTTTCTTATACTTGTGGAACCCTCACACCCCTGGGCCCACATTAGAATTGCGTCGCACTCTTGGTCCATATCCTCCTCCTTGACTATGTTGTTCACATGATCTCTTGGCCCCCTCCACTACTGCGTTGTTCCACTTTCACACTAGTGAAGTGGTTTTATTCTACTAAAGGGATTTATGGGTCCCTCTACCCTCTTATTCATCTATTAATTAAGGATGAAAAAAATTAATATTCTAATTAGCTAAAAGATAAATTAGGAATATTACACATATAGTTCTTAGTGTTTTTCAGACAAAGCATTGTCCCTAGTTGGAGCTGAAGATGTTGTAGCTCAATCTTGCACATCCAAAAATTACAAATTTTGGGGGTGAATTTGAGATAACAACCAAAATCAAAAGAAAGATCCTTTAAATTTTGAAAAAGGGGCAGTATATATTGGTGGTTTTTATGGATCTAGTTTTACAATTCACGCACAATTTTTATCTTTCCTATAGAAAAATATAATTACAGGTAAAAAAAAAACTCTCGGGATTTATATCAAAGAGGTCATTTCTATCAAAAAATTTGGCTAGAGGCATAACCTATTTTTTCCTATTTCATGCCCTACATATACCATCCTATTATAAACCTATTTTCCACTCCATTATAGTGGGATAAACTCAAGCTCAACTTACCTTAGTTGTTTGCTAAAATGCATCCTATTTTCACCTTTTCTTTTACTTATGTGAGATTTATCCCATGTTAAATGGGTGAAATCAAATAATGGAGCAATTTCTCATAATTAATTTTCCAAAATATTATAATTATGAGATAATATTTATTTCATAATTACGATAATTCAGAAAAAGCTCATAATTGTGAAAAGGATTCTAGAGTTTTTCATTCCTAAGGAGATCAACTTTACCCACTTGTGTATGAGTTGGATAGGGGTCCATCATTGTAGAAGTTTCCTAACTTCTCAAGCCCCTAGGTGTCTAGATACATTCTCCCAAAGGATAGAATAAGCCTATATAACCTAACCAAGAGGAAAGGGAGAGGGGAGAGTGGGAATTATATCGAACTGATGCGACCTTGATTTAGAGATTGAGAGAGATACTTTGTTTTGGGGTCATATTGGTTAGATAGGGGGAGAATATTTTGGATTTTGGAGAGGATATATTATGGTTTAAGGTATAAATTTACCATTTGATTATTGATTAATAAAATATATAAGTTATTTTCCTTTCAGATATGTAATTGCATCCTAAGTCACCACGTTCGTGTTCGTGTTCGTGTTCGAGTTCAACGACCTTGAAATTTGAATAAAGTTCAACACCTAAAAATTTTCGAATAAAATTCGGCATAAAATTCGACATATAGAAATTTGAAAAAATGTGTATATATATAACAAAATTTGTAGGAGTCAGGACTCTATACACGGTGAGTCGGGACTCCTGCTTGGCATAGGCCTGTGAAATATACATGATATATTTATTTTATAAAGGAAAACATTAGAAACTCTTTTCATAAACAATATATATATATACAATTTATTATTCATTCTATATCTACAGTTACATTATATAAAATAAAACGTTATGTTATATTAACTGTTACTATTATATCATACATGATATATTTATTTGATAAAGGAAAACATAAATTTATAGAAAAAAAAAATTATAAATCTATAAAAAAAAGCCACCTACCACATATTCAACAAAGACAAATATAAATTTAGAAATATAAAAAAAAGAGAAAAACTTATCACGATATGTAAACTTAAAACAAAAGTACCATCCTGGGCAACCATAGTTAGGATTCTTTAAACTAAATCACATGGAATTTGTAGGTTGTGACTGTGACGTTGTAGTTGAGAGAGAGAGCCTGTGAGGATGTGACACCAAGAGCAACAATCACGCCGAGTGGGAGCAGTGAACTGTGAGCCAGAGCAATCATAGTGAAATATTGATGGTTAAAACTTGATCGATGTCGATGGTCGAGCAGGGGGCACTGAGCAATGAGCACGCAGCGTCGGGCGGGACACAGAGTCACCATGAGTCATGAGTGTAGAAAAAAATCGGGGCTACAACAACAAAAATTTGGTTATTTTTAAAATTTTCCTAATTGTTAAACATCCAACCAAAAACCCTAACGCAGAAACCTTCAAAATTTAACTGAACGTCGACGAACTCCAATGATTTTTTTAGACGAATTTTATTTGTTCGAGTTCATATTCGGGAATTTGTTTGGCATTCAATTTTGGAATTTTGTATGCCAAATAAAATCAAACTTGTTCAAATTTTCTTAAGGTTCGATGAATTTCGAATCCCAGGTATTAAATTTTCCGAACTCGGTGACTATGATTCCATCTAGTTGTTCATGTTATTGTTTATTTCTTTGAACTGACGATCTTCTACAGAAGATCAATTGTTGTCCTTGTTTATTTTTGCTTGTGTGTAGGCTTATATTGGTGGTAGAAGTGTGGGATATTCTATTTGGAGCAAGAGGATTCTACATCGAACTCAAGAGCCTTCAACAATTTGCAAGGATATTAGGTGTTGGTTCAAACCCTATAAAATTAGGGAATGCATGATTTCTTGCTTGTATGATCATATGGTTGGGAATTTTCTCTTGTATTGGTTAGTCATTTCTATTTTCTATCTGGTAATCCTAATAGGACATAGGATTACGGAGCAATAGCTCCTTGCATGTAAATTTTGTTACAACAAAATTGGTGTTTTCAATGAGATATTTTCTCCTTTTCCCTCTTTATTTTTAGATATCCTATTCTTCTTTATGTTTTTTGGTTTTCTCTTGTTCCCATTGAGTTATTTGTGGTTTTTTGGATTCATTTTGATCTCCATTGGTTTTAATTGCTTTATATATAAGCTGATCTTAGATATCGAGTTTTATTTTTGTTATTTATACGAAAGAATAACAGATCGTGCGTTTAAAATAAAATTATGGAATTTTATGTAAAAAATTTGATTTTCTAAACCATAGATCTGGATTCCTCTTAGAATCTCATCCAAGAATTAAAAAAAAATCACTAAAAATAGACTCCGTATGAGGATTTCATGGACGATTGAAGTTAGCTAGTCGAACTTTTTTCCCCATTCGTTGGCATAGTACTGCATCCAAGCGACTGTAACTTTACATTCACTAGCTTTCCCTCTTATCCAAGTGACGAGTATCTCTTTGCATGGCTGATCCGTGAAACTGACCTTCTAGCCTTGAAAATTGAATTTTATCCTCTAAAATTTTTTTCTCTACTTTGAATCTGGGTTAGCCTTCTATTTGCTTACTGGTTCTGGCACATATCCATTTTCTGGTGTCTCATTTCATTGTCTTGGATTTTCTTTAAACAAGACTTAAATTATTTTGAGCTTTGATTCTTTGATCATTTTCTGGTCGATTGGAGATATGTTAGATCTATGGTTTTCTGTTGTTGATCAACTATTTTTTATGTCTGATTTGATCCATATTTGAACAATTTGTTTGAAGTCTTCCATAGCTAGTGTGTTTCAAGGTGTTCTTGAATATATTTTGGGTGCTTTGGTTGAGGATTGGATTTTTTCTCTAGATCTCATTTTCAGATCTACTTGGCTTCTTTCACTGACTATTTCCATTGCTCTTTATCACTCTCATTTGATGTTGTCTAGGACTTCCTACCTCTAGGATCTCGTGTTGACACTTGTAGAACATTGGCCTTAGTTAAGCCAATTTTGCTACAGCCCTAGCCTGTTGAAATTTCCTTCCTTCTTCCACTTTTGCCTTTCATTTTGATCACTTTGAGTGTGTTTAGTTGTTTGGATTTGTTTTCCTAGCTTCAATGCTTTTGAGTGCTTTGCATTCTTACTTTGGAACTTTTTTTTGGCCTCTTCTTGGTTACTTAGATTTTCCTTTTTGGTTATTTTTTTTATCATTAATCTATTTTTTTTTGAATAATTTGCATTTAAGAATTTAGTGAGAGGTGCATCAATAGGCATTGGTGTGTTGTGAACAGAGCTTACCCTCATGTAGTTAGCTTTCATCGTAGTGAAACACAAAACTACATATAGTTGCATCAGGGTGACTAACAAGAGTCATTCACACCATCTTCATTTCATGTTGCATCCCAATTGTGTAAATAACAACCACTTAAAATTAACACGATAATAAAAGAAACTAGATTCATATTTTAATTTTACTGGTAGTACACCAACACTAGCTTCAGTTAGGGTCTTGGATATAGGAGAGTGAGTTAACTACTCCATGACTACAAACATGGAAAATTTTAAGGATGAAAATTTATCTTAAAGATTAGAAACCTTGGCGAATCTTACTAATCCATAATATGAAAACTATAAAATGCTTGGTGATATTTTAGTAAAAATATTAAAACATCTAATGATTTTATATAGTTTATATAAAATTTTGGCGATTTTTAAGGTAAAATGATTTTTTATTATAAAATTTGGGCGAATCGATTTTAGGAAAAAAAAGAAATTAGCAAATAAAATTTTTTTTTTAAGCATGGAAAATTATTCCATCTACGAATATTAGCCCCTAAAATTTTAGTTGATAGGGAGATATATCCATTTGCAGTAGTGCGGTCTGGTAAGCCATTATAACAAGAGGGTCAAGCATGAGGTCACGCTTGGGATAGGTAGGGTGACATGACCCATTTCACTTAGTTTCAGGTGGCACGATATAGTAGAATTTGCACGCATACAAACAATTTTGTTAGCATTTGTTGTAGCACTTGGGGACCACTTGGGAGGAAACTCTCAAAGGGGATTTGGTCGTAGCTCTTTGAGTAAAATGTCCTACCCTTGCATGTGGATTTTTCCTGTGACTATTCCCCAAGGGCATGTTATTGTCGGTGGTGACCATAATGGTGTATATCTTAGGGATCATAACAAGTGAAGTGTCGGGGTCATATTCTATGTACCTGGGACATATATTAGTCATACTGTCTTAGTCCTGTTGGGGGGTGTTCCATGGCTAGTGAGGGAACTTGGACTGAGTTTGCAGCTAAAAGGGTTAGAAAATATGTCGCAAGTATAACTGTTCCACCGCCTGCTTATTTGTACTTTGGTTTGCATGTGCTATCTTTTAGGATGTTTCTAGTGTGTGTTGTTTGGTCCGAGTCAGTAGTTTTGGCCTTACGGTGTTTTCACTATAATAATTGTGTTAATTTATAATTTATCATCGTGGCTAAATTTATCCACTGTTAGTCACATCATCTTCATAGTTTTCATCCTGAACGAGATTGGACTTATCACTCCTACACGAATAGTTCCTATGAGTTATCAAGACTTAGATCAACACATAGTTTTGAGTCTATAACTGGTCCTTCTAGTAGTGATCTGATCTCTATTGAGACTTTGGAAGATGATTTCACTGCTCTTGCTAATCCACCCTTGACCGATCCATTAGAACCCTCATAGTTCTAAACCTGCTTATAATTTTGTACCTTTGTCAGTTTTCTACTCTATGGCAGAGTATAAGTCCTCGTTACCTTCTCCATCGACAGTGTTAACTTCCATGTCATAATTTTCGCCTCTTAATAGGGCTTTATGTACTCCTCTGTCTACACTTCTCACTTATTCTTGGGGAATTCCACTAGTATCATCTATAGCTCCTACAAATTTCTCAAATGTTTCCATGCCCACACTGTCTTCTACGTTGACCATGGTGATTCATCTTAGTCATCCGGTAGGATCAGGAGAATTTTCGCCAAATTTTTCTCAACCAAATATTCTTGTTCCTCAGTTAGGCATGGTTACTTTTGGAGATATGTCGGGGGGGTCATCAACTGTTCCTAGTAAGCCTGGGGGAATTGTTGCTTCTAGCATGTCACAATCTTTGTATAGTTCATTGTTTGGAGGGACGCCACCTACCATTATTTTTATTAGAATGCTTATTTTACCTCGAGGAAACCCTGTAGCTAGTTCCATCACTCACATAGGTTATTCTCCTTATGTTGGTCATATCGCCCAGGCTGGTTCGTCTTATCCTCCAAGATACAAAACTATGAGTAGTCATGCTCTTGGGGGTCCTTTCCTCTCTGGGGGCATGCACCTTGGAGGGTAGAATATTTACACCATTCAGTCTAGCCTGTAGCATTCATATTTTGGGGTGAACCCATTCCTTAACCAACAATCTATGCATCAAAATCCTTAAATGGGGAAACCACAACGTTGGTATGGGGAATCTACTGCATACGATCTATTTATCCAACTCGACAATCCATTCGTATCCTCTTTTAATTTACCATATTTAGCAAAGTTGACTAATGAACTCATCAAACATGATCTTTGATGGCCACCCATGCCCGCCAAATTTCCATCTGATATTCCCAAGTTTCAAGGGAATCCTGGGGAGAATCCATAAACCCACATTACCACCTATCACTTATGGTATTCCTCTAATTTTTTGGTGTATGATTATATTAAAATTGGCTTGGTCCAACGTAAGTTAACTAGGGATGCCACAAACTGGTATATAGATTTAGATACTAAATCCTACAATGACTTTTCCTCCTTCGCTCAAACCTTCTTCACATACTTCCAGTTTCCTGCTCAGTATGATATTGACTCTGATCTCTTGTCAAACTTCAAACAAGATGATGCCACATTAATTTATGATCACATTCATGAGTTTCGTCATCACAAGAGGTTAGTGAGAACCAAGTTACTTGATGAAATATTACGTAAATGTTTCACTCGATCTCTCCAATCCCAGATTGTCGAGTATGTGTCCATGTTTTGAGTCATTATTGAGGAGCAAGCCATTTTAGTTTCCCAACAATTGGACAGTATCTATTCATATTCAGGTACACTATATGAAGTGTTGTATAATTCCCTCAGGGCCTCTATTAACCATCCTAAACATGCTTCTGGCCCACATTCTGATGGTGTGATTAGGTTTGCCTTTGATTTTGTGGGCCAAATTGCTACCCAACTTGGGAAATTGATTGTTATATGTCAATCCCAAAAAAATTTGTTTGGATCTACTAAAGCACCATCTCCTAATACGTCCACTAATGTTCTTATGGTGAATTCCACTCAATTTAAGAACAATCAAAGATATGGTGGTAAGAAAAATAAGAAGAATAAGAAAAAGAACCAAACTGCTCAGGAACCCCAAACCCACCCTCAAAATCAAGGAGGGGGAACTAGTGAACCTCGTCGTAAAATCAAATTCCCTTGTAAAATATGTCAAGGAAAACACCTCACTCATGAGTTCTCTTAGATGGATGAATTCCATAGGCTCCTTTCACCACCATCTACCCAACAACTTGTTGCTTTTACTCATCCATTCCCTGTGCAACCTCTGCAACAAATGATTTCTCTACCTCCTCCACCTCTGCAAGGGGGTAATGAGGGGTCATTTTATCATTCCACCACTAGTTCATCCATAATTGTGTGAAAAGAAGACGTGAATGTGACTATGCAAGTCAAATAATTTGGTGTTCCAGAGTCGATTTGCTCTCATAAGGACTCATTAGCTCCACTTACTTCCATTGGACCTCTCACAATAGATAAGCCTATGGAACCAGTCTATCTCCCCCTCAAGGGTTTCATTCGTAATCCAATCCTTCTGCCTGGGCTACTAAGCACTATATTATTGTTGAATATCTTGCTCAGGCTCCTTGTTCCATGTCTGCCCTATATATTTTGTAAATATTTCCTCAACAACTAAAGGCCTTATTGTATGTGATTGGTGGAGTAGATATATATGAATTAACCATAATTGCATTTAATGATGAAAATTTTTATCTTCACCTTTCCCATCGGATTGATTTTTAGATTATCATGCATGTTTTCCATAACAATATTCATTTCATTTTGGTGGATAAAGGCTCTTCCACATGTGTCATGTCGACATCATGCTGGAAGGATCTTGGCTCTCCAACGCTCACTACCTCCAACAACACTCTTCAAGGCTTTGATGGACATAAATTTGTACCAAAGGGGGTTCTTCCCAAGTTTTCCATTGATTAAGGGGGGAAATTGTCTATGTCAATGTTGAAGTCATCGACGCTCCTTTGGACTATAACCTTCTCCTTGGTTGTAACTAATTCTATCCCATGACCATAGTGGTCTCATATATATTTTGTGTCCTTTGCTTTCCTCATGAAGGCAACATTGTGACCATTGGCCAACTAGACTATTGTGTGCCATCGACCCAACTTACCACTATGTGGAAATTAGTCCCACTTTTCTGAAATCACCCTGGTCAGTATGTGTAATATCCCCTTTTCAGGAATATCAACAATGTGCTCAAGAAAAACGCTGTATAAGAAAAACTGTGCAACAGAAACGTAGATCAGGACTTGGTTCCTCTTATTTATGCTGTATGGGACTTATATGAAAAATTTCATCTAAAAAAAATCAATTTAGATACATTAAACATATCTCCCAAAAATTAGACTATCTAAAAAGCACCCAAAGAGGAAGGCTGCAAGGCTGCAGCCAAATGCAAACACTACTTCAAGAATTGCATAGTTTTATCAGATATTCAGCGTAGATTAGAAATGAGGTTTATATTTCAGTAATACAGCAGCAAATAAGCATTATGATGAAGCTCTTTCACTATACAATAGAATGCATGAGACAATACAGCAAGAAATATTCAGAAAAGAGAGCTAGAACACATGTACATTTGCAGAAATGGCTCAACAGCATTATTTTTAAGGAGCTTTAGTAGTTGGAGGTTAAAACTCAGATATAGGGTAGATCTGTGGAAAAAACATCAGATCTATTTCAGATCTAGAAACTAGATAGTTTTCCCTTCAAGATCCCTTTGGAATTTTGGAAAAAGCATGCACAAATAAGAGTAGATTTGAGAAACAAGTTGCAGATTTGTAAACTGCTGCAGTAAATTTCTGAATACAAAATTTCATTAAAATGGATCAAATCTAAACAGAACATGGATCACCAAGTGGAAGGCAAAGCCCAACACTAGAGATCTCTGATCTAAACTATGAGCCAAACACCATACCTCATACAAAAATAACGCAGTCTACTCATGAAAACAACGCTGTAGCTCAAATGTCATAGATAACCACTGTAAAATTGCAGATCTGAAGTACAAGGAGAAGAGACACTCTTCTAGGAGGTTAAAAGACACACTCCATGAGAAGAGGCTCCCAAAATACACTAGATCTCTGCAGACCTAGACTCCGACTTTCTGTAGCTTACAGAGACAACAAAACCGTCAATGGATTAGTGTTGCCAATGTAAGTAGAGCTTGGAATCAAGCCTAATATTGGATCAATTCAGCAAAACACACCTCCAAGAATCCTCAAAGGAAGAGGTTAAATCCCTGCATAGGAATTCCAAATACAATACTCCACTAAAAAACAGAGAATGGTATTTGTCTAAGCAGACAAATACTTAGAAATATGATCAATCAACAACCTTCTCTTGCTGCCCTCCTTTTCCTTTTATAAGGTGAGAAAGCCTTTGCAAACCCTAAACCACCTTGATGAGTTAGCCCTTTTCACATGAGAGGCTTCCTTCTAGAACTTCACTGTCCCTTTTGGAGATGCAATGAACCTAGACAACACTGTTGATTTGGTTAATGTTGACCCAGTCTTTAGCTCAAACCTCTTTCACACTTGCAAGTGATTATTTACATCACCCTGATTTGTCTTTCTTCACATGGGCATTGATTTATTCAGACTTTTCAGGAGTTTTACATGTCCTCCTTTATTCATTTATTCATGCAACAAAAATTAAAACAAAATTGAATGTTCCTCTTAGCTAAGGCTAAGTGGGAACATTACAGTCCTCCCCTCCAAAATGTTGCTTGTCCTCAAGCAACTGATAGGGTAAGAGATGTAGTTCTTCTCCTTCTCCATTGATGGCACCATCTGTTGGTGTCCCGTGTTTTGATAGTTTGGCAAATAAAAAGACAAGGCAACATAAGAACCAATATTTAGAGTTACAGGATCTAGTCCTCCTGTTCTCAGAGAGGGATCTCTCAAATTTTTTTTTGCAAAGGTTTATCTTGTGTGCTTTGAGTATTGGTTTTAGACTAGTTATTAAGTGCAAGTGTTTATTTGTTTGTTTGTTTGGTTGGAATGATACAACAGAACATGAAAGGCCTAGGAAAGATATATAGGACAGAGAAATATCTGGTTCATTGGGCAATGGAGTCAATAAAAGGTCATAACAAACTCATCAATGGATATGGGATATCAAAGGGAAAATCTAACTTGGCCACAGGATCCTTTTGTTTTTGGAATGAGATGAACATTAATGATTTGGAAAGAGAGGTTTAATTATAAACAAAGGGAATTCGAAAGAATAATTTGAACAATAAAGAGCTCTTTGATAGACAGGGCTAACCATAAATTCTACAAATCACACCTTTAAGAAAATAATGATTTCAAAACAACTTTTAAAATGAAATCTAAGATTCGGGGAACACCCTATTTCCTCAAAGATTTATTTTAAAGGACTTAGAAACATAAAAGATTTACTGATAATTGCTGTCATAGAAGAGGGAACACCTAATACATCTATGATTACAACTATAAAAGACCTTCAAAACAACTATTCAAGCAATGACAAAGGGTAAGATCGAAACAAACCTCTTTGACTAACTTAAAGCAATGGTACTTCAAAGGGAGACTTCAATAAGAGCTTTCAAGTGATAGCAAAAAAGTAGGGAGAACCATAAATCATGCTGAAATCAACTATTTGAGCTATTATAGAAATAAACAAGCATGAGAACTAAAGAGAGAGATTGAAGACTCTAAAATACCTCAGCAGAAGAAAACATAAAACAATGAAGGATGAACAGGTCTAAGGTGCTTCCAGGAGTCATTTCTTAGCCTAATACTTTCTATCCTACTGTAGTAAGAAATTTTGGAATAGAATGAAAATAGGAGAAAACAATAAACAATTCAGAATACTTCACCAACAACCAAGCTCATGGATCCAATGATAAAGCCTTCACAGTAACAAGCATGCAACAATATCATCAAGGCTTCCAAGATTTCAATTTGTTCTTCAACTTCAACGGACTATGTATTTATTTCAGAGAGTTTCAGTATTACAACTGGTGATCAAACAACAACCAACCCCTCACTCATCTTCTACAGAAGTATATATAGAAGAATGAGGAGGTGAAATCTGATAAAAGATCTCCAATTACAATTAATACAGACTTAATGGCTTATTAGCCTTTGGGGGGCTCAATGAAGAAACTTACATGGGTGTACTCTATATTAAATGTTTTACATAAATATTTAAGCTCAGTGGGAGCTTTTGTTGACCTTTGAGGCTCTATGTGATGTTGAAGTAACTCTGCAGATGTTTTGTCATTAAGTTCCTTGGCAGAATTTACTCTTTGGCTGCGTTTTGAAACAAATATCTGATCCTGATCAATAAATTCGACTTCTGATTGAATACTTTGAGGCACAGGTGGCATTTCAGCAGCTAGGAGGAAAAAATATTCCTTAATGTGGTGGTGGAGGCTTTCCTGTTTGATAAAACACTTAAAATTATCTTCAACTCTGTTTTAATCGGGGATTAGGCTTTTGATAAACATTCTTAGCCGTGATCCCCACAAAATCTGTCTTTAATCCTCTGTTCTGATAAATTTTTGTCTTCGTCACTGATACTCTCTAACTGTGCCCGATCCATGTTTTTTTCCGGTGTGCAGGGCTCACGCAAGGATGATATGGCAACAATGCCTGAGGAAACACTTCCTCCTTTGAAAATTTCCTGAGTTATGGCGGAAAAACCATAAAAACCCTGCACAATACAAAAACTATTAGAAAATCCATGCATTTATAGGTTTATTGCCACGGAGGACGTGTGGGTGAAGCATGTCCATTGGATGGCATCATCCAATGGTCGGGATTGATAGGGAGAAATCATAGAGAGGCGGAAGAATTGTTTAAATCAGAGTCGTCGATCGTGCAGAGATCGACGGTCGGGAGCGGAAACAGAAAGTCAAAGCGGAAGATGTTGACTGGGCAATCGAATCAGGGCGATGAAATGTGGGCTGTCGATCTGCAGATCAGATCGACAGCGGAGATGCTCCAATGACTTTGCCGTAGCCCGGTTAACCGTCGGGCATCTTCGGTGAGCGATAACCGTCAGATGGGCAGCCTCAGATAGGATGGCACACATCAATATCGCGTTGGGTCCACATCTAAACGTTAACGCGTGATGGACGGAAGTTTTATGAAGAATGCCCAGGACATGTGTCGGCCAGCATATGGAATCGCTGCCGATCGGGAAAAAACCGTCATTGCCCAAAGGCGGTGTGATGAATACTGCGCGATTTTCGAAATGGTGAGTAGAATGCGGGGACCATCGGGGAGACAGACTCCGCACCGTCCGATCATCAGATCAGATCGATGGTGCAGAACGACTGAAAATTGGACCGGCGAAAAAATCATAAAATAATATAAGGCCGACGGTTTTTTATATATAACCAAAGGTTTTAGATTTTGGTCGAAAAATATTTAATTTGAAGCGAATAGGCGCCCGTCTGCGAGTCCACGGGTTATATGGGAGAACATATGATCGGGGTTTAAAAGAGGAGGGACTTAATCGCAATTGGGCAATGCGATAAGCACTTAGAAGACTAGCGCTCTGGTTTTTCAATATTTTTCAAAGGAATTTGAGAGTTTCGATAAGGCTAAGAGGGAGTCTTAAAACCTTATCAAGGGATTTTGAAGAAGGGGAAACTGAGGTTAGTTTTGGAAGAGGGGAGAAAGGGAAATGGTGCTTGCAGCAGTATTCTTTCTTGGGAAACAACAGGATTTCTGAATGGGGAAATAGGCACAGTAGTGAAGATTGCGACAGAGGTAGGAGGCCTTCAAGAGTCTTCAAGAGCCAACACTTTTTAGTCATAAAATTTGTTCCTTGAAGGCTCCAAAGAGTTTTTAGCCAGCATTTGGTATAAAAAATTTTATAGCTGGCTAACAGTGGCTCCACTTGGGGATGATGCCTTCTTGGAGGCATCAAGAACTTTCAGACTTGGATTGTCTGGGAGGTTGATCAGTTGCCTCGTCCATTGGGCTGCCCTTCCTTTGCTAAGATGACTTTCTCTGAAAACATATTAGCAACCATAAAGATAATGGATCTTTATCAATACAAGCTTCTACCTACCCAATCCTACTGATCTAACATTTTTTCTTCATTAGAGTGCACTTGGATTGGCAAACTCTTTTACAACATTTTATTCTTTTGAAAGCATAAAACTAATCTAGTTCTTCTTCTTATTTCTCCATGGACTCAGGTTAAGTAGTTGAGCCCATATGCTTCTCTACCTAATCTACTAATATGTTAGGATTAAACAGTCTAATAGATTTTTATTCTCTAATTTCTAAAGCAGAAATTAAAAAAAAAACATACAAGTCAGGATTGAACAGTCTAACTTGATGCTGATCTATGGCATAAAAAAAAGCTACACATAGATTATTATTTGCAGAAAAATAAATCAAAATGATGAAGGCTTAAGACCTGAAAATTCAAAGAACTTCCTTTATCATTTTACAGCTCTGATTTGACCCTTATTTGAACTGCTTCTTCCTTACTCTCTGGTTCATATTTTGAGCTAATTAGAACCAGATTTACATCTTTTTTTACTCAGAAAATAAAACAGATTTGAGTCATCTCTATTTGGAAACTTAGGTTCATATTTTGAACATGTTTGAACCTTTAATTTCTATCCTAATCTATCTACTGATAAGCCAAGATTAAACAATTTGGCAAATCGAATTCACTATCTTATCAACAGAAAATTTAAAACTAATTAGTCAAGATTAGGCTGTTTGAATAACTAGAAGTGTGGTTTTCGAGAGTGGCATTTAAGCTTGCACACTTTCGGATTTGTTTCTCTTTTTGGTATGGGGCTATACCTTTCTTGTTTTCACAAATTGCCCTCTTTTCTTTCTTTTCTTTGTTTTTGTATTTTTTATTTTCATAACCTTGAATACAATGTTAAGACTATGATATTTACAAAGGTAAAATAAAAGGCTTTAAGACTTATGTTTCTTGGCAGAAGTAATGCTTGAGAATTCTGCCATTGACAGGACCTCCATACAGATCCTCTCCGTTCAATTCCTTCAGGAAAAATGCATTGTGACCCCTCTCAGCATGAATAATATAGGGGCCCTTCCACAAGTTCTCAAACTTGTCATGTTTTCCCTTCTCTTCTCTTCTTGAATCCCACTTAAGAACAATATTTCCAACTTGGAAATTGTTTGCCTTAGTCCTTTTGTCAAATAGCTTCTTCATATTTTCTTGGACCAACTGTGTTCTCTTATAAACTTCTTCTCTGGTCTGCTGTAAATGGATTGTTTGGTTGATCCTTCTCTGCATATCATTCTCTTCAATCTGTACTTCTTGAAGGAGTTTCATGACTGGAACTCCCAATGAGGTAGGAAAAACTGCATCCATGCCATAAACTAACTGATAGGGGGACATATTTATTGATTTCTTTGTAGTTAACCTATCAGCCCACAAGGCATGAACCAGCTTATTGTGCCATGATTTCTGATTTTGTTCCAACAGTTTTTTAATGATATTGATGAGGCTCTTGTTGGAAGATTTAGCTAATCCATTTCCTTGGGGATAGTAAGTAGTGGAATGGCCCAAGGTTATGTGGTATTTGTAACAGAAATCAACCATCTTCTTAGATTTAAAAGCAGCAGCATTGTCTGTTATGATTTTTCTGGGACAACCAAATCTGGATAGGATATTTGTTTCAAGGAACTTGATAATGACAGAGTCATTGGCATTTCTGGAAGGTATAGCTTCTATCCATTTGGTAAAGAATTCAGTGGCTGTGAGGATCCATTTATGTTGAGCTGAGGAGGATGGGTGAATTTCCCCAATGAAGTCTAAACCCCATTGTTGAAAAGGTGCCTCAACTCTGATAGGATGTAAGGGTAAGGGAAGAAGTTTTCTTTTGCCATAAAAAATTTGAAACTTATGGCAAGACATGACCAACCTTTGAGTGTCTGGGAAAAGGGTAGGCCAATAGTGACCAGATCTAAGAATTTTGTTTCCTGTGGCCTTCCAGTAGAGGTGTCCTCCACATTCTCCGTCATGCAATTCATGCATGATTTTTTCTGCATCATCTTCAAGTAAACATTTAAGCAAAATTCCAACAGCATTTTTCCAATATAATACTCCATCTAATATGAAAAAACTCAAATATTTTTGTTTCAAAAATATAGCTTTAGTTTTAGATAGAGAAGGAGGGGCATTTAAAAATAAAAGCACATAAACAATGTCAGCATACCAAGGAGAATTTAGAAAATTTTCTTCAATAAAAGGAGCAGTGGATTCTTCTGTTTCTTCCAACACATCTACCATATTTATGTCAAGTGCTTGGAAGTTAGACTCAGCCATAAGTTTTTCTAATCCTTGCCCTGTAACTAGTTTGGTGGGCCTAATTTCTAAGTCATATTCAAGAATAGTTGCAATCCATTTTCCCATTTTACCATCAGGGTCTTGACTTAGAATTTCCTTGACAACAGTATGTGGAACAAAATCAATTATGTGAGAGTGTAAAATATAGACCCTAAAGTCTTTTAATGCTTTCACTAATGCTAAGGCTTGCTTCTCCATGATGTTATATTTGAGAGCAGCATCTCTCAAGGCCCTACTAAAGAAATATATTGGTTGTTTTTGCCCCAAATCATTCTTTTGAAGTAAAACTGCAGCTATTGTATGTTCAGATGCAAAGGAAAAGATGTAAAAATCTTTGGTAAAATCTGGACTAATCAGAACTGGTGTTTGAGTAAGAGCTTGTTTGACCAGCTCGAATGATTGTTTAGCTAGTAAATTCCATTTTACACCGACATTTTTCTTAAGCATGTTTGTAATGTTTTTTAATAGCTCGGCAAGGTTAGGAATAAACCTTCTCAGAAAATTAATCTTTTTGATGAAATATTGCAACTCCTTGAGGCTCCTTGGATGGCTGATCTGCAATATGCCATCTATCCTTGTAGGGTCTATTTTGATTCCCTCTTCTGAAATTATATGGCCAAGAAGTTTGCCTTCTTGGAGACCAAAGAGTGTCTTCTTGGGATTCAATGATGAGCCAAATTTCTTACACTTCTCAAAAAATTTTCTCAGGTGAATCAAATGTTCCTCATCATTTTTTGAGAAAACGGTTATGTCATCAAGGTAAATGATTATGAAATAGCCAATATCTTCAGAAAAGGCTATGTCCATGGCCCTTTGGAAAGTGGCCCCTGCATTCATTAATACGAAAGGCATTTTGACATACATAAAGGTGCCCCAAGGTGTAGTAAAGGTAGTTTTGATTTGATCACTTGGGAGCACTAACACCTGGTTGTAACCTGAGAACCCATCTAAGAGGGATATCCTTTTTGACCCAACTACCCTTTGAAGTATATGGTCCATCTTGGGTAAGGGGTAGTTGTCTTTTAAAGAAGCTCTGTTTAAATTTCTGAAATCAATACAGAGCCTGATTTCCCATGTTTTCTTTCTAACAGAAACTAAGTTTGAGACCCACTCTGAATACCTAATTGGTACAATTATCCTAGCAACATGCATCTTTTCAATTTCTGCCTTAACTAAAGGTAATAAAACAGGGTTTATTCTCCTTAGTTTTTGTCTAAAAGGCCTTTGATTTCCCTTCAAAGCGATTTTATGTTGGATGATGCTGGTAACATATGATTTTAGGTCTTTGTATCCCCAAGCAAAAACATCTTTAAACTCTTTGAACAGATCTATGTACTGCAATTTTATGTGAGCTAGGAGAGTGCTGGACAACTTGATCATCTTGGGTTCTGTTAGACTGCCTACGTTATGTTCTTCTACATTTGTTTCCACAGGCTCCATTCTTGGTTCTTTGGCTACATCGTTAAAGTCAAAAAGGTGTTCTAAAGGTGCTAGACCTCTTGGAATTTTATCATTTTTGCATTGTAAAACTTCCAAGTCTTCTTGGTCTGTGTGGTCAATTACCTCTGCTTCAAAAGGATTCTCATAATGATTTATATCAGCAGTATATGTCATTTCAGCTTCTGGGATTTTTTCAATATACAAACGATTTTGTTTATGGTTGGTTTCTGATATTGGTATGCTAAAATCATTTTCTGATTTCAAGAAATCATGTATGTGTTTGTCAGAATCAAACACTTGCCAATGATCTTCGTTATCAGGTACAACAGACCTGTGTTTTACTTTTACACTGAGCTGTTGATTTATTTCAGGTATTTGGCAATTGCTGGCATTGAAAGCAAGTTCATTTTCTAGATGATTAAGTGCTCTAAGGATGAAAATGAGTTCATACTTTTCAAAGGTTTTTAATAGATCAAGGGCAGTGTTTCGATACTCCCTAAGTCTTGGATTTTTATTTGAGTATTCTCCTTTGATTTGTCTTATGATAAGTTCAGAATCTCCTAAGATTGATATCTTCTGGGCTTCTAACTATTTAAGCAGTTGTAAGCCTAGGAGAAGTGCTTCATACTCAACAATATTGTTAGTGCATGGGAAATCCAATTTGTATGAAAAACTCTATTTTGTATTTTGAATCCACACACATGCTCCTGCACTTGTTTTATTACAAGATCCATCAAAGTTTAGGGTCCAAAGTATGTCATTCCTATTTTCATTTTCTTGTTGCTGTTGATTGGTAATGTTTTGAATTTGATTGAAGGGAATATTTGATTGTTCAAGTGAATTGATTGGGTCCATGTTTTCCTTATCTGGCTGAGTGATTTCATCTTCGTTACATAAGATAAAGGAATATAAACTCGATTGAATAGAATATATTGGAGAGTTGTTTGGTTTTTCTATGTTTCTCACCATGTATTTCATGTGGGATTCCCCGTATAGTCTTCTGTTTTGGTTAAAAACGAGAAAGGTGGCATAAGACATGTCCATTTGAAGGCTTCCCTGAAGTTTGGCTCCCCAAGATCTAGATAAGAGCATGCCATAATTAGGGGGAATGTCAGCTACAACTATGTCCATGACTAAACTCTTAGCAGGAATTTGGGCTAAGCTAACACACAGATATTTAATTAAACCCAAACACTTGACTCCGCTTGAGTCAAAGGAATACAAGTCTTTGTATGGCTTACTAATTTCTAAGCCTAAGCTTTCCATCACTACTTTGGGCATTAGATTGTGTGAAGCTCCTGAGTCTAACATAACATTGTGTAAAATTTTCTCATGTATGTTCAAGCTAACATAGAAGGGAGGGATAGCCCCTTCTTAGTATTTTCCTCCAACTTCTGGACCAAACAACAACTTTGGTTTGTCATTTGTCAAGTTTAAGGTGTCAGTATCGTTTCCTAAGTTCAATGCTTTCAAAACTTGGTTTTTTTACATCTCTTGGGTTACTAGTTCAGCTAGGGGGATGGTAATTTTTATCTTATCAATATATCCCTCAAGGCTGAAAGGAATAATTGACTTGTTTGTATTTACATCTGTTTTTTCAATTGAATTCTTTTTAGCAACTTTGATTTGCTGAACCTTGTTTGGACTGGTAATTGGGACAGTTTTATTAGGACCACTAGCTGAAGTGCTAGGGGTACACTGTTCAACCTTTGGCTGGACACCTTTATCTTTGTTTAAGTCTAGTTTCTTAGCCAAAATGTTGGTTTTCTCTGCTGTCTTTTTGGGCTGGTTTTCTACGTTTTTCTTGACAACAGTGCTAGTGTTCTTATCCTTTGAATTATCTATGTTTCCCTTGCTCCTAAGATCATACTGTTTGTGTACCTGCATGATTGAATTTTCAAAACCCAATCTATAGTCATCAGAATATTCATAGGTATTTGTATTTTGATCATAAGAGAAGAAATCTTGTTCTTCCTCAGTGAGGAAAACATCATCCCCACTGTCTGATCCAATCAAGTTTACATGAGATTTTTCCAACCTTTCCAACTCCCTATCTTCTTCATATTGATCTACATAGTTCTGTTGAAAGGGAGGTCTAATCTGTTGGTCACTTTATTTTTTCTTATCTTGATTATTGTCCCTTCTATAATTATGATTTCTATTTCTGTTTTGGGAGTTGTTCTGATTGTCTCTTGGCTGTGTTCTCTCAAGTATGCTCATCCTTTTCATGATCTCTTCCAACATCTGTTCTGTCTTTGAGCCAGATGTGGAGGGTGTAGTGTCATCTTTATAAGTTACCCTCTTCTCTGATCTCAACCTATTTATTTTCTCAATTATGTTTGCTTCTACGCTCACAGCTCCTTTCTGCATGTCTTCTAAGGTTAAGTAGTCCCTCTCCCTTAACTGATACATCATGTCCACATCAAGGCCTTTGGGATATCTTGCTAAGGCCATGCCTTGAGGAGGCTTCATGTGAGGTGGAAGAGCATTATAAATGATATTGAACCTAGTGGAGTAGTCAGGAACACTCTCTCCTTGATTTCTCTTGAGGCTGCTATATTTTTCTAGTATTTGGAGAGGATTCTTTTTGAGTTCCCATTTGTTGAAGAATGTTTGATGTAAGGTAGGGAGATCATTTATGATGTTAGGAGGTAAGTTTTTAAACCATTTCTTTACATCTCCTCCTAAACTTTGAGCAAAGATCCTCATTTTCACAGTTTCTTCCTCTATCTCCATGTAATCAAATGCATCTCCCATCCTATCTACATGTTGTTGAGCTGTTGTAGAATCTTTTCCAGTGAAGTGAGGGATTTTAGATTGGTAATCATTTGGTAAGGGAAGTAGAGGTTGTGGTAACACTAATGGGGCATACCATGTTGCCATGGCTGGAAATAAGGGTGGATTTACAATAGTGAAAGTGGGCTGAACAAGAGTGTTTTGCACAGTGGTAGTATGAATTGGAGTGGAAGAAAAACTTGGGCCAATAAACTGATTTTGAGAAGACTTGTTATGAAAAAGGCTAAAGTGATAAAGAAGCTGGGAATCAGGAGGAGTGGAAGGTGAGGCTTCTCTACTAAAGCTTTGTTACAAATCTGCAATATCAAGGTTATTTTGGTTTAAGTCACCTCGAGATCTGGTTCTAAAGATGTTCTTTGTATGATGTAAATCAAAGTGTGAATCCTCTAAGACCACAAGGTTTTTAGGGACAGAATTTGTTCTTAAGAGGCTCCTATTAGCAGGTGAATTTTGAGAGTTAGAATTCTGCCAAAAAATTCTCTCAGGATTGTCAATGATTAATGGAGGATTTGGGTCTGGATGGGATCTAGTATTGATCCTATGTGAAGCCAGACTTCTTTTCAAAAATGAGAGAGGTGGGGGTTTTAGGGACTATTTTTGGAAGCTTCACCTCTCAAGATGTTTTGTCTAAAATGGGACTAGGCTTTTAAACTTTATTCAAGGCTGGTTAACAAAGTCTTAAATAGATTTGGGAACCTAGATGAGTAATAGGCCTACTGGGGCTAGTGGAGTCGCCATGTGGAAACTTTTAGTTTTTTATGAAGGTAAGATATTGGATGGTTCCACCACCATGCTTATTATGAAGCCAAACTAAAATGTTTTTGGGTTTTTCTGAGTTTCTTGATTTTATAGGTTATGAGAGTGTCCTAAATCTGACTTAACACTTAGCTAGGGTGTCAAAACATACATATTTCACTCTTATAGCTTGGTAACTGAAACCTTCAAGGTTGGATAAGGCTTTATGAGAATCCAAAGGGTTACTTAGTTTGTCACTAATTCAATTAAGTCCTATCATGATTACCATTGCTTGGTAGTGCTTGAAGAAGGTTACTTATGTTATACTGGGCCTAAAAAGTTTGAAGAAAAATTTTCAAACCATTATATTCTCAGTACATCCCACCATGATCGCCATTATGTTGGTGTCCCGTGTTTTGATAGTTTGGAAAATAAAAAGACAAGGCAACATCAGAACCAATATTTAGAGTTACAAGATCTAGTCCTCCTGTTCTCAGAGAGGGATCTCTCAAAATTTTGTTTGCAAAGGTTTATCTTGTGTGCTTTGAGTATTGGTTTTAGACTAGTTATTAAGTGCAGGTGTTTATTTGTTTGTTTGTTTGGTTGGAATGATACAACAGAACATAAAAGGCCTAGGAAAGATATATAGGATAGAGAAATATATGTTTCATTGGGAAATGGAGTCAAGAAAAGGTCATAAAAAACTCATCAATGGATATGGGATATCAAAGGGAAAATCTAACTTGGCCACAGGATCCTTTTGTTTTTGGAATGAGATGAACATTAATGATTTGGAAAGAGAGGTTTAATTCTCAACAAAGGGAATTCGAAAGCATAATTTGAACAATAAAGAGGTCTTTGATAGACAGGGCTAGCCATAAATTCTACAAATCACACCTTTAAGAAAATAATGATTTCAAAACAACTTTTAAAATGAAATCTAAGATTCGGGGAACACCCTGTTTCCTCAAAGATTTATTTTAAAGGACTTAGAAACATAAAATATTTATTGATAATTGCAGTCATAGAAGAGGGAACACCTAATACATCTATGATTACAACTATAAAAGACCTTCAAAACAACTTTTCAAGCAATGAAAAAGGGCAATATCGAAACAGACCTCTTTGACTAACTTAAAACAATGGTACTTCAAAAGGAGACTTCAATAAGAGCTTTCAAGTGATAGCAGACAAGTAGGGAGAACCATAAATCATGCTAAAGTCAACTATTTGACCTATTATAGAAATAAATAAGCATGAGGACTAAAGAGAGAGATTGAAGACTCTAAAATACCTCAGCAGAAAAAAACATAAAACAGTGAAGGATGAACAGGTCTAAGGTGCTTCCAGGAGTCATTTCTTAGCCTAATACTTTCTATCCTACTGTAGTAATAAATTTTGGAATAGAATGAAAATAAGAGAAAACAATAAACAATTCAGAATACTTCACCAATAGCCAAGCTCATGGGTCCAATGATAGAGCCTTCACAGTAACAAGCATGAAACAATATCATCAAGGCTTCCAAGACTTCAATTTGTTCTTCAACTTCAACGGACTATGTATTTATTTCAGAGAGTTTTAGTATTACAATTGGTGATCAAACAACAACCAACCTCTCACTCATCTTCTACAGAAGTATATATAGAAGAATGAGGAGGTGATATTTGATAAAAGAGCTCCAATTACAATTAATACAGACTTAATGGCTTCTTGGCCTTTGGGGGGCTCAATGAAGAAACTTACATGGGTGTACTCTATATTAAATGTTTTACATAAATATTTAAGCTTGGTGGGAGCTTTTGTTGACCTTTGAGGCTCTGTGTGACATCGAAGTAACTCTGCAGATGTTTTTTCATTAAGTTCCTTGGCAGAATTTACTCTTTGGCTGCATTTTGAAACAAATATCTGATCCTGATCAATAAATTCGACTTCTGATTGAATAATTTGAGGCACAGGTGGCATTTCAGCAGCTGGGAGGAAAAAATATGCCTTAATGTGGTGGTGGAGGCTTTCCTGTTTGATAAAACACTTAAAATTATCTTCAACTGTGTTTTAATCGGGGATTAGGCTTTTGATAAACATTCTTAGTCATGATCCCCGCAAAATCTGTCTTTAAGCCTCTGTTCTGATAAATTTTGTTCTTCTTCACTGATACTCTCTGACTGTGCCCGATCCATGGTTTTTGCTGGTGTGTAGGGCTCGCACAAGGATGATATGGCATCAATTCCCAAGGAAACACTTCCTCCTTTGAAAATTTCCTGAGTTATGGTGGAAAAACCATAAAAACCCTGCACAATACAAAAACTATTAGAAAATCCATGCATTTATAGGTTTATTTCTGCGGAGGACGTGTGGGGGAAGCATGGCCATTGGATGGCATCATCCAACGGTCAGGATTGATCCGGTGAAATCATAGAGAGGTGGAAGAATTGTTTAAATCAGAGCCGTCGATCGCGCAAAGATCGACGGTCGAGAGCGGAAACGGAAAGTCAAAGGGGAAGACGTTGACTGGGCGATCGAATCAGGGCGATGAAATGTGGGCCATCGATTTGCAGATCAGATCGACGGCGGAGATGCTCCAATGACCACGTCATAGCCCGATTAACCGTCGGGCATCTTCAGTGAGCGATAGCCGTCGGATGGGCGGCCTCAGATCGGATGGCACACATCAATATCGTGCCGGGTCCACGTCCGAACGTTAACGCATGATGGACAGCGGTTTTATGAACAGTGCCCAGGACACGTGTCGGCCAGTGTATGGAATCGTTTCCGATCGGGAAAAAACCGTCGTCGCCCAAAGGCGGTGCAATGAATACTGCGCGGTTTTCGGAATGGTGAGTGGAATGCGGGGACCACCGGGGAGACAGACTCCGCACCGTCCAATCATCATATCAGATCGACAGTGTGGAACGACTGAAAATTCGATCGGTGGAAAAATCATAAAATAATATAAGGCTGACGATTTTTAATATATAACCAAAGGTTTTAGACTTTAGTCGAAAAATATTTAATTTGAAGCGAATAGGCGCCTGTCTGTGAGGCCACAAGTTATATGGGAGAACATATGACCGGGGTTTAAAATAGGAGGGTCTTAATTGCAATTGGGCAATGCGATAAGCGCTTAGAAGACTAGCGGTCTAGTTTTTCAATAGTTTTCAAAGGAATTTGAGAGTTTCGATAAGGCTAAGAGGGAGTCTTAAAACCTTATCAAGGGATTTTGAAGAAGGGGAAACTGAGGTTAGTTTTGGAAGAGGGGAGAAAGGGAAATGGTGCTTGCAATAGTATTCTTTCTTGGGAAACAACAGGATTTCTAAATGGGGAAATAGGCACAGTAGTGAAGATTGGGACAGATGCAGGAGGCCTTCAAGAGTCTTCAAGAGCCAACACTTTTTGGTCATAAAATTTGTTCCTTGAAGGCTCCAAAGAGTTTTTAGCCAGCATTTGGTATAGAAAATTTTATAGCTGGATAACATCATCAAGGATCAAGTTTCCATCATGGTTCAAGTGCTCATTAAGCCAATACATCAAAAATTTCTCCTCCAATGCTAACATAATAGGGACATAGTCCATCCCTTCAGGAGTGCAAAACTTAACAGAATTAAACATGGGTGAAGCAATGCCGCATCTAAAACATGTATCATTAAGTACAAGTTGAAGTTCCATCCCATGTGGTACATATACACTGCCCATCCTTTGAACATACAAACCCATAAACATTACCAATATATCATCTATGTATGGAAGAAAAATCACATGTATGCAAACTGAAATTTGCACTTGAGGAGGTGGGTCACATTCCCACATAAGATGCCAACGCAATGCACTCCTTGTCTTTAATATATATGAGTGTGGTAAGTGATACTCCCACCACACCTTTGCTGCATGAGTCACTTTGACATGGCTGAAAGTGATACATAAGTTAGGTGCCTTTGGGAAGCACCCATCATGAAAAAGAATCTCCCTTTGCACCTTAAGGGAGTGACCAAATTCAGAATTTTTATTGGCCTTACCAATTCCATGAGATCTACATGTAATATCACTCCGTTTAGGAGCCATGGCCTGCATACATATGGTAAGAGAATATGTCAAATCAGAAAAATAAACATGCTCCATAAGATCAGATTCTTTACCATTCAAATCTCCCACACTCATGGAGTTGGGCATGGGCATTTCTCCTCTTTCAAGAGAAGGAAGAGATGGTTGAAATGACTCCTGTTTAGAGTCCTTTGGCTACCCAAACTCTTCATAACTCCTTCACTCTTATAAGTGTTGATGCATTTCCTCCCAATCATAATGCTGATGTAGTTCCTCCTTCATGCCCTCCTAATCAAAACTCCTCATGATTAGGGTATAGATCTTTGTTGACTGCATATAGCTAGAAAGGAACTCTGTATGTGCCCTTTGTAGTATTTATTGCTTAAGCTTGGAGGCCTTAAAAAATAATACTCTACCAAGATGATAGATGACCCCTTCATGGACCAAATAGCCTCCCCCTTGCTTCATGCCATCTAATATCATCCCGTTGTGAAGATCTTTGGAGTACTCCACAAGGAGTTGAGATCTCCAATATGGATCCACATAGCTCAATAATGACAGTGCTTCTGATACATCTATTTGAGTGCTTGCCTTGTTGCTAATTGCTTCTTTGAAATTACACATGCCAAAATTGTTTGTTGGAAGGTTGATCCTCCCCTTTCCTTCCTCCCACAACGTTGTAGCTTGCTCTTTCATTGCTCCAATCCTTGCTGGATCTATATTTAGAGCAGAAATTTGTGAGGCTTTCCCCACAGGATCAAAATATAATGAAATTCCAAGTGGCTTTCCATGAGGTAGGAATGTCTCTTGTATCATTCTCATAAACATGAGAGAAGGAACTGTGAGATCCTTGCTTCCACTGTGAAAATCCATCTCTGTTGTTTGTGTGGAAACATTAGGTGCAGGATAAGTGTGCATGCCTTGAATTATTTGTGGTTTCCCACTCGTAAATTCCACCCACTCCATCTGCAAGGCTTTCCAATCAATGGTAACCTTCCCCAAGGTAATCAACCACTGGACACCCAAGATGATATTGGTGTCTGTTATGTCAACTACAAAGAAGTGATCCACCAAAGTGTAGGATCCCATAGTGACAGAAAGTGATGGAACATATTGCATGCATTTCGTGGTTCTATCTCCTGGGACCAAAACAGAAAACCCATCAAAAGTGTCAGTGGGGTTTCCTCTCCTCTACATAAGGTGAGAATCAATAAAGTTGTGGTTTTCCCCACTGTCAATCAGAATAGACACTCTTTGGTTCATGACTGAGCCTTGTACTCTTAGGGTCAAGTACTTAGGCACTCCTCTTTAAGAGGCAAGATTCCCACTTGTTGGAGCAAAGGCTCCCTCTTCATCTCTGGATGGTGTTTGATCTTCCTCCTCATCATCACCAGCGCTGTGACCCCTCCTAGGTCCATCATTCCCATCTTCCTCCTCAAAATCTAAGAAGACTTCTATATCGTGTGTCCTTCCAGCAACACATCTATGTCCCGTTACCCATGGCTCTTGGCAAGTGAAACACAATATATTTTTCCTCAAATCCCTCTGGAGATCGATGTCAAGAGGTTTCTTCAGTGAGATCTCCTTGGGAGGAGAAAATTTCCCTTCTTTCCCCTTAGAAGAGTGAGGGGCTTTGCTTTGGAAAGTTGCCTTTGCTTTTGGCAAGGCATCTTGGAGATCTCTAGCTCTCTCAATGGAATCATGAAAAGTGATGGGCTTGGTAGACTTAACCAACCCATGCAAAGGTTCCTCCAGGCCATAAATGAACATGTAGACTCTCCTTGCTATAGATATATCAGGGACCATGACTGATAATCTTAGTAACTCAAAGATATAAGCCTCTGCATCTCCTGTATACTTCATCTTTGCAAGGCTTATGAAGGGTGCTTCGGGATCCTTCTGGTCAAACCTCTCCACCAGTCTTCTAGTGAACTCATCATAGGTCGTCACATTTCTATGTCCCAATGTAGACAACCCATGGAACCACCAATTGTGTGCTTCACCCTCAAAGTGCAACGCTGCAATCTTGATGGCTTCAACTTTAGGGACTTTGTTCAACTGGAAATAGATATCCAACTTTTCCACCCATGCTTTGGCAGAACAAGAGGATGATCCATAAAAATTAGGCAAAAATAATCTACCCATAGTGTGGTGACTCTCATGAAAGAAAACACCATCTCTATACTGCTGCCATGGTCTCCTCCGGTCCTTGAGATGGAAAAAGTCTTGGAAACTCAAGTTATCCTTGAATCTATGACTCTGAGAGTCATACTCCACAAAGTAACCTTCAAGGGAGGTTTTCTCTTGCGGTCCTTCATTCTCTAAAACCAAGAAGGTAGGCATAGTAGAGCGTTGTGAGGCCTGTGGAGCTTGTGGTAGGCTCACAGGCTGACCAGTCCCATAATGAGACATGTCAGAACTTTCTCCTTGATGAAATCTCCCAAGAGATTCCCTCATTTTTTCCACCCTCATCTCTTTTATATCCTTAGAAATACCTTTCATGGCCTCCAAGAGATTTTTTTCAAACTCCTCTGCTTCCTTATCATTCACAGTTTCAGGGGCTTTCCCCTTGTCTTCACCCTTGTCAGGGTCATCAGTAGTGTAGTCATACTTTTTATGACATCTATTCTAGTACCTCCTCTCCCTATCAGTAAGAGGATCATCTTCTTCAAAATTTAGCATGACAGGTGCTCCAACGCAAGCACAGGATGTGCCAAGAAGGGAGCTCTGATACCACTGTAATACCCCTTTTTCAGGAATATCAACAATGTGCTCAAGAAAAACACTGTATAAGAAAAAATGTGCAACAGAAATGTAGATCAGGACTTGTTTCCTCTTATTTATGCTGTATGGGACTTATATATGGAATTTCATCTAAAATAAATCAGTTCAGATACACTAAACAGATCTCCCAAAAACTAGACTAGCTAAAAAGCACCCAAAGAGGAAGGTTGCAGCCAAACACTGCTTCGGGAATTGCGCAGTTTTATCAGATATTTAGTGCAGATCAGAAAGGACGTTTATATTTCATCAATACAACATAAAATCAGCATTATGATGAATCTCTTTCACTATACAACAGAATGCATGAGACAATACAGTAAGAAATCTTCAGAAAAGAGAGCTAGAACACATGTACATTTGCAGAAATGGCTCAACGGCATTATTTTTAAGGAGATTTATCAGCTGGAGGTTAAAAATCATATCTATCAAAGATCTGTGGATAAAACATTAGATCTATTTCAGATCTGTAAACTAGATAGTTTTCCCTTCAAGATCCCTTTGGAATTTTGGCAAAAGCATGCATAAATAAGAGTAGATCTGAGAAACAAGTTGCAGATCTGTAAATTTCTGCAGTAAATTTATGAATACAAAATTTCAATGCAATGGATCAGATCTAAACAGAACATGGATCAGCAAGCTAATCCATGGATCACCAAGTGGAAGGCAAAGCCCAGCACTAGAGATCTCTGATCTAAGCTATGAGCCAAACACCATGAAGAACCTCATACAAAAATAATCCAGTCTACTCATGAAAACAATGTTGTAGCTAAAATTTCATAGATAACCACTGTAAAATTGTAGATCTGAAGTACAAGGAGAAGAGACACTCTTCCAGGAGGTTAAAAGACACACTCCATGAGAAGAGGCTCCCAAAATATACTAGATCTCTACAGATATAGACTCCCACTTGCTGCAGCTTACAGAGACAAAAAAACCCTCAATGGATCAGTGCTGCCAATGTAAGTAGAGCTTGGCCTCAAGCCCAATAGTGGATCAATTCAGAAAAACACTCCTCCAAGAATCCTTAAAGGAAGAGGTGAAATCCCTGCATAGGAATTCCAAATAAAATCCTCCACTAAACATCAAAGAATGGTATTTGTCTAAGCAGAAAAATACTCAGAAATATGATCAATCAACAACCTTCTCTTGCTTCCCTCCCTTTCCTTTTATAAGATGAGAAAGCCTTTGCAAACCCTAAACCACCTTGATGATTTAGCCCTTTTCACATGAGAGGCTTCCTTCTAGAACTGCGTTGTCCCTTTTGGAGATGCAATGAACCTAGACAACGCTGTTGATTTGGTCAAGGTTGACCCAGTATTTACCTCAAACCTCTTTCACACCTGCAAGTTTTTATTTACATCGCCCTGATTTGTCTTTTTTCACATGGGAATTTATTTATTCAGAATTTTCAGGAGTTTTTCATGTCCTCCTTTATTCATTTATTCATGCAACAAAAATTAAAACAAAATTGAATGTTCCTCTTAGCTTAGGTATGATAAAATATCTGGTGGTAAATCTGGCCTAGGTCCCAGCCAAGAGTGTGATGATGGATGTCGTTGTAGTAGACATTCCAGCTAGTTTCGAGATGTTGTTGTCAAGATCTTGGGGTTTAAATATTGGCGGGTCGATTAAGCTTGATCTCACCTACGCTACTATACCAGTATTTGGAGGGGAGGAAATGAGGCTATACCGTGAGTCCAGGTTTGTAAAGATGGTTACTAAAGATGATGGCTCTACGAACTCCCCGATATATGGCAAGGATGGTGAGTTTGCTTGCCTCATGTTTGAAGAAGATGAATATTTCCTGTAGGAGGCAACATTCCACTCTCTAAGACAGAAGAAACCCATGAGTAAAGAGGGGGATAAGATATGGAATCTACATTTTGATGGGGCCATTTTGAGAGAAGGGAATGGAGGTGGGGTGCTCTTGATCTCTCCCAAAGGATGTTTGGTCCCTCTCTCTTTCAAGCTGGAGTACGAAGCCACAAAAAATGTGGACGAATATGAAGTGTTACTACTAGGATTACAAATAAAAAGGAATATGAATATCCAGAACCTGACAGTCTTCGGGGACTTGGAGCTAGTAATAAGACAGGTCAGAAATCAGTTTCAGGCTAAAAATCCATGTCTCAGAGCTTATAGAAACAAGATATGGGACCTGGTGGAAAATTTCTTCTTGGATTTTAATATACAATTCATGCTGAGAGATAAAAATCAGATGGTCAATTCACTCGCTGTTGCAGCTCGCAATTTCTGCCCACCACAGAATCCTCTGCTCAGGTATGAGGTTGAGGTATGAAATCACCCTTCCATCCTAGGTAATGTGAAGCAATGGAAGGTCTTCGAGGACGAAGAACAAGTTAAATGTTTCATAGAGACATTTGGTGAATTATCTAATTTGGTGATAGATGCAGTGGACGAAGAGCCTAATGAATAGCCAGAGACCAGGTGGGAAGAGACATTAGCTAGGCATTGCGTGCTGCAACTAAAAGGGAATGCCATTCTAAGAGGCCTCGTGCCCTTGGAAAGGTTGTTCGATAAAAATGATATCCCAATTAGCCCTAGTAATATGACAAGGGATGATCAGCTAAATGATATAAACATCGGGACGGAGGGAGACCCGAAGGTAGTAAAGCTGTCCAGAGGATTTCCTGAGGAATATCAAGACAAATATATCCGGTTGTTCCAGGCTTATAAATATGTATTTTATTGGTCATATTAGGATCTGAAGAGTATTTACATTGAGGTCATATAGCACAAGATCCCTCTCAAAGGAGATGCCAGGCCTCATAAGCAGAAACTGAGGTAGATCAATTCATTGCTACTTCCAACAATTGAGAAAGAGATCAAAAAGTTGTTGTAGGCTAAAATTATAGTCCCCTTGAGATATTCAAAGTGATTGGCCAACTTGGTCTCGATCAGGAAGAAGAATGGAGAAATACGATTATGTGTGGACTTCTGAAATCTAAATTGGTCTTCTCTCAAAGACAATTAACCCCTCCCGAAGATGGACCACATTTTGCAGAAGGTGGTGGGATCCTCCCAGATGACTATGATGGATGGTTTCTCTAGATATAATCATGTAACAATTCTCCCCGAATATCAGAATAATACAGTGTTCACCACACTGTGGGGGACTTTCATGTATGCCCGGATTGCATTGGATTTGATCAATGCAGGTGCCACCTTTCAATGTGTGATGGACATTGCCTTCGTAGGAAAGCAGGATAAGTTCGTAGTGATTTATCTAGACAATATCATTGTGTTCTCAAAAATCATATTAAACATCTTTGTCGAACCTTTGAGAAGTGCCACAGGTACGGTTTTTTATTGAACCCTCAAAAGCCCATGTTCGCTATGGAGGAGGGGAAGCTGCTGGGACATATAGTGACTAAGGAGGGAGTAAAAATTAACCCACAAAGGGTAGAAGTGATCAACGAAATTTCCCTCCCATGGAATAAAAAGGAAATCCAGGAATTCTTGGGGAGAATAAATTTCCTAAGGAGGTTTATTCCAAATTATGCTGAGATCGTCCGACATATCACAGAGATGCTTAATAAAGATAATGAAGTAAAATGGACCCCCCAGTAAAGGAATTCTTTCAAAAGAATTAAACAGGCTTTTGTTGAAGCTCCAGTACTGGCAGGACCTGACTACAGTAAGCCTTTCATGATATTTTCCTTTTCCTCCCCTCATACAGTAGCTACATTTTTGCTACAGAAGAACGAATATGGGCACAAGAAATCAATTGCATTTTTCAGCCAGGTTCTGCGAGATGCAGAATTAAAATACAATATTCTAGAAAAGTAGGCATATGACTTGGTCAAATCCTTAAAGTTTTTTCAGACATATGTGCTGCAGTCGGCCATAAATGCCTACGTCCCCACAACAACAGTAAAGGATGTTTTAATACAAAGGGAGAGTGAAGGAAAGATGGGAAAATGGATGGCCAAAATTTAGGAATATGAGTTAGATATCAGACCCACTAAGCTCATTAGAGGATAGGGGTTGGCTAAATTATTATCAGAGTCCAATTGTCAGGCCTTGGGTATTAATCTATCCATGGAAGGAGGATAAGTACTAGAGGGTACAGAAGTACAACCCAGAATAGAAACCTCAATGCAAAATATGCATGTAAAATACCTTCTCTCTGCATGGTACAAAGATATGGTAGAATACATCCTTACTCTGAGATGTCCCCCAAATTTTGACAAAGAAAAGTACCGCACTCTGAGATTAAAATCATAGAAGTATATGTGGCAAATGGAAAATTGTATTGGAGGGACCCTTCAGGAATTCTGATACTATGTCTAACAGAACATGAGGTGGGTGAGGTGATGGCCGAATTCCATGATGGTGTATGTGACAAACATTATAGTTGGCGGTCTGTGGCTCACAAAATCCTGAAAGCTGGTTTCTTCTAGCCCCAATTATTTGGAGATGTTCATGCTCATGTCCGAGCATGTGAAAAATGCCAAATGCTTACAGAGAAGCAAAAATTCACTCCACTACCACTAATTCCAGTACATGTCAAAGAGAAGTTCAGGCAATGGGGCATTGATTTTATCAGAGAAATCCACCCTGCATCCAGTAACCAACACTGTTGGATCCTCACTGCCATTGAATACTTCACAAAATGGGTTGAATCAGTGCCTGCAAGAAACTCCATGGATGGGGTGGTGATTAAATTTATGGAAGAAAATATAATAGAAAGGTTTGGGTGCCTGGCTAAAATTATCACTGATAACGCCCAAGTCTTCAAGTCTGCCAAGTTCATGAACTTTTTCTAGAAGTATAATATCACTCTGGGACATTTTACGGCCTACTGTCCCGAGGGGAATAGGTTGGACGAATAATCAAATAAGACTTTGGTAAGGATTCTGAAAAATACCATAAGCGAAAATCAGAAGAACAGGGACTCCCAGCTTAAGTTTGCACTTTGGGCAAATCACATTACCAATAAAAGATCCATAAGAAATTCCCCCTACGAACTGGTATATGGCTGAGCAACAATGTTCCCCATCCAACTCGCTTTACCTATGGCTAGGTTTCTACAAGACAATGAAGAAGAACCAAATGAGCTCATTAGGATAATGAACCAGGTTGTTGAAATAGAGGAAACCTAAGCTCAGGTCAAAATCAGGTTGGCTAACTACTAAGAGAAAATGAAATTCTTATTTGATCAACAAGAAAAAGGTAAGGAAATACAAGCAGGAGACCTGGTGCTGAGGTGGGATGTTAGATGAGCAGAGAAGGGTAAACATGAAAAGTTCAATCCACTCTGGTTCGGACCTTTCAAGGTGGTTGAAGTTAAAGACAAAAACACCTTCATATTGGAAAATATGGAGGGGGACCTAATTGAAATGCCTGTGAACGGGAAATTCCTCAAGCCTTACTTTCAATACTGACAGTCGCCTCGAGGGCCCATTTTATATATCCTCCACATTGTATATATATTTCATTTTAAGTTCTACATGCATTTTTTTTTTAAATCTTTCTAGAAATACTTGAAGTTTAGAAGAGGCACCAAGTATATTCACAAATACATAAGTAGATGGTCTCCGAAGTTCTCAACACCCTCGGGAGTGAGCGTGTCATCCCCAATTGGAGCCAATGTTGGCTTGTGGCGTCACCAATAAAAGAAAAGGAACCGTCACATAAAAAAAAAAAAAATACATGGCTAAGAGGAAGGGGAAAAAAATATATCATGGAAGCGGCTTTCAAAGAACGAGCGCAGTGATATCATATAGATTATTCACTAAGGCAGTGTGCACAGTTTTGCGGCAGAACCATGTGCCAAAGACCGGCGGTCAATAATAATTCTTTTGGCACCCAAGAGACACTATGGTGGTCGAATTTGACCCACCAGAGGAGGTGAAATCATCCCTCCTCTAGGCTAATTAGAATGGTTCCATGGGGCAAAGAAAAGGGGAAAGAGGCCTCTGCCCACCCCACCGAAAATCGAGAGAGCCCGCCACGTTCGACAATTGGATCAGGTAATTTCATGGTAAGGTAAGTCTAGGAGGTAGTACGAAGGCTAGTACATACCTTGTCCGACGCATGGCCCCACCTACCCGGCTCCTGCCAGCCAAGCACCAGGTGCCACATGTCTCACTGTCGACGTCCTTACGATGTTAGCCCTACAAGTGTCACCCTGCCTTGATACTCTATAAAACCTTATTTTTTGTATTGTGTTTTATTCTTGATTTTTCAATGTTACTGGTTGTTTACCGGTATTTGTCTCTATTAGGCAGGTTAAAAAATTGAAGTGTTGGTTGCTTTCACTCTCATGCCGTTTTTCCCTGCTACCTCACTGTTATTTCAGATATTTTGTTGTCTTCCCTTTCACTATTTCCCTTTCAATTTTATTTCAAATTATCATGGAAAAACTGAAACGACCCGCACCCGAAACCCCCCAAGTCCGCGAGGTCAGGACTGCTCCTAGACCCAAGCCCCTCACTGATGCTCATGCCCAACTCTGTGACCCAGTCTATCCCTTCAATGTGGCCCGCACCAGAGCTGATCTCTTCGACTATCAGTGAAGGGGCGAGGATATCTTTAGGGTTGTCGAGTCAGGTCTGTATTATCAAATTTCCCCAACGACACATCCATTCCCAAAATTTATTATCTGGCTTGGGGAGGCCTACATTGAGCATAAGAATATTTTACTTTCCACTCGGGGCACTAAGATCCTTGAGATTACCCCCAAACTCATAAGAAAATCCCTCTGTTACCCTCCCACTGAGGACTACGTCCAGTTCTCTGAAGTCACTCTCTCCTACCATTTCTCAAATCAATCATTGGAAAAGCAAAGTGGTTTCTTCAACCTTATCTTAGAGTCACACCTATTATCATTCCCTCACACCGAGTCGATTCCATTGTCATCATTCCATAGCACCATACTGGTGGTCATCTCGAGAATGTTAGGGTTTGAGAATGCCGATTTGGTGACTAAAGCGGGTTTGGCTTTCCTATGGCTCATGATGCAGGCATAGATCCTTTTAGATATCCCCGCCTTTCTGGCCTCAGCTATCAAGGCTTAGTTTCAAGAAATGTCTGCCTCTTTTTCTTTCAAATATTGCTCCCTCGTTTTTTACCTATTCTTATTTCAGCACGCAGATAAGTTTGAAGGTCTGGGCCCGAACATGTTCTCCAAGAGAAACGCTCAACCCAAATCTATTTCTGAGTGGACTCTGGTAGTTCGCCAACAGCCAGAGGGGAATGGGTATGCAAAATTTGTTAACAATTTCATGTCCATATCCTATGCCATCATACATTACAACCCCCCACTGAGAATTTTTCCTGAACAGAAAGATTGGCTCTAGTTCAATGACATGGATGGCACAGGTGATTGGTACCTGTTCGAAGACCACACTGAGATCAGGGTTTATCACCTACCAATGTTCCCCTCCATGAGGATATTTTCCCTCAAGTTTATCTGTCAGGTCTTAAGTGTCGATCAAATCCACTTCGTACCCTTTAAAATGGGGTACATCTTCAAACTCCCAAACTCTATAGGCTCTTTCACCGTTAATTCAAGGCATGCCCTCTCCATTATGGAAAGGATGTTTCGAGAGATGAATTTCCCTCAGGGAGATGTCTAGCACTATGATCCTAAGGGGTTCCTCAAAAACAAGAAGAAAAAGATTAAAGTTGCAGCATATGCGCATGAACCTAGGCCTCTCATCGAATGGAAATCTAACTTTGATATGTGGCCTTTGGATACACAAATGGAAGCTGAATCCTCAGCTGCCGAAGGAAAAGGAGATAATGTGCCCATTGAGGCAGAAGGGCAGGAACAGGGGGACCCCTCGGGAAGTAAAGAGGTCATGGATGTTGATGAGAAAACTCACCCTAATAAAAAACAGATAATTGAAGGGCCATACGACCTAGAGGCAGAGTTATCTGATGATGAGGTGCCCGTGCTCAGGGGTCCTGACAAAGGCAAGCCGGGTTTTCTAATTTCTTTCAACTCTACTTCATCTTAAACCCCCTCATAGCTTTCACAGGTGGTTACATTGGGCACACATGATGCAAGGGATGAGATCGAGACCAGGAACAGGTTTGCAGGAGAAAGGTTGAGGGCCAAAATTTCTCAGTTCGTGGATAAACACCATACTAGGCTTTCCTCAGTTCTAGATAAGGACAAAGAACAACTCATTATTGCCATCCAACAGTCAGCTTTGTAGCCATCACCTTCGAGATTCCAATACAGAGCTTTGGAAATATCTTCTAAATCTGGGCAAAATTCCTCTAATGGATAAGCTGGATTTTCACTAGTGTATCGAAGACATGCTACAGACTGAGGTGGTGAAGCATACAGTCACCCTATAGAGGCTCAAAACGAAGATGAATAAAATGAAGGAAAACCAATGAAGAGAAATTATTAGCACTAAGGCCATCGCTACTCAGCTAGATAACACCAAGAAGATGATAAGAGGAAAGGGGATTAATACCAATGCAGCGTTGCAAACTCTCCTTACCAAATCAGATTTGGAGGTACAAGAGTTCAGGAGAAAGCTAAATATGCCTCGCTCTGAACATATTTATACCAAGGAGTTGGTCCAGGTAGAGAGGGAGAAGTCGGTTCTCACTGATTCCCTTTCTCAAAATGAGGAAGAGAGCGCTCAAAAGGATAAAGAGATTACTGGACATAAGGAGAGGTTTTTATAATTGCAACTTAAGTGGGACGAGAATACGTGTGTGGTTCCTATATCAGGATATCCTGAGACTTCCTTGGAAAATCTCACCAAGGCCCTGGCTAATTTAAGGATGTCAAAAGATGAGACCCACTCCATTCTCAATCTCTTAAACGAAGCCCAAGTCGCGCAAGTAGAAAATCACAGGACGATTTCATCCCTACAGAAAGAGGTTGAGGACCTCCACAAGGAAGCTTAGGAGCATGACATGTCTATCAGAGACTTAAAATGGTAGATCAAAGGTAACATGTTGCTCGTAGAAGCTAGATAACTTGTCTGGGGGGAAATCATAGTAGAGGTCAAGCAAAATTGGGAGCTTCTTGTGTTGGTAAATGACAATAAGGTTTCCATTCATGAGTTTAAGGCCCAATTGGAGGTTGGATGCAGGGAAGGAGAAGAGAAGGCATCAATAGCAAATAAGTATGTCAGATACCTCAATGAGCTCTCACCTTAAGAATTGCACACACAGGGAGTGATCGACCATTTTAGGACGATTATGGACGCCGGTAATATGATTGAGAAAGAGAACGCACAAGTGAACACATTGGGGTTTTTATCACTGATATCAAAGGGAGTGGAAAATTTTGATCAGAAGTGGTGCAAGTTGGTAGAAGCTAGCCTCCTGCCATGTTGGGATCCACAATTAGGTGCACTATTTCCCTTAATGGCCTATGATCAGAAAATGTCAAAAATCATGTGCAAGGTAGACATAACGCTAGAGAAAACCTCCCGGCTAAAGGTAGAGACCATAATAGCTGCACTATGTAAGGAATTATTCCTTCTCTGTCAGGTTAAAAAATTCTTTGCTATCCGTGTGGATTATATGGAGCTTACAAATTTTCAATCTATGTTTGAGACCTACACCATAGCACCACTAACCGGAGAAATTTTGTTGCAAAAGTGTTATGAATTCACCAATTCTCCAGCTTCCTCAACTTCACAGCAACTGCCACTCCCAAAACCTCGTTAGCATGGCTCCTCCATGTCTTCAATCTGACCACACCTTCGAGAAGGCTCGGGCACTCCTTGCCGTACCCCTGATGGATATCATGATTTTTCCCATGCGACCTTTATTTAATTTTTTATTTTAAATTTCTATGTAATGTAAAAATGGGTGAAATCTCGATTTCACCCTACGCACTCTCTGCATTTCATATTTTCTGTTATGTTCTTGTTATATTCTTTGTAGGACCATACTATTTCAGATGAGGTGTTTTTATGCCTCATCATTTTTTATTTATATGGGAAACTATAATATCGGCAAGGAATATTTTGTTTGAAAAAAGAGCTGGTCACATTGTTCATGTAAATAGCTATAAAAGGAAAAATGGTAGAATAAGTAAAGGTTCTGAATTCTCTGAAATTTGGAAGTGCATAGTCTGCATGACACATTTTGTAGTTTTGAGATTTTCTCTTAATGTATATCTGAAAAGCCATTTTGAAGAATAATATAATGATCATTTGTTGCAAGAATGGATTCCTACTAGAATTATGAGCAATATGTATGTTTTTGTTGTGTTTGGTTCAATTTAATGCTCTGATCCATTATGTTTTCCTTCCTGTTATCATGCTTTTGGAATGCGTGTGGCTTATTGGTTATGTATGAATTTATCTTGAATGATACTTGCATGATGATCCATAATACTACCTTAATTAGTCTCAGTGCATTATTTCTGTTTCAAGTTATTTCTATTCACCTTTTCCCTCTTAAGTCCTTGAGGGTGGATTCTTATACTTATTAAGCCCACCTCAATCTAAATTACCATACTCATTCTTCATGGTATTTTTCTTGATTAACTTTAATTAATGTTCGTTAGTTTCACATCTGGCCCTTTTTGCAACATATCCTATTTCATGATAGCCATCGGCCCATTTTGAGCAAGCCTCTCTCCTTACAAACAAATTTCCCAGTTACTACTCTGCTCTCTTTGTGATCTAAAACCACATATCAAATATTTCCATCCATTTAATATCAAGGGGTTCCTATTAAAGAACATGAAAGAGAACCTAGATGACCTCCTATTCTAAGATGTCCTAGGCACTAGTCTTTAACAACTGAAGACTGTCTCTAGGAGTGACAACATATTTTTGGTGTCATTGCCGGGGATCGAAGTTGAAAATCCTTTCCCTAGAATACAAAATTGTCTTCACCCTTCAATTAGGTGAGCACGAAGGGTCGAGAGTTGCATAGCCCTCACCTTGGCGACTTCACTGTTATCTAAATCTAAATCAACTGCAATCCTGGCTTACACTAAGCCACAAATTAGGTCAGATACCTCTCAATTAAGAACCCCATTTGTATCTGATCCTGAAAAAATTATATTCAAGAGAATTTGGAAAGAAAAGCAACTAGTCCGAACTAAACTGCCCTCATTCTCGTTAGACGATTCTCTATCCTCATCTTAGAAGGCTCAAGTCTATGGCCTTGGCTCTATGGCCCGAAAACTTGAATATCCCCCAGATAACTCTGATTTAGATCAGTTTCAGATAAAAGATGAAGCCGAATCAGTGAATATCTCTATGTTTCCTTTTCATCCCACTGTAGAGGCAGAGGAAGTCAAATAATTTACCATACTCCAGAGCTCATCTCAGGTTAACTTGCAAATATCCTCCTAGCATATACCTATTTTCATCCATTAGAATCTTCCTCAGAATCCACCGGCCCCCATGGTTGTGCCTGGCTTCCTCCTTCATAAGTATGCCCCGTTGGCTTTACCAAAAGTCCTGCATGACATGCCTCAATATTATTTAAATATCTTGCCCCGATTCACTGGGGAAGACAATGTTTCCGCTTAGAAGCATATTGAGGACTTCTGTGCCTTTGCTAAAAATGTAAATGTGGAGCACTTGGATGTCGTGTTGAGGCTTTTTGTTTAGTCTCTAGACAGAGAAGCCCAAAAATGGTTTAAAACTCTTGCTAACAACGCAGTCACCACTTGGGAGGAAATGGAAAATTCATTTACACAAAAATGGGGAGAAAAGAGGGATCACGGCTACATCCTCATGGAGTTCAATGCCTTGAAAAATAAACACAATGAAGATGTGACTGAATTTATCAAGAGGTTCAATACGTCGTATAATAACCTACTTGTTGAGATGAAGCCTCCTCAACCAACATCCAAATTAGTTTTTGCTGGAGCATTTGAGTCCGAGTTTGGATTCACTTTAAGAGAAATAAAGTCTACCTCCCTGGATTAGATCCAGATGGATGCTCTAGAGGTAGAAGAAAACTTTTCCTCTACTGGAAAATCCAAAGGAAGAATAGAGCATGATACCAAGATGAGAGGTAAGGAAGAAGCCTCTTCTTCTAATCAAGAAAGAGAAGCATAGGAGTATAGGATTGAAGAGATGAAAAAGATGATCAAAAACCTTTCCAACAAGTTGGTGAAGCTTGAGTTGGAAGCTAAGAATTCCGCTTCTCGACCCAACCAGATGGCCCCTAATCGAGGTTTCAATTCATGATACCGGAAACCACCACTGCAAGTATTACATCGGGATAGAAATGAGCAGCAAGACCACATATGGCCTCCTATATATTTGGAAGGGAAAATGGAAGGACAAGCTAAGGAAGCTCTTGAATTTCAGGAGGATCAATTTCTTACTTATTCATAAGATGAAGAGGGAGAGCTTACCTTGCAAGAGGAGCAGGAGAAGAATGAAGTGTCCCCATAAGATCCAGATATTGATGATTACTGCAGAAAATTTGTAGAGTTCATGCAAGCCCAGCTTCATAAGAATTATGATCTTAGGTATTCTAGGAAGAGAACCTGTGCACAAGAACAAGAGGGAGAATCCACACCAAAAGAGCAGATCCCTCCAAATTCTGTCAGCAAGGGGAAAAATCCCATAGAGGAGCCTGTACACCAAAATGCCATTGCCTCTTCCTCCACAAGCCTAGTGCTCGATCCCCCTGTAAATCATAAGGTTTCTGTTGCAACCCTGAAATCATGCACCCCTCCTAAAGAACAACAAAAATAGGTCATTACATAAAATAATACTACAATTTTCAACCTCTATAAAGAGTTAGAAAAGGTTAAAATCCCTATTCCCCTAGTCAAAATTTTAAAACAGCCTTCATATAAAGCGCAAGTATCCTAATTCATGCTCCCCCATGGCGTAGTCCCTCTCCCTGGTAGTCTCAATCTCCAGGAAGAAAGACCCATGGTAGTTTTTGTCCCGCATGTAGAAGAGTTAGACTCAACAACCCCTCCATTCTATGTTTCGTTGGTCATTCATGATTTTCTATTACACAACGACATGCTAGATTTTGGGGCTTCACACAACCTACTTCCACTATTTTTCATCGAATAATTAGGGCTACAAATTACCCGATCGTATAAAGATCTGTATTCATTTGACTCCAATAGGGTTAAATGCTTAGGTATGATAAAATATCTGGTGGTAAATATGGCCCAGACCCCAGCCAAGAGCGTGGTGATGGATATCGTGGTAGTAGACATTCCAGCCCATTTTGGGATGTTGTTGTCTAGATCTTGGGGTTCAAAGATTGGCGGGTCGATTAAGACTGATCTCACCTACGCTACTATCCTAGTATTTGGAGGGGAGGAAAGGAGGCTATACTGTGAGTCTAGGTTCATAAAGATGTTTACTAAAGTTGATGGCTCTACGAACTCCCCGGTATATGGCAAGGAGGGTGAGTTTTCTTACCTCATGTTTGAAGAAGATGAAGATTTCCTACACAAGGCAACAGTCTGCCCTCTAAGACAAAAGGAACCCATGAGTAAATATGGGGATGAGATATGGAATCTACATTTTAACAGGGCCAATTCAAGAGAAGGGAATGGAGTCAGGGTGCTCTTGATCTTGCCCAAAGGATATTTGGTCCCTCTCTCTTTCAAGCTGGAGCACAAAGCCACAAAAAACGTGGCCGAATACGAAGTGCTACTACTAGGATTATAGACAACAAGGAATATGAATATCCAGAACTTGACAGTCTTCGGGGAATCGGAGCTAGTAGTAAGAAATGTTAGAAATCAGTGTCAAGCTAAACATCCACGTCACAGAGCTTATAGAGACGAGATATGGGACCTGGTGGAAAATTTCTTCTTGGATTTTAATATACAATTCATGCTAAGAGATAAAAATTAGATGGCCAATTTGCTCGCTGTTGTAGCTAGCAATTTCCACCTGCCACATAATCCTCTGCTCAGGTATGAGGTTGAGGTACGATATAACCCTTCCATCCCAGATAATGTGAAGCATTGGCAGGTTTTCAATGACGAAGAAAAATTTAAACATTTCATAGAGACACTTGGCGAATTCTCTAATTTGGTGATAGATTGTAATGTCCCGAAATTGAAATCAACATAATTTTTCACCACTGAAATGTTCCTTTGTCGAAAATATTAACAAGGCTATGTCAGAGATGGACTGAGAGGGCTTTTAGTAGTTATTTCACCTCTAAAGAGAGGATGAGAACCGGAGGCTTCTCGGACCTTACTCAGACTCTGCCTATAGCTATGTAAATATTTCTTCCTTCAGGAAGATCTTGCTCACAAGAGATGAGATACAACAATACACAAGCATAAGCTGGAAAATAGACGTGAGTGCAAAAAATTCAGAAAATTTAATAAACCCTCATAGCTTTCTCATTGATAATATGATAGCAGAAATGTGTACAATATCTTGAGGAATGGTCACTCAAGCTAAAGCATAAACACAAATACAATGAACATGAAATACCCTGCTACATATACATTATGCCCAACTATGACTATGCAGTCTATGAAGGAGGACTACTGCAAAACAATAATACAATTAAGATATGGCAATATGAAGCTCAAATAAGAAAGGGGGAGATGGATCTCAACCCCTGGAAACTATAATAAACAATCCCTAAAGAGATTGGCTACAATACATACAAAATGACAAATTTGCAGAAATGCCAGAGTAGCTGGAGTAGCTTCTACTCTAAAATGTGAACCTGAAGGAGATGGCTGAATAATGCTGCATAAAATGTATAGATCTCCTCCAATGGAAATCTAGAGTGAAAGGCTGATCCTTTCACCAAAGATCTCACTCTCCAAAATGCTGGTGCAACCCCTCACTGCAAATGCACTCAAGAACTGCGCAGTCAAGGAGAGTAAGTGCGCTGTATAAGATGGGCAGAGATTTTCCTCCTACCAAGATATGAGAAATGGAGTTGATATCTCCCCTACTGATCTCCCGAATTCATGAGATTTTCTTCCTCTAAAATCTGAGCTCCGGAATGATGGTGTGAGAACCTCCACTGCAACCCCAGCAACACAATGGCTCTTGCTGCAAGAATCACTGCACTAAAAGGAATAGCTTTGGCCTTGAGCCAAGATGTGGATAATATCAAGATGAAACCTTCAAGAGCTTCTCAAGAATGGAGGGAATTCTTGAACAATAAATCCCTTGTGCTGAACATCACAACTATCACAGTGTGAAACTCTGGAAAGAAATTCGAAATATCCAAGCTAGCTCAAAATGGTTGCTTTCCCCTCCTTTTATGCAAACGAAGGCTCCTTAGTCATGGACCCCACACATTAGGGTTTTATCCTCCTCATGAAATTTCGTAGGCTTCCCAAGCAATCCACACCTCCATCTATTGCACAGTTTGACTTGGTCAACATGACCTAGCCCTCTTTGCAATTAACCCTTTTCACACATGGAGTGTGCAAACAAGCTCCAATAATTCTCCTCTTTCATAATGTGAGGGATTTTATTGATGTTTTTCATAACCATGGGCCTCCTTACCCATTTATTTAGCTGCAATAACATAAAATAAAAATTCTAATGTTCCATTTAGCCATGTGATAAAATGGGAACATTACAGTCCTCCCCTCCCAAATGTCGCTTGTCCTCAAGAAATTGCAAGGATAGAACTGGAAGAACCTCCACTCAAGGCATGGAGTCTGAAATATGTTGAGGAATATATTCCTCATGTGGATCTTCCATCCCCCAAGCAATGATCCATAAAAAGTGAATTACCTCCCAACATGGTAACTCCTTAAAATCATCTTCCATCTTTACCTCTTGCAATATAGGTGGGCTGAAAATCTCATCTTGGTAGACATAGTAGCCTACCCCACGTTGTCCTCCTCTCCACTTAGGATAAGTGTAGAGTATATGTTGATCCTGGGCTGCAATAAAGTTTCCTTCCAGTGGAAACTTGAAGACTATACCTCCAAACATCTCTTCTCCAGCGTTATAAAACATGTTGTCCAAAATCATCTCATATGTGATGAGTAGGTAGTCATCACCATATGGAATCCAACCAATCATATGGCTCACCTCAAATGGAAACAAATGTGTTGCTGTAGTGACCACATGACCTCTCATGTTCCCATTAGAACATGCAATGCAAATAATGTGGGAGATTTCTCCCCCAAGGGACACATCCAACCAATGTGCCATTCTCCCCATCATGCTCTCAACAAACACAAAGACATCAGCATTATAATGACCCATAATGAAAACCATGCTTGTTGTCATATGTAGCAAGGGAGAAAGAAAATGGTCCCTCAACTGTGACCAATGCAGTTTGACCCTCAACTGCATAAGAGTATGGCAAAAGGTGTGGCCTCTCAACCACTTGCTTGTTGTCCGACTCTCCTCAAATGTATGGAGGAAGTGAATGATATATGGTGCAAGTTGATTAGGTCCTCCAAAATAAATTTCCTCCCTAAGTCCTCCTAGGGATTGGTCACCAAAATTTCTCATGGCCTCAAGTAGACCATGGGGTCCAAAAAGAAGAATGACCCTCTTCGAAGCAACATCCTGTACATATTTGGTTAAGCGATGAATATATAAATCATCATGCAAATAAACAATTCCCTTACCATAAGTCCTCTCATGTAAATGGAGTGGCTCAAAATTGAGTCTCCCCTCATCCTCAAAGAGAAAATAGGTGGTTGTGCTGACTCCTCCATATGCACATGATCTATGCATCTCCTCATATGCTGATTTGTCAATATCATGCAAGCAAAATGATCCTGGGAATACTCCACCAACAATCTAGAGTTCCCACATGGATCCATCCTCCATAGTGACAGTGTTGATGATCGCTCATGAAGAGCATCTGTCATATGGTCGTCTCCTCCTTTGACATTTCCTATGCCAAAGATGCAAGTTGGAAGGTTTTTATCCTTCCCCTGCTGCTTCTGCCACAGCGCAGAATCCAAAATGAGAGTGGGTGGAAATGATAATGAGGGAATGGCCCCCTCCTCCTTGAGTCTACCCAAGAATCTCAGCGCTATGTAACTATCTCCCAAGGTCACCACTCTTCTGAAAATAATGAGTGGTTCCCCAACATGTGAAGCATCTCCCATCAGCTGGTGTTATAGTGGTCTCCCTGGTAGAATGTCACCATGCAGTGAGACATCATCCTCAAGGGGTGACTGCATATATGGATGAACAAGTCTGTCCATGCTTGCACTGCGCAATCCAATCACCCTCTTAGGTGCATCATCCTCCAACCATGAGTAGGGATGTGTACTCCTCATCTCAAGATGTTGGACCTTCTCCCTACTTCCTCCTTGTGTCTCGATGGTGATACACCTCCTCAACAATGGCACATGTGTGCCTTGATCTCCATGCATGAGATCCTGGGGAATTCCTTGCAAGGATGCAAGAGTCCTTCTCCTTAGAGCAAGAGCTCCTCCTTCCTCTGCATGAGGCACTAGATAGTCTCTGGATAGTACTGCGATGTTGCCCTAAGCTCCCTCAACATACTTGGGCAACCCTCTAACAATGTTGCTGCAAATATGGAATCTCTCCCGAAGTGGAAGCAGTTCTTGATTATCAAAAGCCAAGGAGTATCCCCTTTGCACCATGATAGTGCCATCTCCTACTCCTGCAACATTGTACATCATGTGAGAGCACATATGCCTTTTCTCTCTCCAACACCATCCAAGCAACAAAATCCTTTGCTACCTCCTCCTTCTCTTAGAAAGAGAGCATGTCAAGTGATGGCCAAACTCCTTCCAGAGTAACCAGCACAGCCAAGCCTCCTGCTGCCTGGTATCATAAATCTGCAAGTAGCTTACTAGCCCCTTTCTCCTTCTCCACCTCATCCAATCAACAATGTGTGGATGTCTCCTTCATTCATTCATCCTGGTACTCCTCCCTTGAGGACTACCCTCATCCCAAATCAAACCTCTTCATTTCATGGGATTTTGAAATACAGATTCTCTAAGGATCAAGTTGACCCTATGAGGATCCAAATAGTTGGTAGGCAAAAACCTCCCATCATGATATGTGTGGCACAAGGAATTTCCATCACAGTCATGAGAGAAGCTATCCATCCGAAGATGTCCGCCATTTCCTATCTGTTCCTGTGAGAAGGAAAAACCCTCCTCCAATTTTTGAAGAGCCTTGCACTCCAAAAAGTGTGGGAGTGCATCTCCATTGAAAAATCTCTGTGATATCTCCTTTGCATCACTACTCTTGTACAATGCAGTATCATTCTGCTTCTCTAAGTCACCTGCATGTAATGATGTAGACCCATCCAAGGTGTTTGCTGAAATGACAAGAAATGGATCTCCAATCATACCTTGGTGAAACTTGGAAGCTTCTTGCAAAGCTACAAGTGTTGCTTCCCCATGAGTATTGGCCTCCCAAACTGCTGAATATGAAGGTTTCTCCTCCATGGTCTCAACAGCACTGGTACATGCCTCATCAAATGGTGGTGAGGGCTCCTCCCTCTTTTTTCCAAATCTGCTGATCAAACTTTGGGAAAAATCAACAAGATCTCAAACCCTTGCATGGTCTAAATGGCTGGTCCACCAAATGTTTGCTTCACCTTCTAAATGTAGCGCTGCAACTTCTACTGCCTCTTTGTCTGCTATAGGATGTGGTAGGAAAAAGGCCTCTAGCTTCTTTGCCAAAACCTCTGCTGCACATGTGAGTGATCCATCAAATGTGGACAATAGAAATCTATTGCCTCTTATCATCCCGTGGTTGTGGGGTATTTCTTCTTCTTTCTGATGAATAAACTGTGGGAAAGATAAAGTCTCTTGGGAGACTCTAGGGTTTGCTCGGTATTCAGCTAGGTACTAACTTATAATTTCAAATTCCAAGTGCCTTCCATGCTTCTGCTTTGCTTCTTTGTGAGAATAGGAAGTGCATGGTCCTTCCTCTTCTCCTCCTTCATTTTCCTTGACCTCCTTGGAGAGGTCCCCTCTAGATCTGAAAATAGATGAGAGAAATATCATCTTATTCATCCTTGGGCTCTCTACTTCTAAAATTCAAACTTCATAGGTTGTGCCAAGTTCGATGCTCTGATACCCCTGTAATGTCCCGAAATGGAAATCAGAAGAATTTTTCACCATTGAAATGTTCCTTGGTCGGAAATATTAACAAGGCAATGTCAGAGATGGACTGAGAGGGCTTTTACAAGTTATTTCACCTCTAAAGAGAGCATGAGATCCGGAAGCTTCCTGGCCCTTACTCAGACTCTGCCTATGGCTATGTAAATATTTCTTCCTTCAGGAAGATCTTGGTCACAAGAGATGAGCTACAACAATACACAAGCATAAGCTGGAAAATAGAAGTGAGTGCGGAAACTTTAGAAAATGCAATAAACCCTCATAGATTTCTTATTGATAATATGATAATAGAAATGTGTACAAGATCTTGAGGAAATGGTCACTCAAGCTGAAGCATAAACAAAAATACAATGAACATGAAATACCCTACTACATATACATTATGCCCAACTATGACTGTGAAGTCTATGAAGGAGGACTGATGCAAAACAATAATACAATGAAGATATGGCAATATGAAGCTCAAGTAAGAAATGGGTAGATGGATCTCAACCCCTGGAAACTATAATAAACAATCCCTAAAGGGATTGGCTACAATACATACAAAATGGAAAATCTGCAGGAATTCCAGAGTAGCTTGAGTAGCTGCTACTCTAAAATGTGAACTTGAAAGAGATGGCTGAATAATGCAGCATAAAATGTATATATCTCCTCCAATGGAAATCTAGAGTGAAAGGCTGATCCTTTCACCAAAGATCTCACTCCCCAAAATGCCAGTGCAACCCCTCACTGCAATTGCACTCATGAACTGCGCAGTCAAGCAGAGGAACTGCGCTGTAGAAGATGGGAAGAGATTGGCCTCCTACCAAGATATGAGAAATGGAGCTGATATCTCCCCTACTGATCTCCCGGATGCATGAGAGCTTATTCCTTTGAAATCTGAGCTCTGGAATGATGGTGTGAGAACCTCCACTGCAACCCCATCAACACAATGGCTCTTGCTGCAAGAATCACTATAATGAAAAGAATAGCTTTGGGCTTGAGCCAAGATGTGGAGAAGATGAATATCAAACCTTCAAGAGATTCTCAAGAAGGGAGGGAATCCTCGAACAAGAAATTCCTTGTGTTGAATAGCACAACTATCACAGTGTGCAACTGTGGAATGCAATTCGAAATATCCAAGCTAGCTCAAAATGTTTGCCTTCCGCTCCTTTTATGCAAACGAAGGCTCCTTAGTAATGGACCCCACACATTAGGGTTTTCTCCTCCTCATGCAATTTTGTAGGCTTCCAAAGCAAGCCACACCTCCATCTATTGCGCAGTTTGACTTGGTCAACATGACCTAGACCACTTTGCAATTAACCCTTTTCACACATGGAGTGTTCAAACAAGCTGCAATAATGCTCCTCTTTCATAAAGTGAGGGATTTTATTGATGTTTTTCATAATCATGGGCCTCCTTACCCTTTTATTTAGCTACAATAATATAAAATCAAAATTCTAATGTTCCATTTAGCCATGTGCTAAAATGGGAACATTACAGTCCTCCCCTCCCAAATGTTGCTTGTCCTCAAGCAACTGCAAGGATAGAACTGGAAGAACCTCCACTCAAGGCATGGAGTCTGAAATATGTTGAGGAATATCTTCCTCATGTTGATCCTCCATCCCCCCAAGCAATGATCCATAAAAAGTGAATTACCTCCCAACATGGCAACTCCTGAAAATCATCTTCCATCTTTGGCTCCTACAATATATGTGGGCTGAAAATCTGATCTTGGTAGACAAAGTAGCCTACCCCACGCTGTCCTCCTCTCCAATTAGGATAAGTGTAGATTATATGCTGATCCTGGGCTGCAATAAAGTTTCCTTCCTTTGGCAACTCGAAGACTAGACCTTCAAAGTTCTCTTCTCCAACGTTATGAAACATGTTATCCAAAATCATCTCATATGTGATGAGTTGGTAGTGATCACCATATGGCATCCAATCAATCATATGGCTCACCTAAAATGGAAACAAATGTGTTTCTGTAGTGGCCACATGTCCTCTCATGTTCCCATTAGAACATGCAATGCAAATAATGTGGGATATTTCTCCCCCAAGGGACACATCCAACCAATGTGCCATTCTCCCCATCATGCTCTCAACAAACACAAAGACATCAGCATTATAATGACCCATAATGAAACCATGCTTGCTGTCATATGTAGCAAGGGAGAAAAAAAATGGTCCCTCAACTATGACCAATGCAGTTAGACCCTCAAATTCATAAGAGTATGCCAAAAGGTGTGGCCTCTCAACCACTTGCTTACTGTCCGACTCTCCTCAAATGTATGGAGGAAGTGAATGATATATGGTGCAAGTTGAGTAGGTCCTCCAAAATACATTTCCTCCACAAGTCCTCCTAGGGAGTGGTCACCAAAATTGCTCATGGCCTCAAGTAGACCATGGGGTCCAAAAATAAGAATGCCCCTCCTCGGAGCAACATTTTATACATATATGGTTAAGGGATGAATATATAAATCGTCATGCAAATAAACAATTCTCTTACCATAAGTCCTGCTCATGCAAATGGAGTGGCTCAAAATTGAGTCTCCCCTCATCCTCAAAGAGAAAAGAGGTGGTTGTGCTGACTCCTCCATCTGCACATGATCTATGCATCTCCTCATATGTTGATCTGTCAATATCATGCAAGTAAAATGATCCTGGGAATACTCCACCAACAATCCAGAGTTCCCACATGGATCCATCCTCCATAGTGATAGCGCCGATGATCCCTCATGAAGAGCATATGTCATATGGTCATCTCCTCCTTTGACATTTCCTATGCCAAAGATTCAAGTTGGAAGGTTGTTATCCTTCCCCTGTTTCTTCTGCCACAGCGCAGAATCCGAAATGAGAGTGGGTGGAAATGATATTGAGGGAATGGCCCCCTCCTCCTTGAGTCTACCCAAGACTCTCAGTGTTGTGTAGCTGTCTCCCAAGGTCTCCACTCCTCTAAAAACAATGAGTGGTGCCCCAACATGTGAAGCATCTCCCATCAGCTGGTGATATAGTGGTCTCCCTGGCAGAATGTCTCCATGGAGTGAGAAATCATCCTCAAGGGGTGACTGCATATATGGATGAACAAGTTTGTCCATGCTTGCACTGCGCAATCCAATCACCCTCTTAGGTGCATCATCCTCCAACCATGAGTAGGGATGTGTACTCCTCATCTCAAGATGTTGGGCCTTATCCCTACTTCCTCCTTGTGTCTCGATGGTGATACACCTCCTCAATAATGGCACATGTGTGCCTTGATCTCCATGCATGAGATCCTGGGGACTTCCTTGCAAGGATGCAAGAGTCCTTCTCCTTGGAGCAAGAGCTCCTCCTTCCTCTGAATGAGGCACTAGATAGTCTCTGGATAGTACTGCACTTTTTCCCTCAGCTCCCTCAACATACTTGGGAAACCCTCTAAAAATGTTGCTGCAAATATGGAATCTCTCCCGAAGTGGAAGCAGTTCCTGATCATCAAAAGCCAAGGAGTATCCCCTTTCCACCATGATAGTTCCATCTCCTACTCCTGCAACATTGTACATCATGTGAGAGCACATATGCCTTTGCTCTCTCCAACACCATCCATGCAACAAAATCCTTTGATACCTCCTCCTTCTCTTAGAAAGAGAGCATGCCAAGTGATGAACAAACTCCTTGAAGAGTAACCAGCGCAATCAAGCCTCCTGCTACCCGGTATCATAAATCTGAAAATGGCTTACTAGCCCCTTGCTCCTTCTCCACCACATCTATTTAGCAATGTGTGGATGTCTCCTTCCTTCCTTCGTCCTGGTACTCCTCCCTTGAGGACTACCCTCGTCCCAAATCAAACATCTGCATTTCATGGGATTTAGAAATATAGATTTCTTGAGGATCAATTTGACCCTATGAGGATCCAAATATTTGGTAGGCAAAAAGCTCCCATCATGATATGTGTGGCACAAGGAATGTCCATCACAGTCAAGAGAGAAGCTATCCATCCGAAGATCTCCCCCATCTCCTATTTGTTCCTGTGAGAAGGAAAAACCCTCTTCCAATTGTTGAAGAACCTTGCACTCCAAAAAGTGTGGGAGTGAAACTACTTTGAAAATTCTCTGTGAGATCTCCTTTGCATCACTGATCTTGTATAGCGCAGTATCATTCTGCTGCTCTAAGTCACCTGCATGTAATGATGTAGACCCATCCAAGGTGTTTGCTGAAATGACAAGAAATGGATCTCCAATCATACCTTGGTGAAACTTGGAAGCTTCCTGCAGAGCTGAAAGTGTTGCTTCCCCATGGGTATTGGCCTCCAAAACTGTTGAAGATGAAGGCTGCTCCTCCATGGTCTCAACAGCGCTGGTACATGCCTCATGAAATGGTGGTGAGGGCTCCTCCCTCTTTTTTCCAAATCTGCTGATCAAACTTTGGGAAAACTCAACAAGATCTCAAACCCTTGCATGGTCTAGATGGCTGATCCACCAAATATTTGCTTCACCTTCTAAGTTCAGTGCTGCAACTTCTATTGCCTCTTTGTCTGCCATAGAATGTATCAGGAAAAATTCCTCTCGCTTCTTTTCCCAAACCTCTACTGCACATGTGAGTGATCCATCAAATGTGGACAATAGAAATCTATTGCCTCTCATCATCCCGTGGTTATGGGGTATTTGTTCTTCTTTCTGCTGAATAAATTGTGGGAAAGATAAAGTCTCTTGGGAGACTCTAGGGTTTGCTCGGTATTCAGCTAGGTACTCACTTATTATTTCAAATTTCAAGTGTCTTCCATGCTTCTTCTCTGCTTCTCTCTGAGAATAGGAAGTGCATGGTCCTTCCTCTTCTCCTCCATTTTCCTTGACCTCCTTGGAGAGGTCTCCTCTAGATCTGAAAATAGATGAGAGAAATCTCATCTTCTTCATCCTTGGGCTCTCTACTTCTAAAATTTAAACTTCACAGGCTGTGCCAAGTTTAATGCTTTGATACCACTGTAATGTCTTGAAATGGAAATCAGCAGAAATTTTCACCATTGAAATGTTCCTTTGTCGGAAATATTAGCAAGTCTATGTCAGAGATGGACTAAGAGGGCTTTTACCAGTTATTTCACCTCTAAAGAGAGGATGAGAACCAGAGGCTTCCAGTCCCTTACTCAGACTCTGCCTATAGCTATGTAAATATTTCTTCCTTCAGGAAGATCTTGCTCACAAGAGATGAGCTACAACAATTCACAAGCATAAGTTGGAAAATAGCAGTGAGTGCAGAACTTCAGAAAATGCAATAAACCCTCATAGCTTTCTTATTGATAATATGATAACAGAAATGTGTACAATATCTTGAGGAAATGGTCACTCAAGCTGAAGCATAAACAAAAATACAATGAACATGAAATACCCTGCTACATATACATTATGCCCAACTATGACTGCACAGTCTATGAAGGAGGACTACTTTAAAACAATAACACAATGAAGATATGGCAATATGAAGCTCAAATAAGAAAGGGGGAGGTTAATCTCAACCACTGGAAACTATAATAAACAATCCCTAAAGGGATTGGCTACAATACATACAAAATGGAAAATCTGCAGAAATGCCGGAGTAGCTGGAGTAGATGCTACTCTAAAATGTGAACCTGAAAGAGATGGATGAACAATGCTACATAAAACGTATAGATCTCCTCCAATGGAAATCTATAGTGAACGGCTAATCCTTTCACCAAATACCTCACTCTCCAAAATGCCGATGCAACAACTCGCTGCAATTGCACTTAAGAACTGCGCAGTCAAGGAGAGGAATTGCGCTGTAGAAGATGGGAAGAGATTGGCCTCCTACCAAGATATGAGAAATGGAGCTGATATCTCCCCTAATGATCTCCTAGATGCATGAGAGCTTCTTCCTCTGAAATCTGAGCTCCAGAATGATGGTGTGAGAACCTCCACTACAACCCCAATAACACAATGGCTCTTGCTGCAAGAATCACTGCAAGGAAAAGAATAGCTTTGGCCTTGAGCCAATATGTGGAGAAGATGAAGATCAAACCTTCAAGAGCTTCTCAATGTTGGGTGTGGAGCCTGATTATCTTGTTTACTTTGTATCACAACATTGGACCCTTGTACCTTAAAAGGGGCGGCAACGCCGCCCGTAATTAATCGCTGCCATGGGGGGCGGCAACGCTGCCGTGGGGGATGAAGATGAAGATGAGAAACAGCCAGGTGCAAAGAGTAGTCATTTTCCAGCAAATGAAGCAGCGATGGAGTTGCTACAATAAGTCTCTAAGTGGGAGATTGTTGGGTGTGGAGCCTGATTATCTTGTTTACTTAGTATCAAAACATTAGACCCTTGTACCTTAAAAGGGGTGGCAACGCCGCCCGTAATTAATTGTTGCCGCCCCCCCCCCCCTTGCAGGGGTTTTCGGGGGCAGCGCCCCCAAAGCTAAAACAGATGTAAAATTTCCTTGTAAAAGTATAGTAATTTCTAGTCAATATGGGTCGTTCATTAGGCAAATGATCTGACAGTAGAAGTTATGTTTAGTTTAGGGTTTTTTGCCCTAGAAGGCAACCCCTCGCTTTTATGAGGGCATTTTATTACGACTGTGTATTATATGTGTATTCTCGGAGCGAGAAACAGAGAGGGAGACTGTGAGAGAGAACAAAGGATATTACAGTGGATCTGCTGTAGGTTTTGTCTCTTCATTTTTGCTGGATAATAAAAAGGAAGGACTAGTTGTTCGGGGTGGACGTAGCCCAAACTGGGTGAACCACGTATATCTGTGTCTCTCTGGTTTTATGTGTTTTGTGTGCTTATATTTTTCACATATTTTATGTGTTGCATTGCTCCATAATATATAATTTTCTAACAACTGGTATTAGAGCCAAAGGTATATTTGGCTGATAAACTCGTAGGAAAGAAGGGTTCCTGGTTCGAGTGGGAGCAATGGCGGACGATGGTAAGTTTAGGGTCGAGAAATTTAATGGCCAAAAATTCCCGCTGTGGAAGATGCAGATGGAAGATTATCTGTATCAGAAAGATCTGTACCTACCATTGAGCGGAAAAACAAAGAAGCCAGCGGCCATGACAGATGTGGAATGAAACATTCTCGATAGAAAGGCACTCGGAATAGTACGGTTGTGTCTTGCGGCGTCAGTCGCCTTCAATATTTCGAAGGAAACAACAACAGAGGGTTTGATGCAGACATTAGCAAAACTATATGAAAACCACTCGGCCTCAAACAAGGTATTTCTTATGAAACAACTATTTAATATGAAGATGTCGGAAGGTGGATCTGTTGCAGAACATTTAAATGAATTTAATACAGTTACCAGTCAGTTAAGTTCTGTAGGGTTAAACTTTGATGATGAAGTTAGAGCTCTATTATTCTTGTGCTCGTTACCAGAAAGCTGGAATGGTTTAGTTATGGCCATTAGTAACTCTGTCTCTGGATCTAGTACTTTAAAGTTTGATGATGTTGTTGGTGCTATCCTTAGCGAGGAAATGCGACGAAAAAGCTCCGGTGAGACATCAGGTAATGCTTTGAGTGTAGAGTATAGGGGAAGAAGAATGGAAAGAGGAAATAGCTTGGGATATCGTAGTAAATCAAGGAAAGGCAGATCCAAGTCCAGATCAGGAATAGTGTGCTGGAATTGCGAAAATAAAGGACACCTAAAGAAAGACTGTAGATCTCGGAAGGGAAAAGAAGGAGACACACAGCAAGAAAACAATCATGAAGCAAATGTGACAGGTGATGTGTTACAAGATTATTTGATTCTTTCTTTCGAAAATGTTACTGATTCTTGGGTTGTAGATTCAGGGGCTTCATTCCATGCCACACTTGATAAGAAATATTTTCATGACTATGTTCAAGGAGATTTTGGACAAGTTCGTTTGGGTGATGATAAACCCTGTAAAATTGTTGGAATGGGTAAAGTTCTTGTAAAACAACAGAATGGAAACCAATGGCTACTAAATGAGGTAAGGCATGTTCCAGATCTGAAGGAAAATCTGATTTCAACAGGGCAGTTAGGCAGTGAAGGTTGTGTGACAACTTTCACAGATAAAACTTGGAAGGTCACCAAAGGAGCGCTGGTAATAGAAAAAGGTGAAAAGGTTGGTACATTGTATTTATGCAATCGTATTTCTAACTCTGTTAATGCTTTAACTTCCAAAGGAGCAGATGCAGCATTATGGCATCATAGGCTCGGACACATGAGTGAGAAGGGAATGAAGTTTCTTCACTCAAGAAATTTGTTGCCAGGATTGAAGAATGTTGATTTGGATTTCTGTGAGAATTGCATTTATGGAAAACAAAAGAGAGTCATATTTCTCAGAGTTGGGAAAGAAAATAAGAGCGAAAAATTGGAGCTTGTGCATACAGATGTATGGGGACCTGCTCAGGTATCATCTCTCGATGGCTCTTGTTATTATGTTACTTTTATTGATGATGAAACTAGAAAAACATGGATTTATTGTATTTAGAATAAATCTGATGTATTTGATACTTTCAAGAAATGGAAAGCTTTGGTTGAGATTGAGACAGGAAAGAAGTTGAAGCATCTCAGATCAGACAATGGAGGTGAATATTGCAGCAAAGAGTTTGATAGGTACTGTTCAGAGCATGGAATTCGTAGAGAGAAGACAGTTCCAAGAACACCACAAGAAAATGATGTGTCAGAAAGGATGAACAGAACAATCATGGAGCGTGCAAGGTGCATGAGATTGCATGCAAGATTGCCTTTACAATTTTGGGCAGATGCTGTAGATACTATTGTTTATCTAATAAACAGAGGGCCTTCAAGTTCCTTGGATGGTGGTATTCCAGAGGAAGCATGGACAGGTAAAAAGATAAACTACTCTTTTTTAAAGCCTTTTGGTTGTGAGGCCTTTGTCCATATTAATAAAGAAAATAGAACAAAGCTTGAGGCAAAATCAAAGAAATGTACCTTTATTGGATATGGTGCTAATGATTTTGGTTATCGCTTATATGATTATAAAAATCACAAAATCATTAGGAGCAGAGATGTGATATTCAATGAAAAGGTCTTGTATAAGAATCAGCTGCAGGAAAAGAAACAGGAAAAAGAAAGCAAGGAATACACGGTTCTTGATGAGATAACTGAAAAAGTAAAGGTGCCTGAAAATAATAATAATCAACAACCACAGCAGCAGCAACCACCACAACAGCAACAGGCACCTCAAACACCTGACAGTGGTGTTAGAAGATCTACCAGGATAAGTAGACCCCCTGAACGATACTCTCCTTCATTATATTATTTATTGTTGACTGATTCTGGTGAACCTAAATGTTATGAAGAAGCAATGCAGGTTGAAAGTAGGAAGAAGTGGGAGCTAGCCATGGAAGAAGAGATGGAGTCCTTAATGCATAACCAGACTTGGGACTTAGTCAGGTTGCCTGCAGGTAAAACTGCATTGCAGAATAAATGGGTTTACAGGCTGAAGGAAGAAGATGGAGGAAAACAGAGGTACAAAGCTAGACTTGTGGTGAAGGGGTTTGCACAGAAGAAAGGTATTGATTTTGATGAAATATTTTCTCCTATTGTTAAGATGAATTCAATCAGAACTATTTTAAGTCTTGTAGCAGTGGAAGATTTACATCTTGAACAGTTAGATGTAAAGACAACATTTCTCCATGGAGATTTGGAGGAAGAGATATACATGTAGCAACCATAAGGATATGAGGTAAAAGGGAAAGAAAAATTGGTGTGCAGGTTAAAGAAGAGCTTGTATGGTTTAAAACAGGCTCCAAGGCAGTGGTATCTAAAATTTGAAAAGTTTATGTCTGAACAAGGTTATACTAGATGTCACTCTGATCATTGTGTTTATCTAAAAAGGCAAAATGATGGCAGCTATATTATATTGTTATTGTATGTAGATGACATGCTTGTTGCGGGATCTAACATGCAGGAAATAAATGTGCTCAAAAGAAAATTGGCAAATTCATTTGCAATGAAGGATTTGGGAGCTGCAAAACAAATCCTTGGTATGGGGATAACTAGAGACAGGAAAAATCGCAAATTAACACTGTCTCAGAATGAGTACATAGAAAAGGTGTTGAAAATATTTAATATGCAGAATGCAAAACCAGTTATTACACCTTTTGCTAGCCATTTCAAACTTAGTAAGGAGATGTGCCCAAAGACCCAAGAAGACATGGATTATATGTCTAAAGTTCCATATGCATCAGCAGTTGGAAGCTTAATGTATGCAATGGTCTGCACAAGGCCTGATATTGCACATGCAGTGGGAGTTGTAAGCAGGTACATGAACAATCTAGGAAAAGAACATTGGATGGTAGTAAAATGGATTCTCAGATATTTGAGAGGTACCACAAATCAAGCATTATGCTTTGGTAGTTCAAACATTTCTCTACAGGGATATGTTGATGCAGATATTGCAAGTGATAGAGATAATAGGAGGAGCACTACAGGATATGTATTTACTGTAGGTGGAATAACTGTTAGTTGGGTTTCAAAAATCCAAAGTGTTGTTGCACTTTCAATAACAGAAGCCGAGTATGTTGTTGCTATAGAGGCTAGTAAAGAAATGATTTGGTTATAAAGATTTATGGATGAATTGGGTAAGAAGCATGATATGGGCACACTATACAGTGATAGCCAAAGTGCTATTCATCTTGCAAAGAACTCAGAATTTCATTCCAGGACTAAACACATACATCTCAAGTACCATTTCATACGGTCGGTATTGGAAGATGGAGGATGAAATTTGGAAAAGATACACACTAGCGAGAATCCGCAGATATGCTTTAACAAAAGTTGTAACGAGGAGCGAGAGCTGCTGGGTTTCAATTTCAATCTTCAGAGGATGAAGATGAAGATGAAAATGAGTCCAAAAGTATCGGTATCCGGCAAATGAAGCAGCGATGGAGTTACTTCTGATACGATCTCCAAGTAGGAGGTGTTGGGTGTGGAGCCCTGAGTATCTTGTTTACTTAATGTCACAACATTGGACCCTGGCCCTTAAAAGGGGCGGCAACGCGCCCGTAGTATCGCTCTGCCCCCCTCCTGGCGAGAGGGGGTTTCGGGGGAAATGCCCTCGAAGCTAAAAACGGATGTAAAATTGCCTTGTAAAGTATAGTAATTTCAGTCAATACGGGACGTTCGTTAGCGAATGATGTGGTAGAAGAAGGATTATTATTCTGGGTAAATGCCTCCTCATCAGCTCAAAGGGGAAGACAAATATGGAGGAAGTACAAAGACCTAAATTAAACCTATTTCTGACAGGGTAACGCATATATAGAACAGAACAAGAGCGTTATAACGCAGGCAAGCAATACATTGGCCGCGTTAGTGGCTAGGGCAACGCTCTGTTTACACTGGAGGGACGCGTTACCCGTGTTTTAAGTTTTAATTGGGAAAAGAGCACGGAGAAAGATTTGAATCTCCGACTTTCCCTCACAAAGGAGTCAGTTCACAAAGGAAACTGCAGAAGCACCAGTTCATTATTGGTCATTGCCATGGAAGACTGAAATCCAAGAGAGGCAAAAGCATGGAGATCAAGGAAACATCTAAGCCTTTTCCATTCCAAACTAGTGGAAAGAGAAGGGCAACAATGGCCTTCTCCCTCTCCTATAAGAAGGAGCTGAAGGCTCTTAATTGGGGGTCGAAGGATTGCTCAAGGTTCTTGTATACTTGTGGAATAGAGAATAGTGTGACATTGTGAAGGCCAAGAGTCAAAGAGGCTCCTAGAGAGCTTGTTGGCTTGGACTTCTTCACTAGAGAGAGAGGAGAGATTGGGAGACTGAGGAGGGCTTGGTACAACTGATGGTTGTAATCCTCCTTCTTTCAAAATCAATAGAACTGTGTTTTTTTTGTCCATTCAATGCTTAATGTTATTATTGTTGTTTCAATATTCACTTAGTATGATATGAATGTCTCATATGTGTATAATCTAGATGTTTGTAGTATATTGATTTAATTGATAGGATACTTGTTATATTAGAAATTACACGGGTGCTTTGACTGATTGCAGGTCTCAGATTTGGAGCCGGCGAAGAAGGACTCTTACTTTGCTGCACAACGCTCTCCAAGGGATTCCAAGACCGTCAAAGAGGTAATTCTCTATTTTATTCCTTCAAGTTATTTCAAAGCTAATATGAACATACTCATGCCATCTTTGTGAACATCATAGCTAATCTTACTGTCTGCCTCGGGCACCGGAAAGCCCTGAGAGGGATATACGAAAACCAACCACCCAAGCAGTTTACCCTATAGCAGAATTGGCGACTCCGCTGGGGAGTTTCCCCATAGTTTCCGGACTATTTTTCCCTTTCGTTTCTTCCCTCCTCTGTTCAATATCCTTCCGACCATTTTTTGATGCCCAGTAGACATACCAAACGCTTGCAGAGTTCAATCTTGTTCCTGTCTGGCCAACTGAAGAGCTTTTCCCTGGTTAACGCGACCTATGCAGTTCATCCAGTGCGTTATAACGCGGTCTAGGCTTGAATACAGTGCGTTATAACGCTGTATTTTCTCACAGACAGAGCGTTACTCAGCCAAAAACCCTGTTGTTCACTACTGTGACTGTGTTTTAGCTGTAGAGTTTTTTGGCCACCAGTACCTTTCACAGACTGAATCCCTGTGCTTGTCTGCTAAAGCTGGCATTGATTATTTGTTTCTCTTATTTAGTTAGTGTGCAAAACATTTACTTTTTAAAAGATAATTTTTTTTATTTTTTTATTTTTTTTGCATTTAGTTGAGTTTATTCTGAAATTTTAGTTCACAGACTGTTAAAAGAGGTAGATAGAAGTCTGAATCTTGAAAGTTGAGCTGTGTTATTTACATGTTGGTGCATGGATTATTGATAAAGAAACCTCTCCTTGTAGAAACACTCTTCATTGAAGTTAATATTTAGAGCATGTTTTGCATGGTTTATTGAGTCAGAGTCTCACTATACTTCATACATCCATTCCCCCTCCGCAAGACTAATAACAAAGTACACTAAAAACAAAGCGATAATAAAATCAATCTAATAACAATTTTTTGAGCTCACACAAACAGTAGTTCAGGCTAGGATCTTGGGTTAGGAAAGTGAGAAAACTACCCAAGATCTCCAAACTTGAAAACTAGAGTCATTAACGAGTGAAATCCTGCTGCACTCACATTATTGGGACTGTTCCTTTACTGGAGCTCAGCGCGAGACAACACTTGGGTGCACTAGAAGGTAGCCCGCCTTCGACTGCATCCTGTGGGTGTGTTATATATTGGGGTTCCCTTCGGGGATGTCGAAACTAGATCGGGGATCTAGGTGTTCTGCCCATATAGCACACTGTCCTTGACCGTGGACCCCCCTGATGATGTCTGTGATTTGAGGTATCCTTAGTGGCCATACTTTTAGGGACTTACACAAGGTGACTGGGACAGGTTGTCCTGGTACCTGAAACAGACGGACCCACTCTGTCTTCGGTCTTTAGGAGGGTACTCGTCTTCACGAGAGTGCTTACACCTATCGTCTGAGGTTCGGGCGAAGCTCTAGAGTGACCGTAACTGTACTTTCGACCAACTCTCTCTATATGCTATTATGATACTGGATTTCATCACCAGTGAATGGTAGTACTCAGACAGGGCACCCTATTCTGGCTGCTTGCTGATTGATTTTAGAGAGTCTTTTCTTTTTAGTAGCTGTGTGGTTACTGTCATTTGAGACTTCATAATACATCACATTTTAAAATTTGTTAAAATTAAACCGGTAACCGTGGCGTCCCCTGACCCACGTCGTCTGTGTCGACGACAGCAAGGTCTACCTCCTCTCACCCTAGAGGAAAGATTGCACCTTGGTGAACCTGGGCCTTCTACGGAAGAGTAGTCTCCTCTGACTAATCTGGATTATCACATAGACCCTTATCAGCCGAAACTCCTGGAGGACCCTTTCACTGAAGGCGTTGTACCTAACTACAATCCTCCACTCACTGATCCGTTAGGACCTGTGATAGTCCAGATTCCACCACGCCCAGATATGTCTGCGGCCACACCAACATCTATTTCACCACCGGCATCCACAGGGACGATGCCAATGGCAACCATCCTTGGTTCGCCACCATCCTCCCCGCTAGTGGTCAGTTCCATGCCATTACTGGGTAACCCCAGTAGTCAACATATGCCTACCCCCAACCCTATGGTCAACACAATTGTCAGTAGTTTACCGAACCCTTCGGCATCTACTCCTACCGTGACCACATTGGGGACCATGGTAGCTCCTCCCACGAGCACGACTACTTCGGTGCCCTTTAACAACCCTTTCGGTTGGAACCCTTTGTTGAGTTCAAACCCCCTGGCCACTATACCAGGGGGCAGTGCTATCAGTACACAGGTAGCAGGGAATATTTCTCTTCCTATGCAATCCTTAGGACAAATGGGACAACCCATTGTAAATACTATCCCCTTAAGTGGTTCAAACATAGGTGTAGGATCTATACCGTTGCCAAATTATGCAAATACTAGTATACCTCCGGGCAATTCTATTGCATCCATTTGGACTAACCAACCCCAACCTCCGTCTGGAGTGGGAGGGCACTTTTACGCTGGGGGAAACCAACCATTTGCCCCTCAATACATTATGCCCTATGGACAACAACCGTATGTTCCTACTCCTCCACCTATGGGAGGTTTTTATCAAAGTCCCACTTACCCTTCTGGTAACACATGGATGGGAGGACCCTATGGTCCAAATAGTCAGCCCATACTGCCTTGGTTAGACTCGGGGGCAAATCCACAATTGCCATTCTTGGCAGCTTTGGACATACCCGACATCCATAAGCTGACGAACGATCCCATCAACCATAACTTGCTTTGGCCTCCAATACCGCATAAGATTCCTTCCGATATCCCGAAGTTCGACGGGAAACATGGGGACGACCCCGTTTTACACATCACTACCTTCCATTTATGGTCCATATCCAATTCCATGGTAGATGATAGTGTCCGACTCCGACTGTTTTCCCGCACCCTTACAGGCAATGCCGCCAAGTGGTACATTGAATTACCACGTGCCGCCATCAATACGTTTGGCGCTTTAGCGATGGAGTTCTTAAAGAACTTCCAACTACCAATTAGAGTGGAAACCGGAACAGAATTGTTAACATCGCTGCGCCAAGACACCACCACCCACATCTCCGACCATATTCATGAATGGAGACGTAGGAGGAGGCTAGTCAAAGCGCCAATACCGGACCATCTCTTGGCCAATTGGTTTTGCAAGTCTCTTTTACCCCACATCTCTAAAGACATTGGCCTCTCTGGTGCAGTAACAGAAGATCAATGTATTCGTCGTGCCCAACACTTAGATTTAATCTATTCACAATTCGGCACGCTTTACGATCTGCTCCCCCATGCCCCTGGTAACCCAAATCCTCCGGCTACTCAGAAAACTGGAGCTCATGCCGATGGTCTCGTTGGCACGATCTTTGGTGTAGCCACCAATCAGTCTCGGGGGCAAACCTCCCAGCCATCCTCGGCTACCACCGCCCCCCACCAAACGACTCCTCTCCCTTCCGCTGAGGTAAATTCGGTGCAAACCTCACAGAAACCTAGCGGAAAAAATAGGAAGAATAAGAAGAAAACATCTTATTCGGAAGAGCAGTCTGATAATCAGAATAACACTAATCAGAAAAATACTGCTAGAAATGACAAAGGAAAGGATAAACCCATGAAATTTCCTTGTAAAATCTGTGCGGAGGACCACTTGACATACAAATGTCCTCGGTTGCAGGAATGCACTGATTTTATTGCTAACAAGGATTCTGGGAGAACACCTGCCGTCCTTCACAATCCCTTCCCCAATCAACAGCAGCAACATCAACATATGGTTGACAACCCGCCACAACCCCATCAACGGGGCAATGGTGGTTCGTATCCTTCCGGCGAAGGACCATCTGCCATTTATGGCATCGAGAGTATTGACCTTCAAACTCGCGCCAAGCTTTATGGAACTCCTACCATAGATGCTCAGGAACCAGGAACTAGTTCCAATCCACCGCCGCCCAACGATTTACATATCGAAAGGCCTACTGTTGAACCTGTAATTCGTCCCCCCAAAGGGACACTTCGACGCACGACTCATAATACCTCTGCACGTGCAGCCCAAAACTACAATATTGTAGAAGATTTGGTGCAGGCACCGTCAGCTATGTCTGCACTTGAAGTATTACAAACCTGTCCAGCACAAAGGAAAGCCTTGCTTTCGGCCATTGGTGGAATAGATCCCCAGGATTCCATGCTAGCAGTATTTGATATGGAAAAGGCCAAACCTCGCCTCTCACATCAACTCGCATTCCAGGTGCAGGTTGTGTCGAAAGGGAGACCCATCCATCGCACTGTCATAGACGAAGGTGCTTCGACCTGCATTATGTCACAAGCTTGCTGGCTGAATTTAGGTTCTCCTACTCTAACCCCGCCATCGAATTCCCTCAAAGCTTTCGATGGCCACACTTTCCTACCAAAAGGATACCTTGCTAGCTTTCCCATCACTCTGAGTGGGAAAACGGTAAACATGGACGTTGAAGTCATAGAGCGTCATCTCGACTATAATCTATTGCTCGGTCGCAGTTGGTCTTATGCTATGACCGCCATCGTGTCTTCGGTCTTCCGACTCATCCTATTTCCATTGGATGGGAAAATAGTCACGGTTGACCAGCTATCCTTCTGCACCCCTGATTATTCCACTTTACCAAGTGGCTCTGTACCCCTAATAGGAGGTGTCCCTGACTCTTATGTCAGTATTAGTACCGGTCTTCTGAAGGCATCTTCCCTACTGGGTTGTTTTCCTCTACCGCCGCCGTAGATCCCAAACACGGTTGCAATGATATCCACCTCTTCGGATGGCTCTATCGACCCATGGATCATCCCGGCACCTTTAGATATTGATTCCTATGGAGATCAGATGATGCTTTCGCCGGTTGAGTTGGCTTACCAAGCCATCCAAACTGCATCTGAACCCTCCACTGATATGGTTTCGACCACAGGTACAACCCCCTCTCCCATAACAGTTCTCTCTAAGGATCTCCTCAATGAAGTCTGGCCTACAGACGAAGCTATTCGAGAGATCATGTCATTAGAATAATGACCTTGGGGAGAGTTCCACCATCGCGCTTCGATGATTGATTCGGAGGCGATAAAAACTGAAATCCCGTCTTTTGACCAACCTGAGATAGTTCCCTCCTCCTATACGACTGTCCACACTATCGATTCAGAAGGGAACATGGGTAATCTTTCCAAGACACTGCTCATTGATATCTCGGTCAAAACGGGTATCGTGGAAAATATTCAGATTGGAGCCGACTGCAATCCTGAGGAAATTGCGTCCTTCACATCTCTTTTTAAAGAATTTCGCGATGTCTTTGCTTGGTCTTATGACGAAATGCCCGGCATAGATCCTTCTATTGTCGAGCATGAAATCAAGACCTATGACAATGCTAAACCTATCCGGCAACGACTCAGACCTGTCCACCCGCGCAAAGCAGCCGCCATCAAGGTCAAAGTAGAAAAACTTTTAAACGCTGGCTTCATTTACCCCGTTCCCTTAACTGAATGGGTTTCCAATCCGGTTCCCATTGATAAAAAACAAGGCACTATTCGAGTTTGCGTCGATTATCATGATCTGAACGCTGCTTGTCCCAAAGACAACTATCCCACACCGTTCATTGATCAAATTCTCGACGATTGTGTCAGATGCGAATCTTTTTCCTTCATGGATGGATTCTCGGGATATAACCAGATTGCCATAAAAAAAGACAACCAGCATAAAACTGCTTTCATCTGTCCTTGGGGCATCTTCGTGTATAAAAAGCTCCCATTCGGCCTGAAGAATGCTGGAGAAACTTTTCAGCGGGCTATGGACTATGCTTTTCATGACATTCGACATATTGTATAGGTGTACTTGGATGACCTCCCGGCTCATTCCAAGAAGCGACAAGACCACCTGGCTCATTTAAGAGAAATTTTTGCTAGGTGCAGGTTCTACAATATACGCTTGAATCCTCATGAATGCGTATTTATGGTCGAGTCCGGACGATTGTTAGGGTTCATTGTTTCCAAGCACAGGATTAGGGTCGATCCCGATAAGGTAAAAGCAATTATTGAATTGCCGGCACCACAATCCATCCTTCAACTCCAAAGCTTGCAGGGGAAGGCAAACTTTTTCGTCATTTCATCGTTAACTATGCCGAGATGACGAAAGGATTCATGCGATTATTGAAGAAAGGAACACTATACTTGTGGGATGACCAAGCTCAACGGTCATTTGATGCTTTAAAACATGCACTTGTTTCAGCCCCACTCCTTAGTGCCCCCGATTATTCACGCGACTTTCTCCTCTATCTGGCAGCATCACCATCCTCACTTGGAATGGTTTTGGTTCAAGTACACGATGACGACAGCGAACATGTGATTTACTATTTATCAAAAGGTCTCATCGAACCTGAATTAGGTTATTCACATGTGGAGAAACTCTCTCTGGCGGTCGTTTTCGCCGTCACCCGGCTCCGACATTATATATTGCTGCGACAGACTACGGTGATTGCTTTGGAGAATCCCATGCGACATATATTGTCTAGACAAATTATTGGAGGGAAATATTCCAAATGGATCGTCATCCTCCAAAAATTTGATTTGGTGTTCACGGCTGCCAAAGCAAAGAAATCCCTTGTCTTCACCGAATTACTATCGGACCTTCCCAGAATCGACCCGGCAGAGGTAGCTCATGATCCATTCCCTGATGAATCTGTCTACTTGGTCGACTCTTCGGACCCCTGGTATGGAGACATCTTAGTCTACCTACAAACTCAACGCTTCCGCCCAGCTCTCACGTCTGATGACCGTCGTCGTATCCGCCACCAAGCGAAGCACTACCTCGTGCTAAACGATACACTATATCGTCGTGGTGTTGATACTATTCTCCGACGTTGTCTCACTATCGATGAGGCCGAACGTGTTTTGAATGACTGCCACGCAGGGGCATGTGGTGGTCATCTTTCGGGCATAGCTACTGCCCAAAAAATCTTGCGCGCTGGTTACTGGTGGCCCACTTTGTTTAAAGATTGCATTGCAGCAGTCCAGAAATGCCATCCATGTCAAATTTTCACAAAGAAAATGCACGCACATCTTGCCCCCCTTCACCCGGTTATCTCCGTCGGTCCTTTCGCTAAATGGGGAATTGACTTCGTCACCTGCAATCCCGCTTCGGAAAACGGACACAACTACATCGTGGTTGCGATTGATTATTTTACGAAATGGGCTGAAGCCCTTCCCACTTTTAAGGCCGATGGCGAAACCACCGCTCTCTTCCTGTTTAATCAGGTTATCTGTCGGTTCGGTGTACCCCTATCGATTGTCACAAATCATGGATCTCACTTTCAAAATCATATGATGACCGAATTAACATCCATGCTAGGTTTCCGACAAGATCAATCTTCGTCTTATTATCCTCAAGCTAATGGTCAAGTAGAAGCCGTAAATGGCGTTCTCAAAACCATGATTCGTCGATTGGTCGGAAATCATAAAACCACATGGCATCGGAAGTTATATTCTGCATTATGGGCATACCGAACGTCAGTGAAAACTGCCACAGGCTTCACACCTTTCCAACTTGCTTTCGGCCTGGAGGCAGTACTTCCAATCGAGTGTGAAATCCCATCACTCAAACTTGCCATTGAACTCCTGCCTGGAACCACCGCCATAGAAGAGCGCTTGCTCTCGCTCGATCATTTGGACGAAACTCGTCGAGATGCTACATTAGCACTCGAAGCTCACCAGTGCCGAGTTAAAGCTCAATACGACAAATCTGTCAAACCTCGTTCTTTCCAAGAGGGCGATCTTGTTCTACTTTATGATAAAAAACACGACCTCTTGGGGGCAGGAACACTCCAACCATTGTGGCTCGGTCCTTACATCGTTACTAAAGCCCTTTCAAAAGGAGCTTACGAACTACAGGACTGCAATGGAATTCCACTCGAGGAGCCCCGCAACGGGCTCTATCTGAAGAAGTATTTTGCCTAGTTTCGCACTAGGCATATGCTTTGTAATTTTATGTATATAATTTTTGCCTATTTTTATTTTGATGCTTCTGGATTATTTTGTTTGGTTTAAGGTGTTTTTCTCATGTAATCTTTTTCTTTCGCACAGATGTCATCACATTCGTTATCATACGTCGGGTATGCAGACGGGGCTAGTCGTCACACTAGACACATTGCTTCAGCTGCTTGGGTTCTCTATACTCCCGAGTCAAACCTTCTTGGTTCCGGGGGGATCTTCTTGGGTAACTCCACCAACAATGTTGCCGAGTACATGTCAGTGATCCAACTCCTCACGAAAGCGCCATCTCGTGACATCTCCAATTTAGTGGTCAGGTTAGATTCCCAACTCATCATTATGCAGTTAAACAATCATTACCGTGTCCGCCACCCCGTGTTGTTACGTTATTTTTTATGAGTGCGACTTTTAGAACGTCAATTTCAAACAATCACATTTGAGCACGTTCCTAGAGAATTTAATGCATTAGCCAATTCTTTGGCAAATTATGTGTTAGATTGGCATTTGTCACATTTATTGTAAAAGATTTACTCATGAGTACGTATATTTTTATCCCATAAAAAAATGCATAAAAATTTAAAAAACACAAAATCACCAAAAAAATATATATATATACATATGTCATGTCCAGTACATAGAAAACATCAAAAAGAAAAAATCTCCCAAAACTTGGGGCGTTTTACAAAATTTGGCTACACTAAGCCATGCTCTGACACTAATACATCTACTCCACCAGCTAAGCCTGATGCTCATAATAGCATACAACTGCTCTAGCTATCCTCCTTAGAGGAACCAGGTATCTCTCCGGCACACCCATAGTATGTCGCTGCAGACGAACTGGAACCTCCCGCATAGGAAGCGGCGGTATACCCATACTCAGACCCTCCAAATTCCTGGAGATTTCATGTAAAATTTGGGTATCATCGTCGTTGCCGGCTTCCGCATCCTCTACAGGTGCGCCAGCCCCGGGTAGCTGCAATCCTCGCCGTGCATAGCGAGGGGCCCCAGCTGGATGGACAGGTGCCACATCTGTGTCAAGAAAGCAAAAGTTTCATGTCAAAACTAAATTTTCACCCCTTTCTAAAACAAAATTTTTTTACATAAACATTCAAAAGCTAAAAAACAAAAAACTTCTTTGAAAAGCACTGATCATTTTTTCTTACCATCGGGCCCCCACTGGGTGCCAGGGGGCAAGACTAACTCGGGATCGCCTGTGAAGTTCATCCCTGCATAGGGATAATCCTCAATCATGATGATCTGAGAGTCCAGCCAATCAAAAAATCCCTCAACAAAACAGTGACGGACGGGACCCTCTCCAGTCCGTGGAAGCAAAGTGGCCCACCGAGCCTGCCTCGGCTCGCGTGGACCCAATGGCGCTGTAGGGATCCTGGGCCTCATCAGTGGTATCCGCTCCAGTATGAAAGAAAGAATCAGTGTTCCGTACCCAAACTCTCTTTGAGTACGGGTCTTGCATGCAGTAAGCTCTGCTCGGACCCGACGGACCACACCGTCACACCAATCAAAAACCTGAGGCTGCATACAATCCAAGGCTAGGAGCATCTGAGCCTTGGTCGCCACATGCTGACTCTTGGCACCTGCCAAGCGAACAATCATCCATAGAATAGACCACAAGGGTCTCAAAGTCACATGTGCAATAGGTATCCGGTTACTCACAGCCTGGGTGCCACGTATGTAGTGCGCATGGATCAAATCAGTAGTGGAACGAGGGTCAGCTCTGGACCTCATCAAATTGGGCCTCGCCCCACGACATGACAAGCCGGTCAAAAAGTAAACATCATCTTTTTCGATGGCGAGCTCGTTGCCACCAATACGAAAGACATGATGCCGTTCGTCCCACTGCTGGATCAACCACCTCAGGAGGTCCTCTTGACCCCTCATCAGTTCTAAACGGGCATACTTAAGCAATCCGTACCTCCAGAGAGCCATTAAAATTGCCGCATCCGTCACCATCTTTCGTTCTTCCCGCTCATGCTCTCTCTCTCGCCAGATACTCATGATTAACAGCTGAACACCTGCAAATGCAACATTTCCAACCGATTAAAATTTGCCTGGACCACTTCAAAAATGGAAAACTTGAATTGTTAGAAAGCATGTTGCGCCTAATGCGAGAACTAATACAAAACAGAGCGTTCTAACGCGTACATCCCTCACGGGTTATGTGTTTAACGCGACTGTTGTACTCCTGACCCGCGTTAGGCGCAAATATTTTTCTAGGGCCTCAAAATTTCCTAATTTTGAACCAGCAAAAACTAAAAAATTGGCAATTAAATGATAACAGGAAGTTCTAGCTCTTACCTGGATCTCGCGGAATAGAAGACTGTTGCCCGGATTGACCGTAATCGTCAGCTGAAATTTTCACCCCTTTTCTACTCCAGAGCTTCTTCACAGCACTCAAAATAGTGAAAATGAATGTCTTCTGACCTTCTTATAGCAAATTCTGGGGCATGACTCTCTTAAGACAGTCAGCAAAGTCGTGATTTCTCGCTGTACACATATCGCAACTCTCGAGATTTGGTACTGATGATTCTAATAAGGGATCAAGATTTATGTGCAGACATACTCATGTTTTATCGAGCATTCTTTTTTGGTCTTTTCTTGCTCGTTAATCCAAAAAACCTCGAGTTCTCTTCTTCGGGCTCGTTAAACTTATATGAAGTTGGCATCGAGCATTCTTTTTGGTCTTTTCTTGCTCGTTAATCCGAAAAACCTAGAGTTTTCTTCTTCAGACTCATTAAAACTATGGAGAAGTACTGAGCATTCTTTTTAGGCATCTTTTTCTTGCTCATAAAACCGAAAAAATCCCGAGTCACCTTTGTCAGACTCGTTAAACTATTGAGACAGAGAACAAGGAGCCATTCTTTTCCTCTTTTTCAAAGCTCTTTAAACAGAAAAAGTAAATCGAGTTTTCTCCACGTGACTCGTTAAAATTTCACGGAGGTACCGAGTTTTCTTTGTTCGACTCGGTAAAATTTCACAAAGAATATTGAGTTTACTTCATCTCCTCGTACTCATAACAAAATGAGGTAGACGTCCATTGAACATAGATTTCTCACTTTTCCGGATTCCATGGACTAACTTACGGAAATGAACTGTTTCGGGCTTACTATTACCCCTTTGCCGTGCCCGGTTATCAAGACATGACAAAGGTACCCCAATGGAGTCGTCTTTTACGACATTTTTCAGACTCTCTAAACATGAAAAATTCACCGAGTTTACTCGTCTGGACTCGTTAAACCTAATCAGACAGGACATGGAGTTGACTTTTATGACATTTTTCAGACTCTCTAAACATGAAAAATTCACCGAGTTTGCTCATCTGGACTCGTTAAATCTAATCAGATGGGGCACAGAGTTGTCTTTCCTGACATTTTTCAGACTCTCTAAACATGAAAAATTCTCCGAGTTTACTCGTCTGGACTCGTTAAACTTAATCAGACGGGGAAAAATTTGGACAAAATGGATACTACCTCTGTTACATTTTAAAAAAAGGTCGATTTGGCAGCAAAATTCTTGAACATGGCACTTCCCAGAAAACTCTTTCACAGTTAGCCGAACCCTACCATCTATGAGTATTAGCCTTCATTTCCCAGTGTCCTTGCACCGGTAAAATCCTAACACACTCTTTGGTGTTCAACACGCTTCAGCTGCCTAGTACCCTGCTAGAGTGCCTTCTATTGTTCAAGCAGATCTCACTATCTACTGCTCCTGTTATCAACCAAACCATTCATTATGCCAGAAATTATTTGTCGTCTAACGTTCCCATTCACTCTTCCTTATCTCAAATCATAAACAAAATCAGTTGGTTTCCGTTTCGTGTTGACTGATGTAGGACGCCTCAGTGCCTACCTCTCAACAGATCACTCCCTATCGACTTCAACACCTTATCTAGGAAGTTGATCCAGAAACACATCAGTACCCAGATACTTGCAGACATCAGTGGCAGGTAGTCTTGTGTTTGATCAAGGGTCTTCATCATTAGCTCTTGGTCGAATGATTCTACAAGTGTTCGACTTCAACTCCTTTTATTCACACTCGCTAGATTGTACTGGGCATCTTAGGGACCATCATCATTATCGGTGGCCACCTTCGCGTCTGTTAACAATTTTCATTATTGACTGGTAATCAGACGATTTCTCACATGTTCGACGATAACTCCCTCATTCACATGATTGAGAAATATGCAGTTTAAGTGAATCGGCGGTCAAGACCTTGGGGCAAAGGCTACATCATTAAAGTTGTGTTCCCTTCCCCAAGCTGCGATATTGTTTATGGAGACAGCTTCTTCAGCCTGATCCTGTTATGACAGACACTTCCACATTGTGCCTATTGGTGGACAGATTCTTCATATCTCTATTATAGAGAAATCATGCTGTTTAAAGCTACTGAGCATGGGACATGCCCGACTCTAGGCAAATACTATATTTTCTGACATATGTTGTTGTTTCAGGTTTTCCTCAGTCTTTCAATCTCTCTCTCTCTACAAATTATAAAGTATTTCGGCCATCGTCTTCGTCTCTAACCTCACACTTTAGGGGGCATCTGTTACAGGTCAAAATACCTCCTCATCAGCTCAGAGGGGAAGACAAATATGGAAGAAGTACAAAGACCTAAATTAAACCTATTTCTGATAGGGTAACGCATATATAGAACAGAACAAGAGCGTTATAACGCAGGCAAGCAATACATTGGCCGTGTTAGTGGCTAGGGCAACGCTCTGTTTACACTGGAGGGACGCGTTACCCGTGTTTTAAGTTTGAATTGGGAAAAGAGCGCGGAGAAAGATTTGAATCTCCGACTTTCCCTCACAAAGGAGTCAGTTCACAAAGGAAACTGCAGAAGCACCAGTTCATTATTGGTCATTGCCATGGAAGACTGAACTCCAAGAGAGGAAAAATCATGGAGATCAAGGAAACATCTAAGCCTTTTCCATTCCAAACTAGTGGAAAGAGAAGGGCAACAATGGCCTTCTCCCTCTCCTATAAGAAGGAGTTGAAGGCTCTTAATTGAAGGTCGAAGGATTGCTCAAGGTTCTTGCATACTTGTGGAATAAAGAATAGTGTGACATCGTGAAGGCCAAGAGTCAAAGAGGCTCCTAGAGAGCTTGTTGGCTTGGACTTCTTCACTAGAGAGAGGTGGGAGGCGAGAGGGCTATTCTTAGATGGTTATGTCCTCTATTTTCAAAATCAATAGAACTGTGTTCGTTTTGTCCATTCAATTCTTAATGTTATTATTGTTGTTTCAATATTCACTTAGTATGATATGAATGGCTCAGATGTGTATAATCTAGATGTTTGTAGTATATTGATTTAATTGATAGGATACTTGTTATATTAGAAATCACACGGGTGCTTTGACTGATTTCAGGTCTCAGATTTGGAGCCGGCGAAGAAGGACTCTTACTTTTCTACACAGCGCTCTCCAAGGGATTCCAAGACCATCAAAGAGGTAATTCTCTATTGTATTCCTTCAATTTATTTCAAAGCTAATATAAACATACTCATGCCATCTTTGTGAACAGCATAGCTAATCTTACTGTCCGCCTCGGGCACCGGAAAGCCCTGAGAGGGATATACGAAAACCAACCACCCAAGCAGTTTACCCTATAGCAGTTATGTTTAGTTTAGGGTTTTTTTCCCTAGAATGCAACCCCTCGCTTTTATGAGGGCATTGTATTGCGGATGTGTATTATATGTGTGTACTCTCGGAGCAAGAAACGGAGAGGGAGATTGAGAAGACGGAAGGGATATTACGAGCGGTCTGTTGTGGGTTTTGTCTCTTCATTTTTGTTGGATAATAAAAAGGAAGATTGTTCAATCGGGGTGGACGTAGCCCAAACTGGGTGAACCACGTATATCTGTGTCTCTCTGGTTTTATGTGTTTTGTGTGCTTGTATTTTTCGCATATTTTATGTGTTGCATTGCTCCATAATATATAATTTTCTAACACTCAAGAAGGGAGGGAATTCTTGAACAAGAAATCCCTTGTGTTGAACAACACATCTATCACAGTGTGCAACTATGGAAAGTAATTCGAAATATCAAAGCTAGCTCAAAATGGTTGCTTTCCCCTCCTTTTATGCAAATGAAGGCTCCTTAGTCATGGACCCCACACATTAGGGTTTTCTCCTCCTCATGAAATTTCTTAGGCTTCCCAAGCAAGCCATACCTCCATCTATTGCGCAGTTTGACTTGGTCAAAATGACCTAGCCCTCTTTGCAATTAACCCTTTTCACACATGGAGTGTGCAAACAAGCTCCAATAATGCTCCTCTTTCATAATGTGAGGGATTTTTTTGAAATTTTTCATAATCATGGGCCTCCTTAGCCATTTATGTAGCTGCAATAATATAAAATAAAAATGTTAATGTTCCATTTAGCCATGTGCTAAAATGGGAACATAATAGTCCTCCCCTCCAAAATGTTGCTTGTCCTCAAGCAACTGCAAGGATAGAACTGGAAGAACCTCCACTCAAGTCATGGAGTCTGAAATATGTTGAGAAATATCTTCCTCATGTGGATCCTCCATCTCCAAAGCAATGATCCATAAAAAGTGAATTACCTCCCAACATGGTAACTCCTGAAAATCATCTTCCATCTTTGGCTCCTGCAATATAGGTGGGCTGAAAATCTGATCTTGGTAGACATAGTAGCCTACCCCACACTGTCCTCCTCTACACTTAGGATAAGTGTAGAGTATATGCTGATCCTGGGCTGCAATAAAGTTGCCTTCCAGTGGCAACTTGAAGTCTAGACCTCCAAAGATCTCTTCTCCAGCGTTATGAAACATGTTGTCCAAAATAATCTCATATGTGATGAGTTGGTAGTGATCACCATATGGCATCCAATCAATCATATGGCTCACCTCAAATGGAAACAAATGTGTTGCTGTAGTGGCCACATGTCCTCTCATGTTCCCATTAGAACATGCAATGCAAATAATGTGGGATATTTCTTCCCCAAGGGACACATCCAACCAATGTGTCATTCTCCCCATCATGCTCTAAAAAAACACAAAGACATCAACATTATAATGACCCATAATGAAAACCATGCTTGCTGTCATATGTAGCAAGGGAGAAAGACAATGGTCCCTTAACTGTGACCAATGCAGTTTGACCCTCAACTGTAGAAGAGTATGCCAAAAGGTGTGGCCTCTCAACCACTTGCTTGATGTCCGACTCTCCTCAAATGTATGGAGGAAGTGAATGATATATGGTTCAAGTTGAGTAGGTCCTCCAAAATACATTTCCTCCCCAAGTCCTCCTAGAGCGTGGTCACCAAAATTGCTCATGGTCTCAAGTATACCATGGGGTCCAAAAAGAAGAATGCCCCTCCTTGGAGCAACATCCTGTACATATATGGTTAAGGGATGAATATATAAATCATCATGCAAATAAACAATTCCCTTACCATAAGTCCTGCTCATGCAAATGGAGTGGCTCAAAATTGAGTCTCCCCTCATCCTCAAAGAGAAAATAGGTGGTTGTGTTGACTCCTCCATCTGCACATGATCTATGCATCTCTTCATATGCTGATTTGTCAATATCATGCAAGCAAAATGATCATGGGAATACTCCACCAACAATCCGGAGTTCCCACATGGATCCATCGTCCATAGTGACAACACTGATGATCCCCCATGAAGAGCATCTGTCATATGGTCATCTCCTCCTTTGACATTTCCTACGAAAAAGATGCAAGTTGGAAGGTTTTTATCCTTCCCCTACTTCTTCTGCCACAATGCAGAATCCGAAATGAGAGTGGGTGGAAATGATATTAAGGGAATGGCCCCCTCCTCCTTGAGTCTACCCAAAACTCTCAGCGTTGTGTAGCTATCTCCCAAGGTATCCACTCTTCTGAAAAAAATGAGTGGTGCCCCAACATGTGAAGCATCTCCCATCAGTTGGTGATATAGTGGTCTCCCTGGCAGAATGGCTCCATGCAGTGAGACATCATCCTCAAGGGGTGACTGCATATATGGATGAACAAGTCTGTCCATGCTTTCACTGCACAATCCAATCACCCTCTTAGGTGCATCATCCTCCAACCATGAGTAGGGATGTGTACTCCTCATCTCAAGATGTTGGGCCTTCTCCCTACTTCCTCCTTGTGTCTCGATGGTGATACATCTCCTCAACAATGGCACATGTGTGCCTTGATCTCCATGCATGAGATCCTAGGGACTTCCTTGTAAGGATGCAAGAGTCCTTCTCCTTGGAGCAAGAGCTCCTCCTTCCTCTGCATGAGGCACTAGATAGTCTCTGGATAGCACTGTGATGTTGCCCTCATCTCCCTCAATATACTTGGGCAACCCTCTAAAAATGCTGCTGCAAATATGGAATCTCTCCCGAAGTGGAAGCAGTTCCTGATCATCAAAATCCAAGGAGTATCCCCTTTGCACCATGATAGTGCCATCTCCTACTCCTACAAAATTGTACATCATGTGAGAGCACATATGCCTTTTCTCTCTCCAACACCATCCAAGCAACAAAATCCTTTGCTGCCTCCTCCTTCTCTTAGAAAGAGAGCATAAAAAAAAATACAATAAACATGAAATACCCTGAACATGAAATACAATGAACATGAAATAACCTGCTACATATACATTATGCCCAACTATGACTACGCAGTCTATGAAGGAGGACTGCTGCAAAACAATAATACAATGAAGATATGGAAATATGAAGCTCAAATAAGAAAGGGGGAGATGGATCTCAACCCCTGGAAACTATAATAAACAATCCCTAAAGGGATTGGCTACAATACATACAAAATGGAAAATCTGCAGAAATGTCGGAGTAGCTAGAGTAGCTGCTACTCTAAAATGTGAACCTGAAGGAGATGGCTGAATAATGCTGCACAAAATGTATAGATCTCCTCCAATGGAAATCTAGAGTAAAAAGTTGATCCTTTCACCAAAGATCTCACTCTCCAAAAAGCTGGTGCAACCCCTCACAACAATTGCACTCAAGAACTTTGTATTCAAGGAGAGGAACTGCATTGTAGAAGATAGGAAGAGATTGGCCTCCTACCATGATATGATAAATGGAGTTGATATCTCCCCTACTGATCTCTCGGATGCATGAGAGCTTCTTCCTCTGAAATCTGAGCTCCGGAATGATGGTGTGAGAACCTCCACTGCAACCCCAGCAACACAATGGCTCTTGCTGCAAGAATCACTGCACTGAAGGGAATAGCTTTGTCCTTGAGCCAATATGTGGAGAAGATGAAGATAAAACCTTCAAGAGATTTTCAAGAAGGGAGGGAATTCTTGAACAAGAAATCCGTTGTGCTGAACAGTGCAGCTATCACAGTGTGCAACTGTGGAAAGCAATTCGAAATATCCAAGCTAGCTCAAAATGGTTGCTTTCCCATCCTTTTATGCAAACGAAGGCTCCTTAGTCATGGACCCCACACATTAGGGTTTTCTCCTCCTCATGAAATTTCTTAGGCTTCCCAAGCAAGCCACACCTCCATCTATTGCACAGTTTGACTTGGTCAACATGACCTAGCCCTCTTTGCAATTAACCCTTTTCACACATGGAGTGTGCAAACAAGCTCCAATAATGCTCCTCTTTCATAATGTGAGGGATTTTATTTATTTTTTTCATAATCATGTGCCTCCTTACCCATTTATTTAGCTGCAATAATATAAAATCAAAATTCTAATGTTCCATTTAGCCATGTGCTAAAATGGGAACATTACAGTCCTCCCCTCCCAAATGTTGCTTGTCCTCAAGGCACTACAAGGATAGAACTGGAAGAACCTCCACTCAAGGCATGGAGTCTGAAATATGTTGAGAAATATCTTCCTCACGTGGATCCTCCATCCCCCAAGCAATGATCGATAAAAAGTGAATTACCTCCCAACATGGCAAGTCCTGAAAATCATCTTCCATCTTTCGCTCCTGCAATATAGGTGGGCTGAAAATATTATCTTGGTAGACATAGTAGCCTACCCCAGGTTTTCCTCCTCTCCACTTAGGATAAGTGTAGAGTATATTCTGATCCTAGGCTGTAATAAAGCTTCCTTCTAGTGGAAACCTGAAGACTAGACCTCCAAAGATCTCTTCTCCAGCGTTATGAAACATGCCATCCAAAATCAACTCATATGTAATGAGTTGGTAGTCATCACCATATGGCATCCAATCAATCATATAGCTCACCTCAAATGGAAACAAATGTGTTTCTGTAGTGGCCACATGTCCTCTCATGTTCCCATTATAACATGCAATGCAAAAAATGTGGGAGATTTCTCCCCCAAGGGACACATCCAACCAATGTGCCATTCTCCCCATCATGCTCTCAACAAACACAAAGACATCAACATTATAATGACCCATAATGAAAACCATGCTTTTTTTCATATGTAGAAAGGGAGAAATACAATGGTCCCTCAACTGTGACCAATGCAGTTTGACCCTCAACTGCATAAGAGTACGCCAAAAGATGTGGCCTCTCAACCACTTGCTTTCTATCTGACTCTCCTCAAATGTATGGAGGAAGTGAATGATATATGGTGCAAATTGAGTAGGTCCTGCAAAATACATTTCCTCCCCAAGATCTCCTAAGGAGTGGTCACAAAAATTGCTCATGGCCTCAAGTAGACCATGGGGTCCAAAAAGAAGAATGCCCCTCCTCGGAGCAACATCCTGTACATATATGGTTAAGGGATGAATATATAAATCATCGTGCAAATAAACAATTCCCTTACCATAAGTCCTGCTCATGCAAATGGAGTGGCTCAAAATTGAGTCTCCCCTTATCCTCAAAGAGAAAATAGGTGGTTGTGCTGACTCCTTCATTTGCACATGATCTATGCATCTCCTCATATGTTGATATGTCAATATCATGCAAGGAAAATGATCCTAGGAACACTCCACCAACAATCCGGAGTTCCCACATGGATCCATCCTCCATAGTGACAGCGCTGATGATCCCTCATGAAGAGCATCTGTCATATGGTCATCTCCTCCTTTGACATTTCCTATGCCAAAGATGCAAGTTGGAAGGTTGTTATCCTTCCCCTGCTGCTTCTGCCACATCACAAAATCCGAAATGAGAGTGGGTGGAAATGATATTGAGGGAATGGCCCCTTCCTCCTTGAGTCTACCCAAGACTCTCAGCACTATGTAGCTGTCTCCCAAGGTATCCACTCCTTTGAAAACAATGAGTGGTGCCCCAACATGTGAAGCGTCTCCCATCAGCTGGTGATATAGTGGTCTCCATGGCAGAATGTCTCCATGCAGTGAGACATCATCCTCAAGGGGTGACTGCATATATGGATGAACAAGTCTGTCCATGCTTGCACTGCGCAATACAATAACCATCTTAGGTGCATCATCTTCCAACCATGAGTAGGGATGTGTACTCCTCATCTCAAGATGCTGTGCCTTCTCCCTAATTCCTCCTTATGTCTCGATGGTGATACACCTCCTCAACAATGGCACATGTGTGCCTTGATCTCCATGCATGAGATCTTGGGGACTTCCTTGCAAGGATGCAATAGTCCTTCTCCTTGGAGAAAGAGCTCCTCCTTCCTCTGCGTGAGGCACTAGATAGTATTTGGATAGTACTGCATTGTTTCCATCAGCTCCTTCAACAGACTTGGGCAACCCTCTAACAATGCTGCTGCAAATATGGAATCTCTCCTAAAGTGGAAGCAGTTCTTGATCATCAAAAGCCAAGGAGTATCCCCTTTGCACCATGATAGTGCCATCTCCTACTCCTACAACATTGCACATCATGTGAGAGCACATATGCCTTTGCTCTCTCCAACACCATCCAAGCAACAAAATCCTTTGCTCCCTCCTCCTTCTCTTAGAAAGAGAGCATGCCAAGTGATGGCCAAACTCCTTCAAGAATAACCAGCGCATCCAAGCCTCCTGCTACCCGGTATCATAAATCTGCAAGTGGCTTACTAGCCCCTTGCTCCTTCTCCACCACATCCACTCAGCAATGTGTGTATGTCTCCTTCCTTCCTTCATCCCGGTACTCCTCCCTTGAGGACTAGCGTCGTCCCAAATAAAACCTCTGCATTTCATGGGATTTTGAAATACAGATTTCCTGAGGATCAATTTGACCCTATGAGGATCCAAATAGTTGGTAGGAAAAAACCTCCCATCATGATATGTGTGGCACAAGGAATGTCCATCACAGTCACGAGAGAAGCTATCCATCCGAAGATGTCCCCCATTTCCTATTTTTTCCTATGAGAAGGAAAAAGCCTCCTCCAACTGTTGAAGAACCTTGCACTCCAAAAAGTGTGGGAGTGCACCTCCATTGAAATCTCTCTGTGAGATCTCATTTTCATCACTGCTGTTGTACATCGCAGTATCATTCTGCTGCTCTAAGTCACCTGCATGCAATGATGTAGACCCATCCAAGGTGTTTGCTGAAATGACAAGAAATGGATCTCCAATCATACCTTGGTGAAACTTGGAAGCTTCCTGCAAAGCTGTAAGTGTTGCTTCCCCATAGGTATTGGCCTCCCAAACTACTGAAGATGAAGGCTGCTCCTCCATGGTCTCAATAACGTTGGTACATGCCTCATCAAATGGTGGTGAGGGCTCCTCCCTCTTTTTTCCAAATCTGCTGATCAAACTTTGGGAAAATTCAACAATATTTGAAACCCTTACATTGTCTAGATGGCTGATCCACCAAATATTTGCTTCACCTTCTAAATGCAGCGCTGCAACTTCTACTGCCTCTTAGTTTGCTATAGGATGTAGCAGGGAAAAGGCCTCTAGATTCTTTTCCCAAACCTCTGCTGCATATGTGAGTGATCCATCAAATTTGGACAATAGAAATCTATTGCCTCTCATTATCCCGTGGCTGTGGGGTCTTTCTTCTTCTTTCTGTTGAATAAACTGTGGGAAATATAAAGTCTCTTGGGAGAATCTAGGGTTTTCTCAGTATTCAGCTAGGTACTCACTTATAATTTCAAATTCCAAGTGTCTTCCATGCTTATGCTTTTCTTCTCTCTGAGAATAGGAAGTGCGTGGTCCTTCCTCTCCTCCTCCTTCATTTTCCTTGACCTCCTTGGAGAGGTCTCCTCTAGATCTGAAAATAGATGAGAGAAATCTCATCTTCTTCATCCTTGGGCTCTCTACTTTTGAAATTCAAACTTCACAGGCTGTGCCAAGTTCGATGCTCTGATACCACTATAATGTCCCAAAATGGAAATCAACAGAATTTTTCACCACTGAAATGTTCCTTTGTTGGAAATATTAACAAGGCTATGTTAGAGATGGACTAAGAGGGATTTTACCAGTTATTTCACCTCTAAAGAGATGATGAGAACTGAAGGCTTCCTGGCCCTTACTCAGACTCTGCCGATAGCTATGTAAATATTTCTTCCTTCAAGAAGATCTTGCTCACAAGAGATGAGCTACAACAATACACAAGCATAAGCTGGAAAATAGCAGTGAGTGCAGAAACTTCATAAAATGCAATAAACCCTCATAGCTTTCTCATTGATAATATGATAACAGAAATGTGTACAATATTTTGAGGAAATGGTCACTCAAGCTGAAGCATAAACAAAAATACAATGAACATGAAATACCCTGCTACATATACATTATGCCCAACTATGACTGCGCAGTCTATGAAGGAGGACTGCTGCAAAAAAATAATACAATGAAGATATGGAAATATGAAGCTCAAATAATAAATGGGGAGATGGATCTCAACCCCTGGAAACTATAATAAACAATCCCTAAAGGGATTGGCTACAATACATACAAAATGGCAAATATGCAGAAATGTCGGAGTAGCTGGAGTAGCTGCTACTCTAAAATGTGAACTTGAAGGAGATGGCTGAACAATGCTGCATAAAATGTATATATCTCCTCCAATGGAAATCTAGAGTGAAAGGCTGATCCTTTCACCAAATATCTCACTCTCCAAAATTCTTGTGCAACCCCTCACTACAATTTCACTCAAGAACTGTGCAGTCAAGGAGAGGAACTGCGCTGTAGAAGATGGGAAGAGATCGGACTCCTACCAAGATATGAGAAATGGAGCTGATATCTCCCCTACTGATCTCCTAGATGCATGAGAGCTTCTTCCTCTGAAATCTGAGCCCCGGAATGATGGTGCGAGAACCTCCATTGCAACCCCAACAACACAATGGCTCTTGCTGCAAGAATCACTGCACTGAAAGGAATAGTTTTGGCCTTTAGCCAAGATGTGGAGAAGATGAAGATCAAAAATTCAAGAGCTTCTCAATAAGGGAGGGAATTATTGAATAAGAAATCCCTTGTGCTGAACAGCACAACTATCACAGTGTGCAACTGTGGAAAGCAATTTGAAATATCCAAGCTAGCTCAAAATGGTTGCTTTCCCCTCCTTTTATGCAAACGAAGGCTCCTTAGTCATGGACCCCACACATTAGAGTTTTATACTCCTCATGCAATTTTGTAGGCTTCCCAAGCAAGCCACACCTCCATCTATTGCGCAGTTTGACTTGGTCAACATGACCTAGCCCTCTTTGCAATTAACCCTTTTCACACATGGAGTGTGCAAACAAGCACCAATAATGCTCCTCTTTCATAATGTGAGGGATTTTATTCATGTTTTTCATAATCATGGGCCTCCTTACCCATTTATTTAGCTGCAATAATATAAAATCAAAATTCTAATGTTCCATTTAGCCATGTGCTAAAATGGGAACATTTCATAGATTCTGTGGACTAAGAGCCCAATAAAAATCCACAGACTAGGTGGGAAGAGACACTAGCCGGGCATCGCGTGATGCAACTAAAAGGGAACGTCATTCCGAGAGGCCTTGTGCCCTTGGAAAGGTTTTTCGATAAAAATGATATCCCAATTAGCCCTAGTAAGATGACTCAAGATGATGAGCTAAATGATATAAACATTGGGATGGAGGGAGACCCGAAGGTAGTAAAGTTGTCCAGAGGAGTTCCAGAGGAATATCAAGAAAAATATATTTGTTATTTCTAGGCATATAAATATGTCTTTGCTTGGTCATATTAGGTTCTGAAGACTTTTGACATTGAGGTCATACAGCACAAGATCCCTCCCAAAGGAGATGCCAAGCCTCATAAGCAAAAATTGAGGCAGATCAATCCATTTCTGCTTCTAGCAATTGAGAAAGAGATCAAAAAGTTGTTGCGGGCTAAAATTATAGTCCCCCTGATATATTCGGAGTGGGTGGCCAAATTGGTCCCAATTAGGAAGAAGAATGGAGAAATAATATTGTGTGTGGACTTTCAAAATCTAAATAGGTCTTCTCTCAAAGACAATTACCCCCTCTCGAAGATGGACCACATTTTGCAGAAGGTGGTGGGATCCTCCCGGATGTTTATGATGGATGGTTTCTCTAGATATAATGAAGTGGTAGTTCACCTTGAATATCAGAAGAAGACAACGTTCACCACACTGTGGGGGAGTTTAATGTTTGCCTAGATGTCGTTTGGTTTGATCAATGTGAGTGCCACGTTTTAACATGCAATGGATATTGTCTTCGTAGGAGAGCAGGATGAGTTCATAGTGATTTATCTAGATGATATAATTGTGTTCTCAAAAAGTGATGCTGAGCACATTGAACATCTTCATCGAACATTTGAGAAGTGTCGCAGGTACGTTCTATCATTGAACCCTCAAAAGCCCATGTTTGCTCTGGAGGAGGGGCAACTGCTGGGACATATAGTGACTAAGGAGGGAGTAAAAATTGACCTGAAAAGGGTAGAAGTGATCAACGAAATTTCCCTCCCATGGAATAAAAATGAAATCTAGGTATTCCTAGGGAGAATAAATTTCCTAAGAATTTTTTTTCCAAATTATGCTAAGATCATCCGACATATCACAGAGATGCTCAAGAAAGATAACAATGTAAAATAGACCCCCCAGTCAAGGAATTCTGTCAAGAGAATTAAACAGGTTTTTTCTGAAGCTCCAGTACTTGCAGGCCCTGACTACAACAAGCCTTTCATGATATTTTCCTTCTCCTCCCCTCATACAGTAGTTGCAGTGCTGCTACAAAAGAACGAATATGGGCATGAACAACTGATTGCATTTTTCAGCCAGGTTCTGCGGCATGCAAAATTAAAATAAAATATCCTAGAAAAGTAGGCCTATGCCTTGGTCAAATCCTTAAAGGCTTTTCGGATATATGTGCTGCAATTAGCCATATCTGCCTACGTCCCCACAGCTGTAGTGAAGGATACTTTAATACAAGATGACAGTGAAGGAAAGAGGGGAAAATGGATTGCCAAAATTCAAGAATATGATTTAGATATCAGACCCACTAAGCTCATTAAAGGACAGGGGTTGGCTAAAATATTATTAGAGTCCAATTTCCAGACCTTGGGTATTAATCTATCCATGGAAGGAGGAGAATTACCAAAGGGTACAAAAGTATAGCCTAAAATAGAAACCTTAGTGCAAAATACACATGTAAAATACCTTCTCCCTGCATGGTACAAAGATGTGGTAGAATGCCTCCTTACTCTAAGATGTCCCCCAAATTTTGACAAAGAAAAGTACTGCACTCTAAGATTAAAATCAAAGAAGTACGTTGTGGAAAATGGATGATTGTATTGGAGGGACCCTTCAAGAATTATGCTACTATGTCTAACAGAGCAGGAGGTGGATGAGGTGATGGCTGAATTCCATGATGGTGTATGCAGCATACATTATAGCTGGCGGTCGATGGCTCACAAAATCTTGAAATCTGGTTTCTTCTGGCCCCGATTATTTGGAGATGTTCACGCTCGTGTTCGAGCATGTGAAAAATGCCAGATTTTTGTAGAAAAGAAAAAATTCTCGCCACTACCACTAATTCCAGTACATGTCAAAGATCCATTCAGGCAATGGGGCATTGGTTTTATCTAAGAAATCCACCCTGCATCCAGTAACCAACACTGTTGGATCCTCACTGCCACTGACTACTTTTCCAAATGGGTCGAAGCGATGCCTGCAAGAAACACCATGAATGGGGTGGTGATTAAATTTATGGAAGAAAATATAATAGCAAGGTTTGGGTGCCTGGCCAAAATTATCACTGATAACACCCAAGTATTCAAGTATGCCAAGTTCATGAACTTTTTCCAGCAGTATAATATCACTCTAGGACATTCTGCGACCTACTATCCCCAAGGGAACGGGTTGGATGAGTCGTCAAATAAGACTTTGGTAGGGATTATGAATAATACCAAGTGAATATCAAAATAACTGGAACTCCCAACTTAATTTTTCACTTTGGGAAAATCACATTACCAATAAAAGATCCATAGGCAAGTCTCCTTACGAACTAGTATATGGCCGAGCAGCGGTGTTCCCCATCTAACTCGCTTTACCCGTGGCCAAGTTTCTACAATACAATGAAGAGGAACCAACTAAGCTCATTAGGAGAATGAATTAGCTTGTTGAACTGGAGGAAACCCGAGCTCGGGTGAAAATCAGGTTGGCTGACTACCAGGAGAAAATGAAATGCTTATTTGATCAACGAGAAAAAGATAAGGAAATACAAGCAGGAGACCTAGTGCTGAGGTGGGATGTTAGATGGGAGGATAATGGTAAACATGGAAAGTTAAATCTGTTAGTGTCAGTATAGTCATACTACCATCAGTGATCAAAATCGATTTTTTGCATTTGCATATTAGGAGTCCCATACCAATAAATTTCACCATTCCGCTAGGTCATGGATTCATTGATGGCAGTGATTTTTCATTAGTTTTCCCGCATGTGAAACTTGCTGATTCTCCTCTCTATGGTCTTAGTCATGAGTCACTTTCACTATCAAAATCATGTCAGTAGGTCATAGGATGTGTCTCATTAGGTCCTAGGATCTTACCATGGTCAAATAAATAAGATAAGTGTCAATAAATATCAGCAAGGTCATGAGGAAGTCAATAAACTCAAAATCACAGCACCTGGAAGAGCAAAGAGATGTTTTATTCAGTTTGATGTAATTTTCACCTCAAAACATGTTTTGAGGTGAAAACATGATATTTTTCCTTTATTATCATTCATTATGTAATTTTATGTCAGCATATATAATAAGTCACATTTCAGAAGCTGTTATCTCTACAAAGTTATCACCCTGCCTTTAGAGAAGTTTTCCACAACAAATTCAGCATCAAATCATGTTTTGAGTGGATCCACCAGAAAGAGCCCGAAAAGAGCTTTCCAACGGTATATTTCACTCTTAAAACTGACTCCTGGATTGAAATTTATGCCTAAGTGAAGTAAAAAGTCCTCTATATCCTAACCTTTCCCCTTTTCCCATTTTTCCCTTAAAATTTATGTTTAAAGTTTAATATTTTCTTTATAAAATCCATTTTTTCCCCTACCGATTTACAAAATTGTATTATAAAATCATTTAAATACATATTTGATTTATTTATTAACCACTTCCCCACCATACCCTTTTAAACTTTATAATAAACATTTCAAAGTTGATTATTATAAAGTCCTCATTGCCTTAAATCCAGATAATCCAAACCACTTTCCCTCCATGCCATAGAACTTTATAATAAAGTTTTAAAAAGTTATATATTATATAATCCCCGGCGTTTTAAACCAATTCCCCTTTCATAACCCCTTAAACTTTATAACAAAGTTTAAGTTATAAAACCCCGCCGATCCTTTCCCTTTCCCATCGCATCGCAACATCTCATAGGTGTGTTCTGATTGCCCCATGCCAAAAGCTCCGATGCGATTATGTTAAGTCACCCCGATTGGCCCCGCCCAATGATATGTTGGCCATTGATCTGCATCCAATTAGATGACCCATACCCAATCAGCGCTTTTTGATCGCCCCCCTTTGATTGTATATCTCCAATGTCCAATCTCCGATGGCAAACCCTCGATTAACACCCTTCGATGTACATCATGGCCGTCGATCTCATCATCCGATCCGATGGCCCACAGTCCATCGGACCATCGCAATCGGCGATTTCACATGTGACTTCCCCTCTACCCTCCTCCGATCTCCGATGCTGATTGACTTACAAGCCCACCACATTATCTTCCACCCTTCCATAATAAAAAGGCCTTTACCCTTTGTTAAATCAAATTTTGTTTTAAATTATTTTACAAAGGCTTTCCCCTCCACTTATCTCCCATCGCATCGGAGGTATTTAATTATATAATACACCCACCCCAACTTCTGATTCCGATTGCGATTCACATATCCCGGTCCCACCATGAAAGCTCCCCACTCTTTTAAATGAAAAGTCCTTCCTCCCTTTGTAAAAAACAAAAAAACTATTTCATTTGTTTTAACAAAGGGATTTCTCCCCTTTGACTTTTCCAATCACATCGGAGTTTATGTGGCTTGTCTCACATATACTTTCCCTAATCTCCCGATTTCCAATTGCGATATCGCAACATACATTTTTCAAACGTTTATTATATTATATGCCCTATCCCCTCCCCTCCAATTCCGATTGCAATATGGACCCCACTTCCCTTCGCTCCCTCCATCCCAAATTGATTTTTCCCTTCACTTAAGGTACAATTTCATGTTATGTCAAATATTTTATAAAAGTCAGTTTTCTCAAATGAATAATGGAAAGCAACAGTCAGCTGGCCGCAAGCTAAATAAAACAGAGATTGCTACAGCAGCAGCAAAGTAGGAAATATGTTTTTCGGATTTCCTATTTTCTTTCATCCATGTATAACAACGAATCTCCAAGTAGTCAAATGTAATGCTGTCCCTTATTTTCAGGGGAAAATTGTTGGTTTTCTCTTCCATATTCAGATTTCAATTCTTGAGCTGTCAGAATAACTCCCTCTTTCTGTGGATCTATGTTCCCACATTTCAGCCTATTTATTGTAATTGTAAATCATTTGTAAAGTAGTCAGTAACTCAACAGTAGGGGAATAGTGTGGAAATAATGCTATCCGCTCCATTGTACAGTTTGACAGGGAATTAATAAGAGATGCAGCTCTGATTTGTGGGATCCATGTGGTATGAGTTTTAGCATTTGTTTTCTCCTTTGTTTCATATGTAAATTTGTTATGTGTTCCATCCATCCATAAACATTTCTTATTGAATGCTTTCAATATAGAAAGGTAGGATCCATTTTTATGCCCTGCCTTGGGAAATCATTCATACTCTGTGTTTTTCTTCTGTTTGAAAAGGATCCATTTCTTATGCCCTTTTCAACTTCTCACCAGTCTTTCCATCCCATCATTATTTAACTTTATTTTCTAAAATTTCCTTCCTACCTTGCCCCATGAAATACCCTATGTCTTGATTTAATTCCCCCAGTTTCAACTGTCCCATTTTGTCTCACACATCCCTGAAAATTCATTCATTTTATTAAAACATTTTCCCATAATTATGCCTAGCCTAATATCAGATCATTATTGTATTTTGTTGAATATCATTTAATGGAGAGAGCCCTCTCCTGACCTTGTAGGGCTAGCTACAAGGCTAAGCGTGCTTTAGTTGTTACCCTTTTTTTCCCTTTTCAGCCTGGGGTTCAGATCAGGTGCTAACATCTCTGGCGACTCCACTGGGGAATTTTTTGATCTGACTTTCTGTGAGCTTATATTCTCGGCACTGAATGTGTTTATTCTATTTTGAAGAAATATTGAAAAGAGGCTCTTTAAGAGGAGAAACGTCATAGTCAGGCCCGGTGTGAATAAAGAATATTCAAACTTTGTCTAAAGTTAAAACTTTGGTTATATTGAACGCAAAAAAACTTTACAAAGCTTTGTAATTGAAATTAAAAGCTTTATTCTTTAGCCGGCGGAGAAATAATATTAGTGGGACCCAACCCGAATTAACGTGAGGAGTTAAAGCGCCGAACCATAGTTAAGCGCAGTTCATTTACCACTGGTGGGTTTCAGAAACCATACCGACCATATCGCGCCGCTTTTGCCCCAGACCAAAACTACTTCAAAAAAAATGCAATCCAGTGAGATTAAGGCACGTCATCTCCCCAACACCACCCATATCACGCAACTTTCATGCGTTAACCCTTTGCCGTGGAAAAAAATATGATATTCACGAGGATCATTCAACCGGGAGATTGTCAGATCTAACGGTAATCGTGCAGTGAAGTGCACGAGTTATAATTCAAGGTATGATCCGGTGGTTTTATATGATTTAATGTTATTTAATTCATAAAAAGGCGAAATATGGATGTGTGGGCCCCTGTTGAATGAAATATATGTCATGTTAAATATGTTCTATGGTATAAAGTGAGAAGGTTGGTGTTTTTTTTTAAAGAATCATGCCATTGTTATATCATTTTGATATTAAGACCGGAGTAAGGTTCGCTGAAGTATATCATATGAAAGATTAAACTATAAAGAGCTTTGAAATATTATTTCACGGCGAACATAGCTGAAGCTGTTGGAAAGGAATATAACTATAGCCACTTATTCTTCAGTCATAATATATTTATGGTATTAGAGTATAAAGTCAGATCACCCCAGTAAAATTTTTCTTGTAAATTCCTTGACTCTGGAATATGAGTTTCAGAGTCTGCTAGGCTGAAAAAAAAAATTGTACAGTAGAAATTTACACACACTGGCTTCAAGAAGATACACAAGGGCTAATCCCGATCCGAATCCTCCCCCTGTGTCAGAAGACAAGAAGGATCACTAAGACCTATCTTCGGATCCCATACTTGGCCCAGTGAGTGGTTTTTTGTAGAAGATCTTTCTTTTGATGAGATTTTTGAGCTTTCTTTGTTTAGAAATAAGTCTGAAACTGCACTTGATGACACAGTTTTAGATCCAGAATTCCTTGTAGATATTGAAGTTCAAAGGGAAAATTCTTCAATTGATGATTATATTTTGAATTCCCCTCAGTCATCTATCACTGTAATTAATATCCCTGAGCCTTCAGAGTCATCAGGAACAACATTTCCTCCTCCTAATTCATCATCATTCCCATCAGGAAATTCCCAGTTATCATCTCCTCCATCAACACCTCCCTTAAATCCTAGTAACACAAACACTATTGTAAATCCACCTAGAGTCATGGCTTCCTGGTATGCACCCCTGGTTTTACCTCAGGTTCTCAATGATATGCATGCTGACTATCAAAGTAAAATCCCTATCTTTGATGCCACCCAGAGCATCACAGCCCATCAGCATGTTGATAAGATGAATGACTTTTTTGATCTACATGAGGTAGAGACAAAGAATGTAACTACAAGGTTGTTTGTTCAGAGCTTCGGAGGTGAAGTTAGGAAATGGTTCAGAGCCTTAGCAGCAGGCTCTATTCGCACTTTACAGGAGTTACACACACATTTTTTAGACCGGTGGGAGGTAAAGAAGAACCCACTTCAAATTTTATCTGAGTATGAGAATATTAAAAGAAATGTGGGTGAAACTATATAGGATTATTGTCTAAGATTCAATGCTATATATAATTCTATTCCAACTAACCTAAAACCTCTTGTGGGACTAGTATGGATTAAATTTCCAGATGGTTTCGATGCCGATATGGCATATCAGATGCGAGAGAGACATTGCACTACGCTGGAAGACATACAGAAGATAGCGGTAAGTGTAGAAGCAAATCTGCTGGCTAAAAGAGCACGAGCCAGAGCTAAAAAAAGAGTCACGGTGAAAGAGGAAGCCTCTCCTTCAGACAGAAAAATGGACACCTTGATTCGGACAGTGGAAGATATGGTTGATAGATTGACCATTTCAGATAGACCTGAACCTCAAATAAGGCATCCAAATTTCAGAGGACAGCAGCCGCAATTCAGAATCAAGTAGAGAGAAAAGAGAGCACAGGACCAAGCAGTGCCACCACAGCAACAAATCAAAACTCCATTATAGCAGAATTATGTTCAAGAAATAGAGATGGATGATGATGATCACCCTGTCATTGAAGCTAATCATTTCTTCATGGCTGATGGCCTGCCAATTTTTCTCACTGAAGAAGAGGAATACATAGCAGTTGCAGACATTCAAAAAGACGAAGATTTCATTTTGTCCAATGATGCAGTATTAGAAGAAGAATCCGATGATTACCAGAGAGGGTACATGAACACTTTATTGACCCAGCAAAGGCAGTATTCTTTGAGGAAAAAATATGTTCCAATCAGTTCCATTCATAAGAGAAAGGAGCTCCAAATGAAGAACGATGCTCAGAAGAAAGGAAAAGAGCTGGCTGATCCTTCCTCCAGCAAAACACCTTCAGCAATTAACACAGCAAATGAAAAGAATCAGCAGAGCAAAGCAAAGGAGAAAACATAGAAGAAAGGTCCTCCAGTTAAAGAGGTAGGAAAATTCCCTTCCTTTAATTTGGAGAATGAAATTTCTAAGCTGAAAGTGTTTATTCCCTTGACTGAGTTAGTGAAGAATAGTGCTTATAAAAGTCAGGTGTCTAGAATTTTGCAAATAGATTCTGTTTTTGATATGGTGAATGTAGAAGATGACTACCGTGAACTCATCTTTCGTCCAGAAACTGAAGATAAATCAGAATAAAGTGAAGCCCCTCCCTTTTACCTGAGTATTAGAGTACATGAGTTCATCTTGCATAATGCTATATTGGACTCTGGAGCCTCACATAATTTTATGCCAAAAGCCATCATGGAGAAGTTAGGACTTGATATTACTCGAAAATACCATGATTTGTATTATTTTGACGTAGGTAGGGTCCATTGTATTGGTCTTATTAAAGATTTGGTAGTGTATTTAGATCAAATCCCAACGAAAAATGTTTTGATGGACGTAGTGGTTGCCAATGTCCCACCAATGTTTGGAATGCTTCTATCTAGGTCTTGGGGTGCAAAAATTAAGGGAACCATGTAGCTTGAATTATCTTATGCCACAATTCCCATGTTTGGCTAGTTGATAAATCTATATAGGGAAAAGAAAATGAAATATATGATCACTAGCAAAGAGAAGCCAATAAAATCATCCCATTAATGTTGTCCACACAGATTTAGAGTCCTTTTTCTTGTATTCAGATGGTGGTTTAAATGATGAGAATGTTCAGTTGGTACAAGTAGATGAGATACCTAAGATTTTAGAGAATTTTAGGGAAGTCCTCAAACAGGAAAAAGATAAAGCAGCAAGCACTTATGAGCCTCCTACCTGCCAGCAGCAAAAAGACAGTGAACAACCAGAAATCAACCAAGGTAAAGAAGAGAAAGAAACAAAATTCCAGCATCTACAAGAAGAAGAAGAAGGCCTATGGAGCATGGATTTTGATGGAGTTGTTGGTAAGGATGGAGCTAGTATTGGAATATGGATTCGAAGCCCTATTTTCCAGCCTGAAAAGGTTCCAAGTAATGTTAGAGTATGTGCTTATAAGTTGTCTTTTGACTTCTCTAACAATGAAGCAGAGTATGAAGCTTTGATTTCAGGTCTCAAAATTTTGAAAAAGTTGAATGCAAAGAGGATTTCTGTGTATGGCGACTCTGAGTTAATAATAAAACAAGTGAAAGGAGAGTACCAAGCAAAGCATCCATGTTTGAGGGCATACAGAAATGCACTCCTGGACATCTTGAAGACATTCCTTGAGTACACTTTGACAATGGTACCCAGGATGCAGAACATTTTTGCTGATTCTCTTGCCACTACTGCCAGCAACTTGAAGATTCTGATGAACTCCAACAACAAGTTTGAGATTTATGTCAAACATAGGCCTATTGTTCCGGAAAATTTTAGGTATTGGCAAGTGTTTTGGGATGATAATGAGATTAATGTTTTTTTGCAGAGTGATGGGAAATTAAAAGATACTCCAATAGAAGGTGAGTATGAGGTTGATGATCAAGAATTGGAAGCAAATCAGATGGACATATTGCAGTTGAAAGATAATATAATTCCTAGAGGTCTTATACCTTTAGAGGAGCTTTTTGATCAGGATGATGTTGCAAATAAACCAAGCTTGGTGCCTACTGAGAAAGGAGTTGAAGACATGAATCTTGGAACACCTGACAAGCCCAAGTTTGTGAAGTTGTGAAAGGAATTGTCCCCTGAAGTAAAGGAAAAGTATGTTAAATTTCTTTCTAAATTTTCTGATGTGTTCTCATGGGATTATTCAGATTTTAAGGAGTATGATAAGAACATAATCCAGCATACTATTCCCATCAAGCCGGATCAAAATCCATTTAGATAGAAGTTGAGAAGAATCAATTCGAAGTTGTTGCCATCCATTGAAAAAGAGGTAAACAAGTTGTACAAAGCTGGTATCATTGTTCCTATTAGATTTGTTGACTGGATTTCAAACTTGGTCCCGGTACGTAAGAAGACAGGAGAGATAAGATTGTGCATAGATTTTTGAAATTTGAATAAAGCATCCTTAAAAGATAATTATCCACTTCCGAAGATGGAAAATATTTTGTAGAGAGTAGTTGGAGCATCTAGGATGTCACTACTTGATGGATACTCAGGCTACAACTAGATCTTGGTGCATCAGAAGGACCAAGACAAAACTGCCTTCACAACACCCTAGGGAACCTTCCAGTATGCTAAAATGCCATTCAGACTGAAGAACGCTGGAGCCACTTTCCAGCGAGCAATGGACATTGCTTTTGCCAATGGAAAATATGTTTTTCTTGTGGTTTATTTGGATGATTTGACAATGTTTTCAGGTTCAGATGATGAGCATTTGCACCATTTGAGAGTTGTTTTTCAGCAATGCAGAAAGTTTGGGATTTCTCTCAATCCCAAGAAAAGTCTTTTTGACATGGATGAAGGCAAGCTATTGGGAAATATCATCTATAAGGATGGTATCTGTATTGATCCATCTAGAGTGGAGGAAATTTAGCACATAGATCTTCCATGGAACAAAAAAGAGTTTCAGGCCTTTAATGGTAAGATGAACTTCTTGTGCTGATTTACACCCAATCTGGCTGAAAATCTAAGAAAAATTACTAATATGCTAAAGAAGGATAGAATTGTTAAATGGAGTGAGGAAGATATCAAGTCATTCAATCTGGTAAAGTTTTCTTTTTCCAATGCCCCAGTTTTGATTAGTCCCGCCTATACTCAAGATTTTATCATATTTTCGTTTGCATCAGAGCATACTATGGCTGTTGTTTTAATGCAAAAGAGAGATCGGGTTTAAAAGACAATTTCCTTTTTCAGTAGAACTATTAGAGATGATGCTTTGAGGTATAATATTATTGAGAAGCGAGCATTGGCTCTTATAAAGGCATTGAAGGATTTTAGGGTCTATATTCTGCATTCACATACTATAGCATATGTCCCTAACATAGCAGTGAAGGATGTGTTGATGCAAACTGATCCAAAAGGTTGAAGAGGTAAATTGATAGCAGCTATGTTGGAGTAAGACTTGGAGATCAAACCCACGAAGTTGATCAAAGGAAAAGGCTTGGCGAAATTGATGGCCCAATCAAATCTATGTGCCCTGGATATAAACCTCATAACAGCAATGTCAGAGGATGAAGATGAAGGTTTTCTTGTTCTGATTTCAGACATTTTTCTACAATCCCCTTGGTATTCAGATATTGTTGATGTCCTTTAGCATCTTTCACCTCCTCAAGGAATGTCTAAGAGTAAAGGTAGATCGCTGAAACTTAAATCTGCTAAATATTGCATTTTAAACAGTGTTCTATATTGGAAAGATCCAGGAGGTGTTCTGCTCAATTTTTTGGTTGAAGAAGAAGCTCAGAAGGTAATGCATGATTTCCACAAAGGTGATTGTGGCGGTCACTTGTTTTGGAAGAATACAGTTAACAAGGTATTGAGAGCAGGATATTATTGTCCCACGTTATTTTTTGATTTATCTAAAACAGTGATGAATTGTCATGAATGTCAAATTTTCCAAGGGAAGAATAAATTGCTTCCTCTTCCTTTGAAACCAGTTTCAATGAACGCTCCCTTTCAGCAGTGGGGACTCAATTTCATAGGAGAAATCCATCCCACTTCATCAACGCAGCATCGATGGATCTTAACAGGAACAAATTACTTCACTAAATGGATCGAGGACATCCCAGCAAGGCAAGCAACTGATATGGTAATTATTCAATTCCTAGAATCAAATATTTTATCTCGTTTTGGCTGCCCTTGTAAAATTATAACAGATAACGCAGCAGCATTCAGATCTAAGAAAATGGTGGAGTTCTGCGACAAATATGACATAGTGCTGGGCCATTCAACAACATACTATCCACAAGGAAACGACCTCGCAGAATCATCGAACAAATTGCTGATAAATATAATTAAGAAAATGTTAGAGGAAAACAAAATAAACTGGCATCGCAAGCTCATCAACGCATTGTGGGTAGACAGAGTTAGCAGTAAGAAATCAATAGGTATGTCACCTTTTGAATTGGTTTATGGTACTGATGTTGTCTTTCCTACATCTCTTACAGTCTCAGTTATGAGATTATTGCAAGAATTTGGAAGCGAAGATGATGATAATCAGCAAAGGATCAATCAGATGATCCACGTTCAGCAAACAAGAGAGGAAGTGTCACAGAATGTTGTTCAGTTGTAGGAGAAGATAAAGAAGATATATGACCGAAAAACTAAAGTAGAAAATTTTCAGCTGGATGATGTGGTGTTGAGATGGGATGAAAGAAATGAGGACAAATGGAAGCACGGTAAGTTTGACAACTTGAGGAAAGGACCATATAGGATTTCAGCATGTAGGGGACAGAATGCCTTCTTGCTTTCAGAAATGGATGGCCAAGATTTCCCTGGAGGAGCAGTGAATGGTAGGATTTTGAAGCACTACCATTGTTGAAGATAATGGATCAGAAGCCATGTCATAATCATTGTATATACCATGTTATTTTTTATCAGAGTTCATGTACACAGTCATTGAATTTTGGGGCCCAAGGTGAAGGCTATAAAACTTGGATGATATGTGTATGGTTTGGTTTTATTTCAGTTTTTAGTCTTAGTCTTGAGTCAGAGTCAGTCTGCATTGTGTCAGTTTTTAGTGTTTCTGATTCCATGCCCAATGGATAAGGCTACTTGGTCTACGGTGTTCTTGGCACCTCCAAGGAGCTACCATCCCCATTGGAGCCAATGTTAGTGTCAGTCTAGTCATACTGCCATTAGTGATCAAAATTTCTCTTTTGCATTTTCATATTAGGAGTCCCATACCAATAAATTTCATCATTCCGCTAGGTCATGGATTCATTGATGGTAGTGATTTCTCATCAGTTTTCTCGCATGTGAAACTTTCTGATTCTCCTCTCTATGGTCCTATTCATGAGTCACTTTCACTCTCAAAATCATGTCAGTAGGTCATAGGATGGGTCTCATTAGGTCCTATAATCTCACCATGGTCAAATAAATAAGTTAACTATCAATAAATATCAGCAAGGTCATGAGGAAGTCAATAAACTCAAAATCACAGCACCTAGAAGAGGAAAGAGATGTTTTATTTAGTTTGATGTAATTTTCACCTCAAAACCATGTTTTGAGGTGAAAACATGATATTTTTCCTTTATTATCATTCATTATGTAATTTTATGTCAGCGTATGTAATAAGTCACATTTCAGAAGCATATATCTCCACAAAGTTATCACCCTTCCTTCAGAGAAGTTTTCCGCAGCAAGTCCAGCATCAAATCATGTTTTGAGTAGATCTAGCAGAAAGAGCCCGGAAAGATCTTTCCAACGGTATATTGCACTCTTAAAACTGACTCCTGGATTGAAGTTTATGCCTAAGTGAAGTAAAAAGTCCTCTATATCCTAACCCTTCCCCTTTCCCCATTTTTCCCTTAAAATTTATGTTTAAAGTTTAATATTTTCTTTATAAAATCCCAATTTTCCCATTCCGATTTACAAAATCGCATTATAAAATCACTTAAATACACATGTGATTTATTTATTAACCACTTCCCCACCATACCCTTTTAAACTTTATAATAAACATTTCAAATTTGATTATAATAAAGTCCTCATTGCCTTAAATCCCGATAAGCCAAACCACTTCCCCTCCATGCCATAGAACTTTATAATAAAGTTTTAAAAATTTCTATATTATATAATCCCCGCCGTTTTAAACCACTTCCCCTTTCATGACCCCTTAAACTTTATAACAAAGTTTAAGTTATAAAACCCCGCCGATCCTTTCCCTTTCCCATCGCATCGCAACATCTCATAGGTGCGTTCCGATTTCCCCATGGCAAAAGCTCCGATGAAATTATGTTAAGTCACCCCCGATTGGCCCCACCCAATGATATGTTGGCTGTCGATTTGTTGATCCGATCAGACGGCCCATACCCAATTGGCACTTTTTGATTTCCCCCCTTCGATTGTATATCTCAGATGGCCAACCTCCGATGGCAAACCCTTGATTAACACCCTCTGATGTACATCTTGACCATCGATCTCATCATCCAATCCGACGACACATAGTCCATCGGACCATCGCAATCGGCGATTTCACATATGAATTCCCCTCTACCCTCCTCTGATTTTCGATGCCAATTCACTTACGGGCCCACCACATTATCTTCCGCCCTTCCATAATAAAAAGGCCTTTACCCTTTGTTAAATCAATTTTTTTTTAAATTATTTTACAAAGGATTTCCCCTCTGCTTATCTCCCATCGCATCGGAGGCATTTAATTATATAATACGCCCACCCCAACTTCCGATTCTGATTGCGATTCATATATCCCGGTCCCACCATGAAAGCCCCCCTATTTTTTAAATGAAAATTCCTTCCTCCCTTTGTAAAAAACAAAAAAAAAATTCATTTGTTTTAACAAAGGGATTTCTCCCCTTTGAATTTTCCAATCTCATCGGAGCTTTTGCGACTTGTCTCACATATACTTTCCCCGATCTCCTGATTGCCAATTGCGATATCGCAACATGCATTTTTCAAACGTTTATTATATTATATGCCCTATCCCCTCCCCTCCAATTCCGATTGCAATATGGACCCCACTTCCCTTTGCTCCCTCCATCCCAAATCGATTTTTCCCTTCACTTAAGGTACAATTTCATGTTATGTCAAATATTTTATAAAAGTCATTTTTCTCAAATAAATAATGGAAAGAAATAGTCAGCTGGCCACAAGCTAAATAAAACAGAGATTGCTACAGCAGTAGCAAAGTAGGAAATCTATTTTTTGGATTGCCTATTTTCTTTCATCCATGTATAACAGAAAATATCCAAGCAATCAAATGTAATGTTGTCCCTTGTTTTCAGGGGTAGATTGTTGGTTTTCTCTTCCATATTCAGATTTCAGTTCTTGAGCTGTCATAACAACTCCCTTTTTATGTGGATCTATGTTCCCACATTTCAGCCTATTTATTGTAATTGTAAATCATTTGTAAAGCAGTCGGTAACTCAGCAGTAGGGGCATAGTGTGGAAAGAACGCTCTGTGCTCCATTGTATAGTTTGACAGGGAATTAATAAGAGATGCAGCTCTGATTTGTGGGATCCATGTGGTATGAGTTTTAGCATTTGTTTTCTCCTTTGTTTCATATGTAAATTTGTTATGTGTTCCATCCATCCATAAACATTTCCTATTGAATGTTTTCAATATAGAAAGGTAGGATCCATTTTTATGCCTTGCCTTGGGAAATCATTCATACTCTGTGTTTTTCTTCTGTTTGAAAAGGATCCATTTCTTATGCCCTTTTCAGCTTCTCACCAGTCTTTCCATCCCATCATTATTTAACTTTATTTGCTAAAATTTCCTGCCTACCTTGCCCCATGAAATACCCTGTGTCCTGATTTAATTCCCCCAGTTTCAATTGTCCCATTTTGTCTCACACATCCCTGAAAATTCATTCATATTATTAAAACATTTTCCCATAATTATACCTAGCCTAATATCAGATCATTATTGTATTTTGTTGAATATCCTTTAATGGAGAGAGCCCTCTCCTGACCTTGTAGGGCTAGCTACAAGGCTAAGCATGCTTTAGTTGTTACCCTATTTTTCCCTTTTTAGCCTGGGGTTCAGATCAGGTGCTAACACGATCCACTCTGTTTTGAACCTTTCAAGGTGGCTGAAGTTAAAGAAAAAAACACCTTCATATTGGAAAATCTGGAGGGTGACCTGATTGAAATACCCATGAATGGGAGATTCCTCATGCCTTACTTTTAGTACTGACAGTGGCCTCGAGGGCCCATTGTATTTATCCTTCACACTGTATTTATATTTCATTTTATGTTTTGCATGTGTTTTTGTTTTAAATATTTCTAGAAATACTTGAACTTTAGAAGAGGCACCAGGTATATTCACAAATGCACAAGCAGATGGTCTGTGAAGTTCTCGACACCCTCGGGAGCGAGCGTGTCATCCCCAAGTGGAGCCAATGTTGGATTGTGACCTCACCAATAAGGAAAAGGAGCCGTGGCATAAATAAAAAGAAAAAAACATGTCTAAGAGGATGGGGAACATCAAATATCATGAAAGTGGCTTTTAAAGAACGAGCACGGTGATATCATATAGATTATTCACTAAGGTAGTGTGCACAGTTCTGCGGCAGATCCATGTGCCAAGAATCGGTGGTCGAAGCCGACCCCCTAGAGGAGGTGACATCATCTCTCCTTCGGGCCAATTAGAATGGTTCTGTAAGGAAAAGAAAAGGGGAAAGAGGCCTCTGCCCATCCTACCGAAAATCGAGAGGGCCCACCACGCTCGACAGTTGGCTTAGGTAATTTCATAGTAAGGTAAGTCTAGGAGGCAGTACGAAGGTCGGTACCTACCTTGTCCGGCACATTTCTCCCATCTACTTGGGTACTACCAGCCAAGCACCGAGTGCCACATGTCTCACTGTCGAGATCCTTATGACGTCATCCCTACAAGTGTCACCCCACCTCGATACTCTGTAAAACCCTGTTTTCCATAACATGTTTTACTCTTGATTGTGTAATGTTACTGTTTATTTACCAGTATTTTGTTCTATCAAGAAGGTTAAAAACTTGAAGTTTTGGTCGCTTTCACTCTCACGTCGTTTTCCCCTATGACCTTACTGCTATTTCAAGTATTTCGTTGTCTTCCCTTTCGCTATTTCCCTTTTACTTTTATTTCTAATTATCATGGAAAAATTGAAACGCTCCATGCCCGAAACCCCCCAAGCCCGCGAGGTCAGGACTGCTCTTGGACCTGAGCCCCTCAATAATTCTCACGCCCAACTCTATGACCCAGTATATCCCTTCAATGTGGCCTGCACCAGAGCCGAGCTCTTTTACTATCGCCGAAGGGGCGGGGATATCTTTAGGGTTATCAAGTCAGGTCTGTATTATCAAATTTCCTCGACGACACATCCATTCCCATAGTTTATTTTCTGGCTTGGGGAGGCCTACATTGAGTGTAAGAACATTTTCCTTTCCACTCGGGGCACCAAGATCCTTGAGATTACCCATCAACTCATAAGAAAATCCCTCTGTTACCCTCCCGCTCAGGACTGCGTCCAGTTCTCTGAAGTCACTCTCTCCTGCCATTTCTCAAATCAATCCTTAGAAAAACAAAGTGGTTTCCTTGACCTTATCTCAGACTCATGCCTAATATCATTCCCTCACACCAAGTCGATTCCATTTTCATCATTCCGTAGCACGATACAACCCATTCTAGCGGTCATCTCGGGAATGTTAGGGTTTTAGGATGTCGAGTTGGTGACTGAAGCAGGTGTGGCTTTCCTATGGCTCATGATGCATTCAAAGATCATTTTGGATATCCTCGCCTTTCTGGCCTCAGCTATCAAGGCTCAGTTTCAAAAACTATCTACCTCCTGTTCTTTCAAATATTGCTCCCTCATTTTTTACCTATTCTTATTTGAGCACATGGATAAGTTTCAAGGTCTGGGCCTGAACATGTTCTCCAAGAGAAACGCCCAACCCAGATCTATTTTCGAGTGGACTCTGGTAGTTCGCCAGCAGCTAGAGGGGAAGGGGTATGCAAAATTCGTTAAAAATTTCATGTTCATAGCCTATTCCATCATACACGACAGCCCCCCGCCCATAATTTTTCCTAAACAGAAATATTGGCTCCAGTTCAGTGACATGGATTGCACAGGCAACTGGTACCTATTCGAAGACCACACCAAGATCAGGGTCTACGGTGCTAAAGTACCCCCTTATCACTTTCCAGTGTTCCCATCCATGACGATATTTTCCCGCGAGTTTATCCGCCAGGTCTTAAGTTCCAATCAGATCCACTTTGTACCCGCTAAAAATGGGTACATATTCAAAACTCCCAAACTCTATAGGCTCTTTCACCGTTAATTTAAGGCATGCCCTCTCCACTCTCGAAAGGATGTTGTGAGAGATGAATTTCCCTTAGGGAGATATCTAGCACTATGATCCCAAGGGGTTCCTCACAAACAGGAAGGAGAAGATTAAATCTACAACATATGTGCATGAACCTAGGCCTCTCATCGAATGGAAAGCTAAATTTGATACATGGCCTTTGGATACACAGATGGAAGCCAAATCCTCATCTGTTGAAGGAAAAGGAGATAATGTGCCCATTGAGGCAGAAGGGTAGGAATAGGGGGACCGCTCGGGAAGTTAGGAGGTCATGGATGTTGATGAGGAAACTCACCCTAATAAAAAATAGAGAATTGAAGGGCCAGACGACCTAGAGGTCGAGTTATATGATGATGAGGTCCCCATGCTCAGGGGTCCTGACAAAGGAAATCTTGGTTTTCTACTTTATTTCAACTCTGCTTCATCTTCAGCCCCCTCATAGCTTTCACAGGCAGTCACATTGGGCAGACATGATGTAAGGGATGAGATCGAGACCATGAACAAGCTCGCAAGAGAAAGGTTGAGGGCCGAAATTTCTCAGTTCATGGATAAACACCATACTAGGCTTTACTCAGTTCTGGATATGGATAAAGAACAACTCATACTGGCCATCCAGTGGATATCTTTGCAACCATCACCTTTGAGATTCCAATATAGAGCTTCGGAAATAATTCTAAATCTGGGCAACATTCCCCTGACGGATAAGCTGGATTTGCACTAGTGTATCAGAGACATGCTACAGAATGAGGTGGTGAAGCATATAGTCACCCTATAGAGGCTCGAAAGGAAGATGAAGCAAATGAAGGAAAACCAACGAAGAGAAAAAATTAGCACTAATTCCATCGATACTCAGCTGGAGAACACCAAGAAAATGATAAGAGGAAAGGGGGTTGATACTAATCCAGCATTGAAAACTCTCCTTACCAAATCAGATTTGGAGGTACAAGGGTTGAGAACAAAACTGAATATGCCTCGCTCTAAAAATATTCAGACCAAGGAACTGGTCCAAGTAGAGAGGGAGAAGTCAGTTCTCGCTAATTCCCTTGCTCAAAAGGAGGAAGAGAGTGCTCAAAAGGATAAAGAGATTACTAGACTTAAGGAGAGGTTGTCCAAATTGAAAATTAAGTGGGACAGACATACATGCATGGTTCCTATATCAGGAGATCCTGAGACTACCCCAGAGCAGCTCACCAAGGCCCTGGCTGATTTAAGAATGTCAGAAGATGAGACCCGCTCCATTTGCCGACTCTTAGACGAGGCCCAGGCCGTGCAAGCATAAAATTAGAGGACAATTTCATCCCTATAGAAAGAGGTTGAGAACCTCCACAAGGAAGCTTAGGAGCATGAAAATTCTATCAGATATTTAAAAGGGCAGATAAAAGGTAACATGTCACTCGTAGAAGCGAGACGACTTGTTTGGGGGGAAATCATAACAGAGTTCAAGCAGCATTGGGAGCTTTGTGTGTTGGTCAATGACAGGAAGATTGACATTCACGAGTTTAAGGCCCAATTGGAGGTTGGAAGAAGGGAAGGACAATAGAAGGAATCAATAGCAAAGAAGTATGTCAGATACCTCAATGAGCTCTCACCGGAACAATTGCTCACACAGGGAGTGATCAACCATTTCAGCATGGTTATGGACGTCAGTAAGATGATTGAGAAAGAGAATGCACAAGTGAACACATTGGGGTTTTTATCACTAGTATCAAAGAGAGTGGAAAATTTCGATCAAGAGTGGCACAAGCTGGTTGAAGCTGGCCTCCCGCCATGCTGGGATCCACAGTTAGGTGCACTATTTCCCCTAACGACCTATGATCAGAAAAATTTCATAAATCATGTGCAAGGTAGACATAACACTAGATAAAACCTCCTAGCTAAAGGCAGAAACCATAATAGTTGCACTACTTAAGGAATTATTCCTTCTCTGTTAGGTTAATAAATTATTTGTTGTTCACATGGATTATACGGAGCTTACACATCTGCAATCTATGATTGAGACCTACACCATAGAACCACTAACCGGAGAAATATTATGTCAAAAGTGTTATGAATTTTCCAATTCTCCAGCTTCCTCAACTTCACAGCAACTGCCACCCCCACCACCTCATCATCATGGCTCCTCCACGTCTTCAATCCGACCACGCCGTCCAGAAGGCTCGGGCACTCCTCGCCTTACCAACTGATGGATATCATGATTTGGCCTATGTAGCCTTTGTTTAATTTTTTAGATTCAATTTCTATATAATGTAAAAATGGGTGAAATCTCTATTTCACCCGACGCACTCTCTGCATTTCATATTTTCTATTATGTTCTTGTTATAGTCTGTGTCGGACGATACTATTTTGGATGAGGTGTCGTTATCCCTCATTATTTTTTATTTAGATGGGAAACTGTAATATCAGCAGGGAATATTTTTCTTGAAGAAAGAGTTGGTCATGATGTTCATGTAAACAACTATAAAAGGCCAAAAAACAAACTAAGTAAATTTTCTGAATTCTCTGAAAGTTGGAAGTGTATAGTCTACATGACACATTTTGTAGTTTTGAGATTTGCTATTAATGTATATCTGAAGAGCCATTTTGAAGAATAATATAACGATTGTTTGTTGCAAGAATGGATTCCTACTGGAATTATGAATAGTATGTATGTTTCTGTTGTGTTTGGTTCAATTTAACACTCTGCTCCATTATGTTTTCCTTCCTGTTATCATGCTTTCGAAATGCGGGTGGCATATAGGTTATGTATGAATTTATCTTGAATGATACTCGTATGATGATCCATAATACTACCTTAATTAGGCTCGGTGCATGATTTCTGTTTCAAGTTATTTCTCTTCACCTTTTTCCTCTTAAGTCCTTGAGGGTGGATTCTGACTTACCAGAATCATTCTTCATGGTCTTCGTCTTGATTAAATTTAATGACTGTTCATTAGTTTCACATCTGGCCCTCTTTGCAACAAATTTTATTTCATGATAGCCACTGGCCCATTTTGAGCAAGCCTCTCTCTTTACAATCAAAGTTCCCAGTTACTACTCTGATCTATTTGTGATCGAGAACCACATATCAAATATTTCCATCCAGTTAATATCATGGGGTTCCTGTTAAAGAACTTGAAAGAGAACCTAGATGACCTCCTGTTCTAAGATGTTCTTGGCACTGGTCTTTAGCAACTCAAGGTTGTCTATAGGAGTGACAACACCTTGGACAAGAATCTATGTAATGCAACCTAGCAACCTGACATATTCTACACCAGACAAGGCTCTTCAAGGGGTTGGGACCTCCAACATTCAAATAATTAGTGAAAACATGACACTGATCCTTATTGTGCCCGGAAGCTTTGCATTTTATACACCATATCTCTACGCATGCTTCCTTGCCTTTATTGTTACGCAGGCTTTGAATTTTCAAGTGCATGGCTTCCAGTTGATTTTTTATTTTTTAGGTCCCAAGTGAAATAGGTGTTGGTGTAGGTTCTAATTTCATTGCGACCTCTACAACCTCAAATAATCTAGCAATATTTTGTTGTCCTAATGGCTAGCGCAGATGGGGGAGAAACATAGCAATAAAACATTCTTTATGCTGAGAATCATCAATGACGAACCCTCCATCCCTGATGACACGTTTCAACCATTGGTCTGCTTCCCATACCGACTCATTAACCTCCTGGTGGATATATTTCATCTCAATTACCAACTGTGAGTATGATTTAGGTTTTTTGAACTGCTATTTTATGTCTGTCTTTATCTGTTTCAAGGTAGCATCAGGCTTATCTTGAACATACCTCATATACCAATCCAATGCTCTATCCTAGAAGGCAGTAGCGAGTTGCACTTTCTTGATATAATTACCATGAACTTGTTGCACCTGCCACACAGCCTCAGTCACAAACTAGAAGTGTTTGGTGTCCTCATTCCTAATACCCTTGAAATTAGGCAGCTTCATTGATGTGACCATTTCTACTTTTGGGAGAGGAGGAGATGGACTGCATAGTGGAGTAGGTGGTCTCTGGTGTGATGAAAGAAGTGGAGTGGATGGGGTAGGAAACATACTTAAAGGTATTTGCTGAAAAAAAAAACTTTCTTCATCATAATCACTTGAGCTAGTAGTTTCTGGTTCAGGCTCACTATCATATCTAAGCTTTAGAGGGATATAAGGGACTTCTTTAGACTCTTCACGATAAATTTTTCCACTTGGCATAGCTAAAACATTTTGATGCATTCAAGCAACATGTTCACACAAACAACCCTTTTCACACAATAGCATCTTCAGTGACAATTTCAATGAGCGATGGAACTTACCTCTAGGGACTTGGAAAAATCTTCTCTATGCTTCAGAGTAGGACACAAACTAATCAATGGAAAATTCAGTCACAAAGCCACCCAAGAGCCGGTTGTTCTAATGATCGACCGTGTGAGTGATCTTATTATCAAATCTCTCTACTTTTTTAGATCAATTCAGAGGTCCACTCAGTGTCTGGGTCATCTCTTATACATCGATGGAATTCAGCTAAGTGCGATAACCACTCCTGAAGCTCGTATGAAAAGTAACTAAAGAAAATTTCAGGCACTTCTGTATAGATATATTTTCCGACCCACTATTCAACAGATACATTATTTCTCTTATTATCTTGAAGCGCAAATTCCATGATATTTCTATCCAACCAATCTTGTAATTTGTTTCGCGAGGATTGTCACAACATCAAATCTCCCTCAAAATGATGATCCCGATCCTGGAAATAGAACCATTTGTTAGCTTGAGGTGTCCTGACCCAGGTTCAGAGTTATGGATAAACCAACAAACCCTCCAAATTCTGGCCCTTTTAACAGTGGTCTACTTGCACAAACCAAAGTCTCACCCGAAGTAGTATGGCTGGTGCTGGAACTAGGTTTCTACACCCCGAGGGAGAAATAATGAGTGGCCATTAGCAAATACCCAAAGAAAAATTATACAGATGCGTGCAGAGAGAATACACAAACATTAATAGAATACCACAATATCACTATCACTTCGACGCCGACAAATAGAAAATAAGCCGATGAAAATTGCAGCACAACAAAGACTTAAACAGATCTATTATTTATCAACATTTAATCATAAGTTACCCAAATATTTTGTGCAATAGATAATAAGTAGCTTAGAATAGTGTAGTCTCAACAAAGCATAACAATAAACAACACAGATGCATAACACAAGAGGTTCACAAAAACAGTTCTTTATGTTATATCCAAATATATCATTCAGTACATCAATCTTCCTTACATAATAACCCTTACCAAACCCTTACAAAAACCCTTCCGCACACACAACAAGCAGAGTCCGAACATAGCCAGGACTAGGTCTTCATGCACATGGCCAACAATAGCCTTTTACCCAACCCTAACCCAAAGAGACTCTTACAAACTATTTGCGAGCAAAATCATAAACTATATTTTACAATAATCCACTACTTAGCTTAGACATATTCTATCTATTTATATGCGCCTAGAGCACCGATACTATGGTCTGAAACCATGGTTTGAGGCCCATATTTTACATTTAAGTCCATTTACACAAAAATAGGGGACTTTGACCACCCCAAAGCCCTTTGACTCCCTTTGCATAGCATGTACATACAATATTACCCAAAATGGAGCTTTGAAACTTGTGCCTAAGGGGACTCCGCTCCAACAAAATCATTGACTTGTGCCCAGCTATAGGCACTCTTTAGTTGACCTACCAGGCTATGTGTGCTTGTACACATTATACATAGGAGTGTGGTGTTTTTAGCTTTTTATCGGTTTCATGTGTGATGTGAGTGTTTTTCATGCCTTATTTATGCCAAAAATACTAAAAAATTATAAAATAAAAATATATATATGATTTTGTTTTTACCTCATCCATGTTTATTTCTTTCATTGTGTGATTTAACCATGAGTCTATTTTTTCTAGATGGTTTTTACAGGAAAAGGAGGCATTTTTTACAACATCCTTGGACCTTAGCTACGTTTCTCTTAGACTTGGCATATAGGGGCAAGTTACATATTACCATCTCTAATGCATTATTGATTGGAAATTCCATCATAATGCCTTAGGTATGACCTCGTCAAGTTGTGACTTTAGCCATTATTATTTATGCACGTCGTAGCTTGGTGGTAGAGCTTACATAATCATGGATACCCTAGATCGCACCATTTTTTCCATCTTGGTGTCCATGTAGTCATTTTTTATTTTTTTTTCGGAAACCCTCCTTCTGACCCGCCATGGCCTAGAAACTGAGCCTTACGTCCTCTTCTTTGTTATATTTCTGGATATACCCAAGGAGGATTCCATAATTATATCCCTTGTGATTGCCACTTTTTATCAGCCTATTTCTGCAGAATGAGACTTGGTTTCTTTCTTCCATCGTCACCACCTGCTTGGCCTATCATTCGCTTTCGCTTGGTGTTAGACCATTTCTTGGAGGAACCAATATGATGAGTGGTGTTATTATCCAGCCACTTGTCCCCATTATATCGTGAGAAGTTCCATAATTACTGGAACCAGTTGCTATCCTCTATACCACTCGTTCCTCCTGAAGGAATTTTATTTAAGCTTTTTTTCAGACTCCTTAATTTAGAAAAATTACTCGGTGAAATTGTCTCCTTCACGGCCGTTAAAATACTTGAAGGTTAATTTACCCAATATAAGTTTAACCATTTTCTGGAATAGGATAAACTAGTTATGAAAAATGAATAACCTAGTCTACTATGGCTAGGAGGTTCTCCCATGTATACTTTTATCTCTTTTCTGGGTTTGGGGGACAAATTTATGAAAAAGGAACTTATAAAAAGAGAAGGGAGGGGAAAATTATTTCCATTAGTCATAAAAATGGCAAAGTCAGTCACATCGCCTTGAACATGGCACCAGTCTTCTTAATTATCTCATAGTTGGGGTTAGCTTTCCTAGGAGCCATACCATACATATGAGTCTATCTACTCCTCCAACTGGTTACTCTTCTAGTCATATGGAGCATGCCTCGATGCCTCCTGTATTGTTGCATGATATCACATGGTACTCCTTATTTATCCTTACAAGTCACTCTTGTGTTGTGCCACTATGTATTCAAGGGAAGTCTCAGCATGTGTCAATCATTTTCAATAGCTTGTTGACCTTTTTGAGTCAACCATCCCTGTGTCAGTTGTACTTCATCGCCTCATGAATTCATCTATACATCACATCATCCTGGTATGTTCCGTGTGAATTATGGGGGATACATTAAGGCCCTTCTTTGATGAATCTTCTCTGATATGAATGGATTATATTAGTTATGTTGTGCTAAGTATCCAAACAGTAATAATGATGTGTGCATAAGGTTCTCCTTCAATTGCAGGTTAAACAAATAGTTATGGATTTGTTAATCAAATTTCTGTGTGAGGATTGATTAATTATTTTAATTGTTTATCATTGTACAGGAGTAAAGAACAGAGAAATAAACTTCACAAACCACATTACTCAGCAAATTGTTGAAGCAGTTCACCCCTCCTGGGCTACATCTGTTGGTACATCTCCCAATGGCATGTCCCTCATGTATTAATTTTCTCAAAATGTAAGTACAAGTGAAAATAAGCCTCAATAGGAAAAAATCTCTATAAAATCAGCTTCAGAAGGTATGAATTAGCTAGAGATGACTATTCATTTACATAAAATAGATAAAGAAAGCCCAATACACTGTCTTCGCCATGATGGCCCTAATGGCTCTTTGATCTTCCTTGAAGCTAAAACTACTAAAGATGACCTTTGTTTGACCTGAAACCTATGCGAAACTGCTCATAATGTCAAAAATACCCCAAATTGACTATTTTTGCACTCAATTTGGTTCCATAATGAGAGAGTTATGACCTATCCATGAATTTTTCCCAATGTCCCCCAAAAAACTCCACTAAATGTGGAGGACTGAAGTTAACTAGAGTTAAAAATGGCAAATAGGCCTAAAAAGGCGGAACCGCGCTAGACTCAGTGGAGCAGTTGGTGGTTAGTATTTAATGTTGGGCGAGGTGGGCACATGACCCCCCGCCGAGACCGTCGGAACAAACCATGACCATAACTGTTCACAAACCACAAAATTAAATTTTATGTGTCATGGTCACATGTTCGACGGAACCGTCGGTTTGAATTATTGCGGAGTGGAGGCCTTAAGGCCACGGTCTTAGCACCTGATCTCAATCCAACAGGGCTATCCCTCCGCCTTTTTGCCCAAATCTTTTCCAAACTTCAAATAGGTGTGGGTAGCTTAACTTAACAAGGTCTAACGCACAGCCTGAGTGGTCGGGTATGTGTGCTCGTGGGCAGGAGGCCCGTGTTTGAACCACTGCAAATGCACAAATATTTTGGTTGGAAGCAACTGTTGACCAACCCGACCTGAACGTGCTTTTGTGCAGAAGCCCATGGTGTCAGACAAAAACAATTTTTTTCATGCCTTTGGATTTGGGGCCACATGGTAGCCACCAGAAAGGCCACGTGGCACCCTACTATTGGCCTTCCAACTTAACTTCAAATATAATGTTAATTTTTTTTGGATAAAAGTCCAAATTTAAATGTAGTTGAACAATCCTTTTTTAGAGTTTACTGGAAGATTTCAAACCTCAATAACTTCTGCATACGACCTTGGTTTTGAGAACCATTCATGACACCAGAATTGCAGCGACAAGACCTTTCCGATTGTTCAGATTGCAACTACTTCTGATCACTTTCATTTTTTAGCAATTTTCGTAACTTGGACATGATCTCCTGATCACACCTCCCCATTGGGAAGATTTTGGACCCCAAAAGCCTTCAATTACCTGTTTAGAAGATGAGGATACAACCCCCTTTCTACCTCCATCCATTTTTCCTTACTGTTATAGCATCATTTTTCACCCTCATGTGATTCATGATTGTCTTTTTGGCCTTGGGCACACATTCCCACAGACTTGAATAAAAGTTCATAAAAAATAGTGTTTCAAATCCCATACGCGGGTATGCCCAGACTTTTCCGCGTGTATACGCGAGTCCAGAGATAGTTTTCCGCGTATGCCATTAAAATCATTAAAAAATATATTAAAATCCCTAATTTCGAGGCTGGGTTGATGGTTATTCCAGTAATTCAACCACCCCAGCCCATGGCCAACTATTTCCAACTGATTGAAACTACTTTGAGGGAGTATAAAATCCCCTCATGTGCATGGCCTAAGGGAGAGAGAGAAATTATAGATATTATACTCTGTTGGAGCCCCAATTCAAGTCTGATTTCCCGTGCCTCCTGCACTTCCCAGATTTTTACAGGAAACCCTTGTTTTCTGGAGATGTTCATCAGTTTATATGTCATCTCGTGTGCACAAGTCTTGAAATTATTTTAGCGAGGCAAGGGCGGGACGGATATGGACGACGGTCTGTTCGAAGATCGTGGAAGGATTCAAGTGATCTCTCCACCTTTCTATCATTGTACATGCTGTTCGTAATGAATAAGAACCATCTTGTTCCCGAATTCACGTGTTAATATCTATTTGCATATGTGAAAAGATTATTAATTAAGCATTTATTATTGTTTATATGATGTTTCACATGGATTACACTGACATTTAGGAGAAATATATGTTATACAACTAGATTTCCATGCACGTTTCTTCTTGATTTTCAGGTTGAAGAGGAAGAAGGGTTGTTGGGGGTTTGGACCCCGCGGGATCTACATCAAACGTAGGACCTATGGGTGAGTTCTACTATTGATGTTATCTAGTTTTCAGTATACAAGTGTGGTTGTGTGAGTCCTTCTTGAATAGTGTGCCCTGATCTGTGGAGGTTTTGACCCAACGACCTCTAGGGAGTTATTTCCCGAAGCACTTACATGGTTTGTTTCCTTTAAGACCAATCCGAAGATAATCGACACTTCCCCTCTTAGAAGTGCGTGTCCTCCTGTCCATGATAGTATCCTCTTTAAGCTTGTCCAAATATTCTATTGATGGCAGCCGAATGTCACTCCCTTGATCAAAAATCAAAGGAGGCTCATAAAAACGTAAATTTTCCACATTCACTACGGAATACATTTTCATATATGAAGGCAAATCTAGTTGAAAAGCATTATTTCCAACTTGTTTAATAATTTTGAATGGACCATAATGAATAGGCTTCATATTTTTACCTTCTCCTTGCATTCTTTCTTTACTAATATGCAACCATACCTCATCAACTTCTTGAAATTTATGATCAACTCTGTGTTTGTCATGCCTCTCCTTGTACTTTCCTTGACTCTTTTCAAGCTGTTCTTGAACCGCCTGATGTATGAGTTGAATTATTTCAATGAACATGTGAGATTTTTCATGTCACTATGCCCATCAATGGAAACATCCTTCTCAAGAATGAAATCTAAGAGTGCTTTGCCCTGTTGTAAGTATGTTGAATGTAGTGCAAGTGTTCATCCCAAAGCTTGGGATGCTTGCTGCAATAACCTCTCAAAAGATGTACAATGGTTCTGTTCACTACCTTTTTTTGGCCATCTATTTGCAGATGGAAAGTAGTACTCTTTTTCAACTCAGTGTCCATCATCTTCCATAAATTGGACCAAAAATTCCCAACAAATCTAGAATCCCTGTCACTAACAATAGAAGTAGGAAAGCCATAATGAACCCATACATGTTGAAAATATAAATCAACAGTTTGTTCAGCAGTTATATATTTCTTACATGGCATAAGAATACACATATTGATGAATTTATCAACTACTACATAAAGATAATCATGCTACTTCATAGACATCGGTAGACTTCCCACAAAATCCATAAAAACACTTTCCCATGGTCTAGAAGGAATCGGTAATGGCATATATAAACCAAGCTTCCTATTTATAGGCTTGCTTGTAGCACATAATGAAAAACCTCTAATGAAATGTGAAACATTATCTACCATGCAAGGCCAATAAAAATACCTCTGTAAATGTGCCACCGTTTTTCTTACCCCGAAATGTCCAACAATAAGGGAAGAATGAGCTTCTCCCATAACACTTATTCTCTCTCCTTGTGGTATGCACAACTTTCCCATATAAAACAAAAAATTATTATGCAAGTGATAATCATTCTCCTCAACTGGTTTCCCTTCACTCAAGTTAGCATACACATCTTTAAAATCAACATATGATTTATACTATTCTATGTAACTCTCATGTATAATAGAATCATTCTTAAGCAAAGTAGTAGCACTAATAATAGGCCTTGAAAGAATATCAACAAATTTATTGAAAATACCTTTCTTGTACCTTATTACCAATTGAAATTGTTGTAGGAAACCCATCCATCTGAAATTTCATGACTGCTGCAATTTACTTTGCGACTGCAAGTATTGTAAAGGCTGATGGTCGGTATGTACAAATGTCTCTTTGCCCATCAAATAGTGTTTCCAATTTTTGAATGCATACAAATCTTTATCATATGAAGGATAATTCACAACAACACCATTAAATGTCTTAGAATGAAAAGCGATAGGCTTACCATGCTGTAAGAGAACTGCACCCATGGTGTAATCACTAGCATCGCTCTAAATCTCGAATGGCTATCTCAAGTCCGGTAATGCAAGGACTAGAGCTGAACTTATCTTCTCTTTCAAAGGTTTGAAATCTTTCTGTTGCTTGCCTCCCCATTGGAAAGCACGCTTCTTGTCATTGCATGCATAGGAGATGCTATGGCAGATAAGTTAGAAATAAACTTCCTCCAATACTGAGATGAACCCAAAAAACTTCTTACCTTTGTAATAAATCTGGGAGTAGGCCAATTCACAATGGCTTCTACTTTAGAAGGATAAATTCTCAAAGCACCTCCTCCTACTATGTGTTAAATCAAAGAAGTATTTCCAAATTCACACTTTGAAATTTTAAGAAACAACTGCTTTTTGTTCAAAATATCAAGTACTTTCTTAACATGCATGACATGCTCTTCTCTAGTCTTGCTAAAAATTAAGATGTCATCTAAGTAGACAATAACAAAATCATCAAGAAAAGGACGTATAACATCATCCATCACCCGCATGAAAGTTGCAGGTGCATTACATAAACCAAAAGGCATAACAAGCCACTCAAAGAGTCCCTGTTTGGTTTTGAATGCAGTCTTTCAAATATCACTTTTTGCAATTCTAACTTGATGATAACCACTACGTAAGTCTAACTTAGTGAAAAATTTAGCATCTTTCAGCTGATCTAACAAATCATCTATCCTTGGGAGTGGGTAAATATTTTTTACCGTTATTTTGTTCAATGCCCTGAAGTCCACACACATACACCAAGTTCCATCTTTCTTTGGAATCAACACTATCGGTGACCCACATGGTGAAGTGCTTGGTCTTATGAAACCTTTGTCCAACAAGTCTTTAATTTACCTCTTAATTTCAACATTCTCCATGACAGACATGTGGTACATGTCTATGTTAGGAAGAGGAAAATCTTATTGCAATTGTATTTCATGTTGAATCTCCCTTTTAGGAGGCAAACCTATTGGATCTTGAAACATCTCATGATGTGCATCAACTACATCATATAAATATGTTTTTAACTTGGGATCACGATTTTCAAATGACTCATGATTCACATCAACCTTAGGATTAGCCATAAGAAGTACAAAACTCTTACTAGAATTCACTAGCATTTTTACCTGTCCAGCGTTTACCATCGCTATATTTGTCTTTTTGCGATGTGCTCTAACAATAAACTCCTTGCCATCTTTAAATAGATGATACTTTTTCTCATGGTGATGGAAGATAGCTTTCCTGTCATATAATTAAGGACTTCCCAAAACAATTCCTGATATATCAAATGGAACAACATCTAGTTCAACCTTGTCAATAAAATGTGCAGTTATTAAAAAGTGCAAGATGCACTTCTTTGAAACCTGTAAGTTTGCAACCTTGTAAATCCAACCAAGTGGATATGGTATTGGATGTGGAATGGTCTCAAGTTTTAGTTTCTTGACTAAATCTTCTGAGACCCACCATCAAAAAATGTGTCAATTTTGGTATGTTTTGAAACAACCTTCAGATGGAACAATTTAATTCTTTCTTCTTCATTTGGAGCTTGTACATGACAGTTTGAAGTACTAGTACTTGGCTTAGTTTTAGTTTCTTTTCCCTTCATATTCTTCAAGCCCATGGCTGTAATTTTGGTTTTGTCACCTGAATCATCACCTAAGTCTTGTTGTGTAGTTGTAGTAGCTGCAGTTTTCTTCTTCCCTTTGTCTTTGTTAAACTAAGTTCTTTTTTCAGGATGAATTTTCCAACAGTTTTTCTCTTCACGGCCTTCTCTTGAACAGTGTTTACATATCACTTTCTCACCCTCCTTTTTGACAGATGCATTCTTTTTTCTTTTTCCTTTTGATGTTTTATCTTTGTTTTTCCCCTTAAAAGGTTTGTTTCTACCCTGTTCAAAAGTATGTTTCCCTCTAGCCTCTAAATGTGTGGCTTGGACGCAAACCTCATCTAGACTAGTAGGATTAAACATAAGGATAATATGTCTAAGGTAGCTATGTAAACCACCTATATATTTCAGCAAAGTGTCTTGACTCTGAAATTCTACCCCTAATAAGAGTGCTCTTCTCCTAAACTCTTGGGTGTAGTCTTGTACATTTTGTCCCTTAAGTTGTCTGAAATTTTTCCAATTCATGATAGCTTTTTCTAAATGAGCTAATGGATAAAACTATTTTTTTATTGCATTAATGAAATCAGCGCATGATAAAATGATCTTACCATGTTTTCTAATCTCCTCCTTGGTTTTGGCTTCCCACCAAACAAGTTCTGCACCTTCCATTCTCAAAGAAGCTAGCTGAATTTTGGTGTCGTCATCATGAAGGTTCTGTATCCTCAAGTAAACCTCCAACTGCCTTACCCAATTGTCAATTTTTTTCTGCATTGACTTCACCATTAAACATAGGCAATTCAAACTTAACATAAAGTTTCAAAAATGGAATTTTACCAGTGTTCTTGGACTTGTGAGATTGATTCACTGAAGTTGAGGATGACGATGTAGAGGAAGAGGATGAAGATGGGGATGGTGGATCACCGTTTCCTCCATGTCCTTTCTTTGACTTGTCTTCAATTTTCTTTCCTCTTGAAGATCCCTCTCATTCCTTGTGAAGTTTAGACCATTCTCCTTCAAGCCTTTCATTCCTTTCTTGGTAAATTATCTTCACCATTTCAATCATGTCTAGGAATGCCTTTCTGAACACCCTTTCTTCCTCTTTGGGATCAATGTCTTCAGGAATTTCTCCTCCTCCTGAAGTCATGCTTATGGCTTCTTCTGATTCTCTTGGAGGTGAAATTGAAGGTGGAGATAATGGCACTCTTGCCCTCCTTGGTTGAGGATTGCTATGAGCTCTCACCAATTGACCTTCTCCTCTCTTGAGCTTAAGCCTAGTAAGAATCAAAAACCTTGAAAACTATTAAACAAACTTTGCGCAAGAAAAATACAGAGAGTAAAAATATAGCTCTGAAACCAACTTGATCTGAATGGATTATATTAGTTATGATGTGCTAAGTATCCAAATAGTAATAATTATGTGTGCTTAAGGTTCTCCTTAAATTGCAGGTTAAACAAATAGTTCTGGCTTTGTTAATCAGATTTTTGTGTGAGGATTGATTAAGTATTTTAACTGTTTATCATTGTACATTATTAAATAATAGAGAAATAAAATTTTAAAATAACATTACTCAGCAAATTGTTGAAGCAGTTCACCCCTCCTGGGCTACATCTACTAGTCCAACTCCCAATGGCATTTCCCTCATCTATTAATTTTCTCAAATTGTAAGCACAAGTGAAAATAAGCCTCAACAGGAAAAAATCTCGGTAAAATTAGCTTCATAAGGTATGAATTAGCAGGAGATGACTATTAATTTGCATAAAATAGATAAAGAAAGCCCAATACACTGCCTTCTCCATGATGGCCCTCATGGCTCCTTGATCTTCCTCGAAGCTAAAACTACTGAAGATGACCTCTATTCAACCTGAAACCTGTGCCAAACTGCTAAGAATGTCGAAAATACCCCAAATTGACTATTTTTGCACTCAATTTGGTTCCGTAATGAGAGAGTTATGACCTCTCCATGAATTTTTCCCAATGTCCCCCAAAAAAATCCACTAAATGTGGAGGACTGAAGTTAACTGGAGTTAAAAATGGCGGACAAGCTTAAAAAGGCGGAATCACGCTAGATCCGGTGGAGCTGTTGGTGGTTAGCATTTAATGTTGGGTGGGGTGGTCACATGACCCCCCCCCCCGAGACTGTCGGAACAAACCATGGCCATAACTGTTCACAAACCACATCATTAAATTTTATGTATCATGGTCACATGTTCACTGGAACCGCTGGTTTGAATTGTTGTGGAGTAGATGCCTTAAGGCCATGGTCTTAGCACCTGGTCTCAATCCAATGGGGCTAGCCCTCCACCTTTCCGCCCGAATATTTTCCAAACTTCAAATAGGTGTGGGAAGCTTAACTTAACAAGGTCTAACGCACAGCCCGCGTGGTCGGGTCTATGTGCTAGTGGGCAGGAGGCCCGTGTTCAAACCCCCAAAAACGCACAATTTTTTTGGCTGGAAGCAAATGTTGACCAACCCAACCTGAGCGTGCTCTCGTGTAGAAGCCCATGGTGTCGGGTAGAAATAATTTTTTTCATGCCTTTGGATTTGGGGCCACATGGCAGCCACTAGACAAGCCAAGTGGCACCCTGCTATTGACCTTCCAACTTAACTTCAAATATAATGTTAGTTTTTTTTGGATAAAATTCCAAGTCAAATGTAGTCAAACAGTCCTTTTTTGGAGTTTACTGGATGATTTCAAACCTCAATAACTTTTGCATACGACCTCAGTTTTGAGAACTGTTCACGGTGCTAGAATTGCAACGACGAGACCTTTTCGGTCGTTCAGATTGAAACTACTTCTGAGCACTTTCATTTTTGAGCAATTTCCATAACTTGGACATGATCTCTTGATCATTCTCATGTCAACTTCAGCTCAGTATCTAGGATCTTGATCTAGCAACCAGTAGTACCTTGGAGCTTGCATACCTCATTAGCAAGCTTCCTTGTGATCAAAAGTGGGTTTACATCATTGGCTCCTGATTGGTCGATTTCAATAGTGTTCGACCCCAAGTCATCTATTTACACTTAGTGGATTGTATTAGGTACCTTGGGGTCCATTTTCCTCATTGTTGTATTCCCTCGTGTCTATTTTTGGTTTACCTCATTGGCTAGTAATCATACAATTTATACCATGATTGACATCAGCTCATATATTCACATGATGTAGATTCATACCATCGGGGTTATGTCGAAGATCTTGGGTTATGAACATCTCACTCTTATATGGAATCCTTCCCAAGTTGTGTTGGATTTATGTATCATTTATGTACCTTGAGGGATATATAAGACACTACTTTGTTTTTCATGTGTCCATGGTCCTACTAATGTATACTATGACATAGATCCACATTGTATTTATTAGTGGCTATGATCTATTTTATGAGTCATATGGCTCTAATGTGTATTTATTCGTGGCCATATTTTAGTATTTCATGTTATGGATCCACAGTGTATGTTTTGGTGGCCATGTTCAGTATTTATTTATGACCGAGCATGGGTATGCCCACCTCTAGTATGTTATCAACACAGATGAGACTTAGCATTTGATGTCCTCCAATCCAAATTCTTGGCTTTGTCTCCTTCCTCCTATTTTGACCTCTGAGCTTTATTGTAATGAATTAAGCCATCGGCTTCTCTTCTAACCTCATGCATTAGGGGGCATCTGTTATAACCCTATTTTCCACTCCATTATAGTGAGAGAAACCCAAGTTCAAATTAACTTAGTTGTTGGCAAAAATGTACCCTCTTTGCACCTTTCATTTTACTTATGTGAGATTTATCCCATGTTAAAAGGTTGAAATTACATAATTGAGTAATTTCTCATAATTATTTTTCCAAAATATTATAATTATGAGACAATAATTATTTCATCATTGATATAATTGAGAAAAATCTGATAATTCTGAAAAAGGTTGCTAGAGTTTGTCATTCCCAAGGAGATCAACTTGACCCACTTGTGTATGATTTGGCTAGGGGTCCATTATTATAGAAGTTTCCTAACTTCTCAAGCCCCTAGGTGTCTAGATACATTACCCCAAAGGATAGAATAAACCTATATAATATCACCAAGAGGAAAGGGATAGGGGAGAGTGGGAATTATATTAAGATGTTGCCATCTTGATTTAGAGATTGAGAGACATACTTTTTTTGAGATCATATTGGTGAGAGAGGGGGAGACTCCGCCAGATTTTGGAGAGGAGATCTTATTATTGAAAGTATAATTGTACCATTTGATTATTTATTAATCATATATATATATATATATATATATATATATATATATATATATATATATAGATATATATATATATTCTTCTCCTTTCATATTTTTACTTGCATCTATTTTTTCATGTTATTGTGTATTTCTTTTAACTGATGATCCTCTATGGAATATCACTTGTTGTCCTTGTTTATTTGTGCTTTTGTTAAAGCTTATATCGATGGAAGAAGAAAGAGATCTCCTAGTTGGAATGAGAGGATTCTGCATCAAACTCAAGAGCCTTCACCAATATGTGAGGATACGAGGTGTTGGTTCAAACCCTATAGAATTAGGGAATGCTTGATTGTTTGCTTGTATGATCATAAGGTTGGGATTTTTCTCTTGTATCGATTAGTGATTTATATTTACTGTATGGTAATCCTAACATGGCATAGGATTACAAAGAAATAAATCCTTGCATGTACATTTCATTTCAACACATCCAAGTCCAAGAAAAAGTCACGAGGAATCTCAACACAAGGCACCAAGAGGGGGAGCCTACAAAAGAACCAATACTAGTGCTCAACACATCGATAGAGGTCACAAGTGATAATGTATATAAAATACCAGAAACTATTTTGGTTATACAATGTGAGACTATTCCCAACATGGAAAAACAAAAAAAGGTGCCAAACCATATATGGAGCTTGCTTACTATATTATGTGACATTCCTTCATGCCCATAGGTTTCTATAACACTAAGCGAATAAGGTAATCTCCAACTAATTGTAAAGGCCTATGGGACATAAGTAAAGTTCATAAAACGCCACAAATAAGGTATCACTATTTGAATCAAGATCAAGGGGTCTTTCAGTTATGGTGAGAGCATCAATTTTGGAATATTTTACAAGTTTGTGGCCATACCTAAACTTGTTGCCACCACCTACTACAAATATTGAAAGAGTCTCCTATGGTTGAAGAGAGGAAACTGGTGCCCAACACATTTCTAGGGATGTTAGTTGCTACAAAGAAGGATTTACTTTTTGTGTTAGAGAAGATTTTTTTTCCAATCCCTTGGATTGCTCCATAGGATAATATCCCTCTCTCTGCTATTCTGTATCACGACCCCTATTTCCTGCTCTTCCTTGAGATCCAAGATTCGACGCCTAAGGATTAATGTTGCAACCATGCTTTTGTAACTGATGATTCATTTCTTTGTTGGTGCCATTGTTTGTCTCTCAAATTTTAAGTTATGTTATATTCTATTAGAGCTATTGTTTCATCAAATCAATAACACTATGTGAAAGGAAATTTCTAGAAAACAATTTTCCTCAACTTCTAAATAAGAGATTTATAATTTTGTCTTGTTGTGTTAAAATTCACTAAATTTTATAAAATATTTGATTAGGTCGCAACATATTTTTTTTTAGTGCATTTGGTTATCATGGCTCCTATGGAAGTGGGACGTTACAACAAAATATGGAATCTGAAGTAACTGTAGAGCAATGGCATAGTGGATCCGAGTGGTTTGGAGTTAATTGCAAGTTGGAAATGAATATAATTGTTGACGATATTTACTATCTAAAATCCAAGAAGTTTTGCACATTAATTTGTTATGTTAACGAGCATTATTTCCCTACCGAGTTGAGAATTTATTTTGGGTCTCTCATTTCCAACCTAAAGTATACTTGGTCACTAAAGTCAAAGGGAGGGTGACAAGGTGAACGTTATTTCATGTGAAATTTACATAGGAGTATGTTGAAGGTGGCATTTTTTTTTCACATGGCAAGGGAGAAAGCATTTTAATGTGGTGGTTGTATTATCAATAACGACTTTCACTTGAGGAATATGGCAATAGTTCGACTTGCATATGGAACCAATAATCGATAGATGTGCCAGCCTTAACTATTGTGATGCTGGGTATATTTTACTATATCGCAGCATATGTAGTGAAGAATTGGCTACATAGGGCCCCTAGAACTAGAACATTCCTACGATACAACAACATAATGAATGCAGAAAGAACCACCCAACTTGTTTTCGTACAAAGAATCAAATCAATTAAGCAAATCTTCAGTGAATTTCCGAGTTCTATAGATGCCGTAGAATTATTCCTGTGACGTCGCATCCTTCAACAACAACATGGGTAAATCAGATCTTCTCCTCTATTTCGCTGAATTGACAATTGGTGTGCAACTTGGTGCTCGCATGATTAACATCAACAAAAAATCAATAGAACTTCAAATATAACAAACAACTAGACATCAATGATTTTAATTTATCACAAGATATTATTATAGATGAAGTTGTGGAGATATTGATTACATATATGTGTTATCTCATTCTCTGCTTCTTGTTCACAAGTGACAGACCACCATTCATTGCTATATTTTATTTTGAGGGAAAATAATTACAAGTTCGCAATAGAAACATTGATTCCAATTTCCCTCGCTCTTTGCATCTACAAACATGAATTCGCACAAGTAAAAGGAGTTTCCTTTGACTAGAAATCAAAATCCAGAATGTTTCACTCTCCAAATCCAATGGATTTGAGACGACTCTACATGTTCGAGTTTTAATAACACTCGAGGTGTCACAAAGTGGTATGGCGAAACCACTCATTACAAAATCAATGGTCACGTTGATTGTGACACCCCTCCTTACATTTAACAAAACTGCCAAAGGGGGTGTCACATAGTTGTTTCTGGTTTCCAAAAATCCATTAGTATTTTCAACGGTATGCAAGACAACGACCGAGGCCCAAAAAACCTCCACATCTACTTCAAATATTATTTTTATATTGGTTACAAAGTTAAAGACCTCTATTTTTTTTTTACAAAGACCCGCACTGTTATCCACCGATTTCAAGCATTGCTATGTTTATTATAAAACGGGATGGCGATGTATTTTTTAAAATAACCATGTAAAATCTTAATGGATGTGTAATATATTTTTTTGTAAAGTGCCGGGGTTTTTCATATTAAAAAATGGGCTTTTGAATATATATATATATATATTGTAAGCAAAACAATTTTATAACGGTTTCAAAATTAGTTTTATAACTAATTAGGGAACAATTATTCTAGGGAGGAAATAAAAGTTTTGGAATTAAATATTGGAGGGGTTTAGAGTTTACTAATTGTGAGACTATGTGATGAAGAAACATCTCTTAAAAAGAAGAAGAAAGACTAGTCTTGATTCTAGTTTTTGGGGTTAAATTGCGAAAATGTTTTTCTTTTCATGTTTATCATTCATTAATGTTTTCTTCTACTGGTATGAGTGTAATGTAGTTACTGGTTGATTTAAATCGGATTTATGAATTTACCTATAGTTAATGGTACTCATGTTTTGGGTTTGAATCCCGTAATAGGGCTCCACCATATTAGGCATTCACCCATTTGTATTTCTCTTTGCACCATTTGCTTTGTAGGGTCAAAAACTAAGATTCTTAAGTGCCTCAATGATTAAGCCTTTTTTTCTTATTTTTCTTCTGTTGGTCATCAATAATATTGATCTTATCCAAAGATGACTAAGTTGACAATCCCAGATTTCTAGAAACAATATTGCAGAAACATTGTGAGTTCTAGAAATCTCATAGCCTTCATTATCCTAAGTTTATCAATTCACTGGATATCTTCACTTAAATCCTCCAAGTTATCCTGCCATCTCAAAAAGAAATTGTTTTCAGGCTATATTTTTCCCATTTTTTCACCTCCATCATATCTGCCCATTTTCACTCATTTTCACTTATCCAAACAGTCATTCCCCCCCTGCAAAAAAGGTTCTCTTCCTTTCTCATTTACCCTCCATTCCTCTAAAAAAACCCTTTTCAAACATTAAAAACCTCTTTATAATGGTTTAAACCTCCTTTTTATACTTATTAGAACACCAGAAAAGGGTTAAAAACCCACTTTTCGGTGTATTTTCTGACTTTTCATAAAAATGGGCCTTAAGCCCCTGCGGGCTTAACCCTCCGCCCTTTTTCTTCATATGACCCGAGGGCCCGACCACCTGTTAACCCTCGGCCCCTTTTCCTTAAAGCCCTGGCTCCCTCTATTCCCATGTGACCTTAATTCTCCCCCTTCTCTCTTTACCCCTCCGCCCTTATTATTTTCATACCCCAAACCTTATTAATTCACAAAACCTTTAAAAATTCAAAGGTGGGCCCTTTTCTCCCCCACCCCGCCTTACCTTTCCTCGGGCCATCTCAGTTGTAGATCTAACCCCTTGGCCTCGCTCCAACGGTCGTCCCCAACCTTCCATTTCACTCGCGGGCATTTTCAATCCACGGGTTAACACCAGAGGTGCTCCTGTAGTTGACTATATAGAAACTCAGATGAACGAAAGAGATTCACTATGGAAGCACAAGGCAGGAAATTGGTCCATACCTTCATGGTCCCCCCACAATAGATCCTAGCTATTGATTTTATCAATCCAACGACCCACATTAACCCTAAGGTTTCACACTCTACCCCCAGCCTTTCTGCTACCTGACAATATAGTTGACACATCACCACTGGACCCACCTTCCATCGCAGTCCAATCCCTGCATGCCACCTGTCCTTCACTATCCCCTCTACCGCGCATCTCCCCGCCATCACGCTATTCCTGGACTGTCAATCTGGCTCCCCTAGATCTAACGGTCCTCACACCGTTTCGCGTCCGATTAGCCCAAAGCCTTCTGTCGTGCATCTTCCGCGCGAAATAGGCATTTTTAGAGGGACACACATCAACCTCTAAACTGTATCGCATTCCCCGGGGGAAAAACCACAAACCACCCATCGGGAGTGCGAAAATCGCCGGTGGTTTTCTGAAACCATTTTTGCCCAGTTTCGCACCCAAATCAAATTTAAAACCTTGGTTTCTTCTTGTCTCACCATGAAATCCCTTCTATACATTCATCTCTTCTGCATTTGCTCTTCCACCTTCGCCATCGCCTCTGCTAGCAGTTAAACCCTGAAACGCAGGCTTTATGATGATTTTGATGTTTATTTGTAGGTTTTATTGGAAGCCAAATATGTAGGCCGACCCACAGTCATATCCACAGTGACACAGCTTCAGATTAAGATCCTCAAGCCAAAATACACGCAGATAAGGGACCAAGGGTTAAGCTCCAAATTTCAGTCAAATATATCATGAATATTGAGTATTTAGCAAAACCCTCTAGCGCAAAAGAGACACATGTGCATAAAGATCAAGTGAAAGTTAAAGATCAAAGGAAGAAGATAAACAAATAAAGGCTCGAATCAATCAGAAAAGAGTTGAAGACAACATAAGGAAGATTATAAAGGCTTAAGGAAAAATCAAAGCCTTAAAGTAGAGGATTAAAGCCTAATCAAGGTTTTAAAGGATAAAGGATAAAATAAATAAATCAGTCCTAAAGCAGTAAGACAGAATATCGAAGACAAATCAGAGTTAAAGGCCTATAGACACAATTTATTGGTTAAATCAAGGAAAATTAAACCAAAAGAAGCCTCGAGTGAATCAAACAGAAGCAGTTATTTACCCAAAAGATCTAACTGCCACCTATGGCATACTTGATGTCGTCAAGGGAAAATTGGCAGTTATTGCATAGATAGAAGATATTTTAAGCTGTCAAGACAGTTAATGTAAAGATAAAGATAGGCCTCAAAGTCAAAATTTTCACCTATTTTATCCTTAGAAAGTTAAGAAAAAGTTATTAAATAGAGAAGTGGTTGCACACATGTTCCTACCTTATGCCTTGCATGGTTTTCAAGGTCAGGGATGCATTTACTCTGTAATTAATAACACTTGGACCCTAGATCAGTTCCACATCCTCATTTGCAGCATAAATATTGCATTCGAACTCATTGTATGGTGGGAATTTGATGACTCTTTTGAAGTAATACATAACTCTGCTGAAGTTGAAAGAAAATTGATGTTTTGGAACCTGTGGGTGTTTTAACCTGTTTTTTGATGGAGAGAGCTCTGTCATTGGATCCCTGAGCTTGGTTGTTGGTGAAGTATTCTAATCTATTAATGTGTTTTCCTGTTTTCCATTCTGTTTCATCATTTCTTACTACAGTAGAGTAAAAATTTTAGGCTAAGAAATGTCTCCTAGAAGCACCTTAGACCTGTTTACTCTCCATTATTTTATGTTTTCCTCTACTGAGGCATTCTAGAGAATTCTTAATTGCTCTATTCAACATTTATGCTTGTTTATTTCAGAAATATTTCAAACAGTTGGTCTCAAGAATGATTTATGGTTTTCCTTGCTTACTTGCTGCCACTTGAAAACTACTTCTGAAGTCTCCCTTTAAAGTACCATTGTTTACAGTCTGCCAAAGAGGTCTGTTTTGATCATACCCTTTCTTCTTGCTTAAATAATTGTTTTGAAGGTCTTTATAGCTGTAATAAAAGATGTTTAGTAGTTCCCTCTTCTATGAATGCATTTATTTGTGAATCTTTTATGTTTTCTTATCCTTGAAAGTGAAATCTTTGGATGAAATAGAACATTCCTCGACTCCTAGATATCATTTGAAAATTTTGTCTTGAAATTTTTATTTGTTGAAGTATGGTTTCTATAATTTATGGTTAGCCCCGTCTATGGAATGCCTCTTCATGTTCTGATAATTTTTTAAAGTCCCTTTATTAAGAAGTACATATGATTAAGGATTCTTAATTGCCCTTAGTTTTACTTTTCATTCTAAACCTTTAATGTCCATTTCATTTCACCTGAAAGATTTTGTAGATCCACTAGCCAAGTTAGATTTTCCCTTTGATATCTCTGATTCATCTAAAAAATTGTTACAACTTCCACTTGACTCCATGGCCCAATGACTTAGAGATTTCCATTTTCTATCTATGCTACCTAGATCATCATGTCCCACCAAACATTCAAACAAACTCATGCTTAATATCTAGCCTAAAATCGACCTTTTACAAGCAAGCAAGTCATATATTTGCAAAAAAATTGAGAGATCCCTCTCTGAGACTAGGAAGGCTAGGTACTAGAACTCTAAAGACTGGTTTTGATGTTTCCTTGTCACTTGGTATGCCAATCTACCAAATCACAGGACCCCAACATAATGGCAATCATAGTGGGACTTCTTTTGAGTAAAAGTTCCTAAATAAGACACTCAATATTCATTCAAGTAAACTATAGCTTTCTTCAAGCACTACCAGCGTAATGGTGATCATGATAGGACCTATCTGAATTAGTGGCAATCTAAGTAACCCTTAGGATTCTTAGAGACCCTTATCAAACCTTGAAGAAATCAGCTAGTAAGCCATAGAGTAGACTCTATTTGTTTCACCACCTTAGCTAAGTGTTGAATCAGGTATAGGACACTCTCACAACCATAGAACTACAAAAACTCAGAAAACCCAAAAACATTTCAGATTGGTTTTCAAATAAATCATTGGTGGTGGACCATAAAACATTTTACCTTCAAAAAAGCTAAAAATTTCCACCTGGCGACTCCACTAGCCCCAGCAGGCCTATTACTCCTCTGGACCTCCAGATTTCCCTAGGATTGTGTTAACCAACCCTGAGGAAGTTTAGAAACATAGTCCGCTATTATAGAAATCACTGTGAGAGTAAAACAGTCCTAAGAACCTCAGCCTCTCTAAAATTTTGGAAACCAAAATCTGGCTTCACATAGGGTCAATACTATATCCCATCTAGATCCTAACCCTCCTACCATATTTGACAATCCAGAGAGGATTTTGTGGAAAACTTCTAGACCTGGAAAACCAACTACTAATAGGACCATCCCAAGAACAAGATTTGTCCCTGAAAATCTCACAGTCTTGAAAGATCCTCACTTTGACTTACCTCACACAAAGAACCTATTTAGAAATAAGTATCAAAGTGATTTAAACCAAGCTGATTTTGAAACCACAGATTTGCAACAGAGCTTTAGCAGAGAAGCTTCACCTTCCACTCCACCTGATTATCAGCTTCTCCATCATTTCAACTCCTTGCATAACAAATCTACTCATCATCAGTTTGTTGGCCCAAGTGTTTCTTCCACTCCTGTACACACACACACTGTTCAAATCACTCCAACTTAGCCCACTTTCCCTCTTGTAAATCCACCTCTTGTAAATCCCCCACTATTTCCTATCATGGCAACATGGTATGCTCCACTTGTGTTACCACAACGTCTGGTTCCCTTACCCAATGATTACCAATCCAAAATTCCCCATTTCATTGGAAATGAACCTACTACTGCCCAACGACATGTAGATAAAATGAATGATGCTTTTGATTACATGGAAATAGAAGAAGATACCATTAAGATGAGAATATTTGCCCAAAGTTTAGGAGGAGAAGCCAAAAAATGGTTTAAAATTTTAACTCCTAATAGCATAAAGGATCTCCCTTATTTATATCAAACATTCATAAAAAAATGGGAAATTAGGAAGAACCCTCTCTAAATCCTTTTAGAATATACCAACCTCAAAAGAAACATTGGGGAAAGTGTCCAAGACTATTGCACTAGATTAAATAGTGTTTACAATGTGCTTCCCCCAGACATGAAACCTCCACTAGGCCTAGCCTTAGCTAAATTCCCAGAGGGTTTTGATCCTGAAATGGCCTATCGGCTAAGAAAAAGAGACCCCTCAACTTTAGAAGATATGCATAGGGGAGCCTTAGGTGTAGAAGCAAACCTGATTGATAAAAGAGCTAGGTTGAAAGCAGAAAAAAGAGTTACATACAAGGATGAAGCAATGGCATCAACCTCATCATCCGATGCCAAAATTGACAACTTAGTAAGGGTAATGGAGAGTATTCTTTGAAAGATAAATTGGAATGATAGAGTGCCTCCTAGAGAAAACCAAAACAACCCCCAAAACAGAAATAGAAACCCAAATTTCAGAAGAGACCCTAATCAAGATAGGCAAATAGACAATGACCAACATATTAGGCCTCTCTTTCAACAAAACTATGTTGATCAAGAAGAAGAAAGGGAAGTTTAAAGGTTGGAAGAAAATCATGTAAAATTGATAGGATATGACAGTGAGACAGATGTTTTTCTCACCGAAGAAGAACAGGGATTCTTCTCCTTAGAACAAATTGAAAACAACCATGAAGATTTTGAAGATTACAGATTGAGGTTTGAAAATGCAATCATGGAGGTACACAAACAATATAATCTTAGAAGCAAAGGGAACCCAGAAATTCCAAATGACAAAAACACTAGTACTGTTGTTAGGAAAACTTCAGAAAATCAGCCTAAGAAGACAGCCAGTAACATCAACACTATGGCCAAGAAAACTAATTTAAATAAAGATAAAAATAGTCAACAAAGTGTTGAACAAAGCTGCCCTAGTACTTCTGCTAGTGGCCCTAACAAATCTGTCCCAAATAGCAGTCCAAATAAAGTTTAGCAAATCAGAATTGATAAAAGAGTTGTAAATGACAAAACAGATGTAAATATGTCAAGAACAATAGTTCCTTTCAATCTTGAAGGGGAAATTTCCAAGAACAAAATCACCATACCCTTAAGTTGAACTAGTATCTCATGATGTATATAAAAACCAAGTTTTGAAAGCTTTGAATATAGGCAGTGACATTGATACTTTAAACTTGACAGATGACAAATCGGAATTATTGTTTGGTCCTGAAGTTGAAGGAAAATACCAAGAAGGGGTTGTCCCTCCCTTCTATGTTAGCTTGAATATACATAACAAAATCTTTCACAATGTTATGCTAGACTCAGGTGCTTCACACAATCTTATGCCCAAAGTAGTAATGGAAAGCCTAGGCTTAGAAATTACTAAACCATACAAAGACTTGTATTCCTTTGATTCAAGAAAGGTGAAATTCTTAGGCCTAATCAAATATTTATGTATCAATTTGGCACAAATTCCTGCTAAGAGTCTAGTCATGGACATAGTAGTAGCTGACATTCCCCCTAAGTATGGCATTCTTTTATCTAGATAATAGGGAGCCAAACTTCAGGGGAGCCTTCAAATGGACATGTCTTATGCCACCATCCCAGTGTTTAGCCAAACTAGAAGACTATACAGGGAGTCTCATATGAAATACATGGTGAGAAACATAGATAGGCCAAACAACACTCCTATGTATTCCATCCATTCAAACTTAGATTCCTTTATCTTACTTAATGAAGATGAAATCAGTCAATAGGAAAAAGGAAAAAAAGAAGAAGTTAGTCCACCAGAACAGTCAAAATTTTCCTCCATTCAAATACAAAACAACTCAAACTTCAGCAGCCTTCAGCAACAGAAACAAAATGAAAATGAGACAAAAACACCTTGGAGAATGAGCTTTGATGGATCTTGTAGTAGAACAAGTGTAGAGGCAGGTGTGTGGATACACAATACAAACCAAATATATTCTTATAAACTAGATTTTCCATGCACAAACAACATTGCTGAATATGAAGCCCTCCTCCTTGACCTACATTTGCTCAAAGATTTAGAAGCCAAGAAAATATCATCCAAGGAGATTACGAGTTAATCATTAGATAGATTAAAGGGGAGTATTTAGCCAAGAACCCAAAACTCAGAGAATATAGAAATGTTGCCCTTGATCTCCTAAAAACCTTTGAAAAATATGAACTCATTTTCATCCCAAGATCTCAAAATCATCTAGCAAATGAACTTGCCTTTGCTGCTAGTAATTGCCAAATGCCACAGATAAATGAACAATTCAATATAAAGGTAAAAAGCAGGGCTGCAATCCCTGACAATGAAGATTATTGGCAAGTGTTTGAAGGAGACAAACACATAGATGATTTTCTACAATCAAAGAATGACTTTGACATTACAACACCTACTTCAAGCCATGAGGAAAGCTGTTTAAATGAAGAACAAATCCCTGAAACAGAGATGTCCTTTTCTGCTGATATAAACAATTTTGAACATCCTTTTAGAGCAGAAATATTTGATAATACACATCAAAAAGACCTGAAAGTTTTACAATGTAAAAATGATACAATTCCAAAAGGTCTTACACCATTAGAGCAGCTTTTTTATTTTAAATATGTAGCCAAAGAACCAAGAATGGATCCAATAGAAACAAACATAGAAGAACATAACATAGGCAGCCTAGCAGAACCCAAAATGATCAAGCTATCTAGCACTCTCCCAAATCATATTAAACAACAATACATAGAACTTTTCAAAGAATTTAGAGATGTGTTTGCATGGGGATACAAGGATCTGAAATCATATGATACCAACATCATTCAACACAAAATCCCTCTTAAGGAAAATCAGAAACCTTTCAAACAAAAACTCAGAAGGATAAACCCTTTTTTATTGCCTTTAGTTGAGAAAGAGATCAAGAAAATGTATGATTCTGGGATCATAGTTCCCCTCAGATATTCAGAATGGGTGTCTAACTTAGTATCTGTTAGGAAAAAGATTGGGGAAATCAGGCTCTGCATTGATTTCAGAAATCTAAATAGAGCCTCCCTTAAAGATAACTATCCCTTGCCAAAGATGGATCATATACTTCAAAGGGTGGTTGGGTCTAAAAGAATTTCATTGTTGGATGTGTTCTCAAGTTACAATCAGGTGTTAGTACTCCCAAGTGATCAACATAAAACTGCTTTTACTACACCTTGGGGTACATTCATGTATGTCAAAATTCCACTTGGTCTAATGAATGTGGGGGCCACCTTCCAAAGGGCCATGGATATAGCCTTCTCAGAAGATAGGCTATTTTATAATCATTTACCTTGATGACATTACTGTTTTCTCTAAAATTGATAAAGAACACTTGATTCATTTAAGAAAAGTTTTTGAGATCTTTGAATCCCAAAAATACACTCTTTGGTCTCTAAGAAGGAAAAATTCATGGCCACATAATTTCTGAAGAGGGAATCAAAGTAGACCTTAAAAGGATTGATGGCATATTGAAAATCAGCCATCCTATAAATCTTAAAGAATTGCAATCTTTCATTGGGAAGATAAAATTTTTGAGGAGATTCATCCCAAACCTTGCTGATTTATTAAGAAATATTACAAATAGGCTTAAGAAAGATATAGGTGTTAAATGGACAATACAAGCTAAACAATCATTTGAACTAGTGAAACAAGCTCTTACTCAAACACTGATTCTCATAAGTCCTGATTTCACCAAATATTTCTATATCTTTTCTTTTGCATCTGAACATACAATAGTTGCAGAGTTACTGCAAAATAATAACATGGGGCAAGAACAACCAATATCCTTTTTTAGTAGGGCGTTGAGAGATGCTCCACTCAAGTATAACATCATGGAGAAACAAGCCTTAGCCTTGGTAAAAGCATTGAAGGACTTTAGAGTCTACATTTTGCATTCTCACATCATTGCTTTTGTCCCACATACTGTTGTCAAGGACATTTTAATTCAAGACCCTGATGGTAAAAGGGGAAAATGGATTGCTATTATTCTAGAATATGACTTAGAAATCAGGCCTACCAAACTAATCAAAGGGCAGGGATTAGCAAAACTCATGGCTGAGTCAAACTTCCAAGCACTAGATATGAATATGGTTGATATTTTGGAAGAAACAGAAGAATTCACAACTCCATTTATTGAAGAAACATTTGTGAATTCACCTTGGTATACTGATATCATATATGTTCTGCTTTATCTAAATACCCCTCCTTCTCTATCTAAAACTAAAGCTAGATTTTTGAAGCAGAAGGCTTTAAATTATTGCATACTAGATGGGGTTTTATATTGGAAGAATGCTGTTGGAATATTGCTTAAATGTTTGCTTGAGGTTGATGCAGGAAAAATCATGCATGAGCTGCATGAGGGAGAATGTGGAGGACATATCTACTGGAAAACTACAACAAATAAAATCCTCAGATTTGGATACTATTGGCCCACCCTTTTCCCAGAAACTCAGAAACTTGTCAGGTCCTGCCATAAGTGTCAAATTTTTTATGGAAAAAGAAAACTCCTTCATTTACCCTTACATCCCATCATTGTTGAGTCTCCCTTTCAAAAATGGGGCTTGGAATTCATTGGGGAAATTCACCTATCTTCATCAACCCAACATAAATGGATCGTCACTGCCACTGATTATTTTACCAAGTGGATAGAAGCCATAATTTCTAGGAATGCTACTGACTCTGTCATTATCAAGTTCCTTGAAACCAACACTATCCAGATTTGTTTGTCCTAGAAAAATTATCACAGACAATGCTGCTACCTTCAAATTTAAAAGAATGATTGACTTCTGTCATAAGTATCATATTGCTTTTGGTCATTCCACTGCCTACTATCCTCAAGGAAATGGATTAGCTGAATCCTCCAACAAAATCCTTGTAGATATTATCAAAAAAAGGTACTGGAAAGGAGATAAATCCTTGGCATACCTAGTAAGCTTATTCATGCTTTATGGGCTGATATATTAACCACCAAAAAGTCAATAAATATGTCCCCCTATCAGCTGGTTTATGGCATGGATGCAGTCTTCCCAACATATTTAGGAGTTCCTGTCATAAAAATCCTTCAAGAAGTAAAAACTGAAGAGAATGATATGCAGAGAAGGATCAATCATACCATTCATTTACATCAGTCCAGAGAGAAAGTGTACAAGAGAACACAAACAGTCCAAGAGAGTATCAAGAAATTATTTGACAAAAGGACTAAAGAAAATTATTTCCAAGTTGGAAATATAGTTCTAAAGTGGGATTCTAGAAGGGAAGAAAGGGAAAACATGGAAAATTGGAGAATCTATGGAAAGTGCCCTACATTATTCATTCTGTCAGGGGTCATAATGCATTATTTCTACAAGAGCTGAATGGAGAAGATATATTTGGAGGTCCTATCAATGGAAGGATTATTAAGCACTACTTTTTTCATGAGTCTTAGCTTCCAAGTTTTTATTCATTATACATAATCCATTTGAAAAGAAATCAGGAAAATATAAAAAAAAGAAAAGAAAAGAAAAAGAGGGCAGATTCAAAAGAGGTATAGCCCCATACCAAAAAGAGGAAAAATCTAAAAGTGTGCAAGTCTAAATGCCATTGCTTTAAAAGGGAACTATTATTTAGTCATACAACCTAATCATGACTAAGTAAATTTCAATTTTGTGCTAATAGGTTAGTGAAAACAGATTTGCCAAACAGTGTAATCCTGGCTTATCAGTAGAATAGATTAGGATAGAGAAAGAATGGTTCTAACAAGCTTAAAATCTGAACCAAGAAAAGAAAAGAGAAATGGCTCCAAAAAGATCAAACTTGAGCCAAAGAAAGAAAGAATTTTTAATTTTCAGATCTTAAGCCTTCACAATTTTGTTTTAATTTTCTGCAAATAAATTCTATGTGCAACTTGTACATACAACCATAGACACCATAGAAAATCAAAAAGTATAATATTGATTTGACTGTGTTTAAATTTTGTCTTAGAAATAGAGAATAAAATATGTCAAACAGCCTAATCTTGACAGATAGATAGTTAGGTAAAGAAATAAAGAGTTCAACAGTTTAATCTAGACTCTTGGAAGAAATAAGGATAGGATTAGATAGTTTATTTCTATTTTCAAAATTGAAATGTCAAAGAGTTTGCTAGTTCAAATGCACTCAAAGGAAGAAGAAAAAATGCTAGGACAAGTAAGATTGGGTAGGTAGAGATGTTGTTTAAAAGAGTTTTCATGCTGCAGGTCATTGAAGAATTGTCAAAATGCAAAGAAAATCAGTAAGAAAACAAAGAAAATTTTCCCAATGGATAAAGCACTGATCTATTGAAACTTGAAGATTTCATAAGCTAAGGTTCTGGACACCTAAAAGGATAGTTGTCCTCCTCAAGTGGATCCACTGTTAGTCATCAATAATTTTGATCTTATCCAAAGATGACTAAGTTGACAATCCCAGATTTCTAGAAACAATATTGCAGAAACATTGTGAGTTATAGAAATCTCACATCCTTCATTATCCTAAGTCTATCAATTCATTGAATATCTTTAGTTAAATCCTCCAAGTTATCCTGCCATCTCAAAAAGAAATTTTTTCCAGGCTATATTTTTTCCATTTTTTCACCTCTATCATATCTGCCCATTTTCACTCATTTTCACTTATCCAAATAGTCATTTTCCCCCTGCAAAAAAAGGTTTTCTTCCTTTCTCATTTACCCTCCATTCCTCTAAAAAAACAATTTTAAACCATTAAAAACATCTTTATAATGGTTTAAACCTCCTTTTTATACTTATCGAAACACCAAAAAAGGGCTAAAAACCCACTTTTCGGCCTATTTTTTGACTTTTCATAAAAATGGTCCTTAAGCCCCTGCGGGCTTAACCCTCCACCCTTTTTCTTCATATGACTCGAGGGCCTGACCACCTGTTAACCCTCGGCCCCTTTTCCTTAAAGCCCTAACTCCCTCTGTTCCCATGTGACCTTACTTCTCCCCCTTCTCTCTTTACCCCTCTGCCCTTATTATTTTCATACCCCAAACCTTATTAACTCCCAAAACCTTTAAAAATTCAAAGGTGGGCCCTTTTATCCCCTACCCCACCTTACCTTTCCTCGGGCCATCTCAGCCGTAGATATAACCCCTTGGACTCGATCCAACGGTCGTCCCCAACCTTCCATTTCACTCGTGGGCATTTTCAATCCACGAGTTAACACTAGAGGTGCTCCCGCAGTTGACTTGGTTGACTGCATAGAAACTCAAATGAACTGTCGAGATTCACTGCGAAAGCAAAAGGCAGGAAATTGGTCCGTACCTTCATGGTTCCCCCGCAACAGATCCTAGCTGTTGATTTTATCAATCCAATGACCTAAGTTAATCCCAAGGTTTCATGCTCTGCCCCTAGCCTTTCCACTACCCGACAAGATAGCTGACACATCACCGCTGGCCCCACCTTCCACCTCACTCCAATCCCTGCACGCCACCTATCCTCCACTATCCCCTCTACCGCACATCTCCCTGCCATCGCGTTGGTCCTAAACCATCGATCTGGCTCCCCCAGATCTGATGGTCCTCACACCATTTCACACCTGATCAGCCCAAAGCCTTCGATCGTGCATCTTCCATGTGAAATAGGTAGTTTTAGAGGGACACACATTAACCTCTAAACCATATCACGTTCCCCAGGGACAAAACCTCAAACCACCCATCGGCAGTGCGAAAACCGTCGGTGGCTTTCCGAAACCATTTTCACCCAGTTTCGCGCCCAAATCAAATTTGAAACCCTAGTTTCTTCTTGTTTCGCCATGAAATCCCTTCTACGCATTCATCTCTTCTGCATTTTTTCTTCCATCTTTGCCATCGCCTCTACTAGCAGTTAAACCCTGAAACGTAGGTTTTATGATGATTTTGATGTTTATTTGCAGGTTCTATTGGAAGCCAAATATGCAGGCCGACCCATAGTCATATCCATAGTGACACAGCTTCGGATGACGATCCTCAAGCCAAAAATACATGCAGATAAGGGACCTAGGGTTAAGCTCCAAGTTTTAGTCAAATATGTCATGAATATTGACTATTCAGCAAAACCCTCCAGCGCAAAAGAGACACCTGTGCATAAAGATCAAGTGAAAGTTAAAGATCAAAGGAAGAAGATAAACAAATGAAGGCTCGAATCAATCAGAAAGGAGTTAAAGACATCATAAGGGTGATTATAAAGGCTTAAGGAAAAATCAAAGCCTTAAAGTAGAGGATTAAAGCCTAATCAATGTTTTAAAGGATAAAGGATAAAATAAATAAATCAGTCCTAAAGTAGTAAGACAGGATATCGAAGACAAATCAAATTTAAAGGCCTATAGACACAATTTATTGGTTAAATCAAGGAAAATTAAACCAAAAGCAGCCTCGAATGAATCAAACAGAAGCAGTTATTTACCCAAAAGATCTAACTGCCACCTATGGCCTACTTTATGTCCTAAAGGGAAAATTGGCAGTTATTGCATAGATAGAAGATATTTTAAGCTGTCAATACAGTTAATGTAGAGATAAATATAGGCCTCAAAGTCAAAAGTTTCACCTATTTTATCCTTAGAAAGTTAAGACAAAGTTATTAAACAGAGAATTGGTTGCACACATGTTCCTACCTTATGCCTTGCATGGTTTTCAAGGTCAGGGATGCATTTACTCTGTAATTAATAACACTTGGACCCTATATCAGTTCCACATCCTCATTTGTAGCATAAATACTGCATTCAAACTCATTTTATGGTGGGCATTTGATAACTCTTTTGAAGTAATACATAGCTCTGTTGAAGTTGAAAAAAAATTATGTTTTGGAACCTGTGGATGTTTTAACCTATTTGTTGATGGAGAAAGCTCTGTCATTGGATCCCTGAGCTTGGATGTTGGTGAAGTATTCTAATCTATTAATTTGTTTTCCTGTTTTCCATTATGTTTCATAATTTCTTACTACAGTAGAGTAAAAAGTTTAGGCTAAGAAATGTCTCCTAGAAGCACCTTAGACCTGTTTACTCTCCACTATTTTATGTTTTCCTCTACTGAGGAAGTCTAGAGAATTCTTAATTGCTCTCTTGAACCCTTATGCTTTTTTATTTCAGAAATAGTTCAAACAGTTGGTCTCAAGAATGATTTATGGTTTTCACTGCTTACTCGCTACCACTTGAAAACTACTTCTGAAGTCTCCCTTTAAAGTACCATTGTTTACAGTCTGCCAAAGAGGTCTCTTTTGATCATACCCTTTGTTCTTGCTTAAATAATTGTTTTTAAGGTATTCATAGCTATAATCAAATATGTTTAGGACTTCCCTCTTCTATGAATGCAATTATTTGTGAATATTTTATGTTTTCTTATCCTTGAAAGTGAAATATTTGGATGAAATAGAACGTTCCTCGACTCCTAGATTTCATTTGAAAAGTTTGTCTTGAAATTGTTATATGTTGAGGCATGGTTTCTAGAATTTATGGTTATCCCTATCTATGGAATGCCTCTTCATGTTCTGATAATGTTTTAAAGTCCCTTTGTTGAGAAGTACATATAATTAAGGATTCTTAATTGCCCTTAGTTCTACTTTTCATTCTAAACCTTTAATGTCCATTTCATTTCACCTGAAATACTTTGTAGATCCACTAGCCAAGTTAGATTTTCCCTTTGATATCCCTGATTCATCTAAAAACTTGTTACAACCTCCACTTTACTCCATTGCCCAATGACTTAGAGATTTTCCTTTTCAATCTATGTTGCCTAGATCATCATGTCCCACCAAACAATAAAACAAACTCATGTTTAATAACTAGCCTAAAATCAACCTTTTACAAGAAAACAAGTCATATCTTTGCAAACAAATTGAGAGATCCCTATCTGAGACTAGGAAGGCTAGGTCTTAGAACTTTAAAGAGTAGTTTTGATGTTTCCTTTTCACTTGGTATGCCAATCTGCCAAATCACAGGACCCCAACAACTTCTAGTTACCTCATCTATCCTGGGAAATCTAGTTTTAAAGATAGGTTTTAGAGTTAGACCATTCAGTGCAAACTCTCAAGGTTTGTCCCTCCGAGCACATATTTTACAATTTTCATCAATATTTTAAATTTCCTAGGCACTGGTTCCCCCACAGATGAGAAATGCCTCTATGGGTGACAACCTCTTTTATTGGTGTAGCTCAAGTTTTTATTTTCCCAAAATTTTAAAAATCATATATGTGTGTGTGTGTGTGTGAAAAGAAAAACAATAGAAGAAAAGAAAATTTTTGTAGAATATTGGTTAGAACAAAATTGTATTTTTATTATTACAATTTTCTAACCTTTCAAACTTAGTGGATATCAAAGTGTATGTGGGCCTGCAATTAAAATGTGAAAGGTTAACTGTCATGCAACTTTGATGGTGGAAAATGTTGTGTTTCTCTATAATCGCATCACATGCAATTGCGATGGAGTAAAGTTCATGAGTTTTAAAAATCTGTAGGGGTGACACAAAGATGATTTGGGAGATCACCGATCATGTGAATAATAGTCGAGATTCATTGTGCCACCCTTGCCTTATTTTTCCAAACCCCTTAGTAAGAGGTGCACAAATAAGTAAACAATTTTCTAAAACTTCTTCCAGCTAATGGCACGTGATTTTCTCTTCTGCTACGCGAGTCTGCCACACGAGTAAGACAAACGAGCAAGTCTACCACCTCATCCTCCCACATCACCCTGTACATAATCCATCTATCACATTGCCCATCTTCCATTCATACTCAACATTAAATTTATTTTCCCGCTTAAGAAAAAAGGGTTAAGTGGCTTGTTCAATTGTTCCTTCCCATAATTTTTCGTGCTAAGAAAGATCTGTTAATCAATGTCCAAGTCAACAAAAAATCTACACACCTCATCTCCTCATTCTTTCATTCCATTATTAGGTATTTGAACTGTGTATAAAACCCTAATTATTCATAATGATTAAATAAAAAAGATCCTTGAAATCAACCCCTGAACCTGATAATCCTAATCATACCAGTAAAGAACCCTTCATGGACACTGAGGTCAAAATCCGTAATTCCTTTTGTCCTCTCAACTTTCAATAATTTCAGTTGGAATGATTTTGTCATTTCTTGGATAAAGAGGATGAATTTAGGGTTGTAAAGTATGGTCTGTACTATATTATAGCTCCAACTACTTACGAGTTCCCTAAATTTGTAACCTGGTTAATGTATGCATTTATTTCCAAAAGAAATTATGTTATTTCTTATAAAGGAGAGAATATCCTTAAGGTTACGACTGAATTTTGTAGAAATTATATAGAAGCTCTATACCAATGGATTTAATCTGATCTTGTGATGTACTAAAACAAGATACTGAATCCTTCTACAATATTTGCGGAATATAAAAAGAGATCGCTTAATCACATGCAAGTAAGAGAAAGAAATTATCAATCACACAATACAAGATGTATCTGGGGAAATAAACTACTCAAAACCCTGCTATCATATATTGTACAAAGTCAAAGAATCATGAAATAATACAATTCTTTCTCACACCGAGAAAATCCTGCACTCTTCTGATTGTTTCACTTTGATCCTGCTCAAAACTGGCTTTCAATGCTCAAGAAAAAATGACAAACACTTAGCCAATTCTTAGCCTCTGCTAAGCGAAACCTTTCTCACACAATCTCTAGGAAAATAAATCCCTATTAAATAGGAAAATAAACCTTCCTTGACTGCACAATCCATCATGGTCTTCCTGCGACTTTATATTTGCACCTAGGAAATTTTATAATAATACAACTGATAGTTATCTGCCCTTTAACCTCTATCTCAACTATGTCTTCATCAGAACTGACATGCATGTAGCTATAAATAGAGAATCATCAGTTATCCGATTGATCACTACTTTTGAATTAGATCTAATTTAATTCACTGGACCTCTCACTAATTCTTCACTCGGTTAGAACTAGTTAAACTGATTTCAACTCAATTAATTTGATTTAACTAATTACACTCACACCACACTAGTGCGACAACTGCAACTGGACCCCCAAAATATTAGAATCACTCTACATGCCTCATCTCAGACCCTCAACTCAAAATTCTTGAGCTAACTCAGTATTTCTGACTTAGTTAATTGATACAAGTTGTTATGAAATGAAATTACAATTTATTATCCAATTTATTTAAGGGGAAAATAAATTAGCTGCCCACATTTATCACTAATGTGTAATTACATTCCTCACCAATGTATGACTGGAATCCCACAATAATATGTGGTCAATTTTTGTCCTTTCTGGTTGCCAATTTCACTGTTTCTTGTTGCAAATTTCAACAACCTTATCCATAAAGCCTTTTGTTTCCCCAATATGAAAAATTCTCAACCATTCACTGATACTTCATTACTCTTGAGTTTCACTCAACTCTCAGAAGAAAACAAAAAATATTTTTTTAATCAAGTTTTACCTCGAGGGTGACAAATTCCTTAGCCAACTAATTTCTATCCTATATCTTTGTTTCCTCAATATGCACATCAATCATGTTACTGTTTGGTGAGGATGATACAGGGAATGTGACCAGATAATCCCTATGGTTTTTAAATCAAATGTTATAACCATATCTAGTTTTAGATGTACCTTCATATTTAGCTCAATCTATCAACTTTCAATTCAAGAACTTCCACCTTGTCAATTTCTTCAGACATCCTTCCACTTTGGTTTAGCTTTTTATGTATGTTCACATAGATAGATTTCAATATTTGGGTATGAGCACCTTTGATTCCATGAAACAAAGGAGTTCAATAATTTGGTGGACTAATGTAGTCAATGAAAACCTAATAATGAAGGATTCTCCCAGTTTTTGTCCACATACATGAAAACTACTTGCATTATCTTGAAAGGTGCACCACCCCTAATTCTACTGAAACAAAAGAAATTATTACAACTCAGTAAGGATATTAGGGTTGGGGATTGGTACCTTTTTGAGGATTTTAGGTAAATAAGGCTATATGGATGTGAAGTGTGGCCTTATTGATTGCCAATTTTTCTACCTATGAGAATATTCTCCCTAGAATTTATAAGACAAATTTTACATGTAGATCAAGTGCATTTTCTTCAGAGGAACAAAGGATCATTAGAGAAATTTTGAGGTAAAAAATGAGCCTCAAAACAAAAATGTAAAATAAAAATCAACTTTATAAGAACCAGTAGGATTCAATATGATGATGTCAACCATGGGGGATGATTCACCTTTTTTGGAGTAAAAAGGTAAAAATATAAAAATAAATAAATAAATATTTTTTCAACTCGTATTTTCAACTTATCTCTCTACAATTTTACTCAAATTTCTAGCAGGAGCATTCATTGGGAAAAAATTAATTTTTCATCCAAGGAGTACTCATGTTGCGTACTTTTGATGGACCCTACTACATAAAAAAATGTGAAATACATGAAAAACGTGATTGCAATAACATTTTTTCATGTATTTCACATTTGTTGTGTATTAGTTCCATAGAAAGTATGCAACATGGGCACTCCTTGGATAAAATTTTTTAATTCACATCCAACGAGTTCTCCTGCTTGAAATTTGAGTGAAATCATAGGGAGATAAGTTGAAAATACGAGTTGCAAAAATAGTATTTTCTTTTTTTCCATCCAAAACTTGATGAGGTAATCTAATATTATTTAATTATTTCCACTATTATTTTATAATATTCCTTAGGAGGCCCATTTTAGACCTCAAAATTTCTCTAATGATATGTTTAAATTGGAAAATGTTGTAGCTCCTTTCATAGTGAATTCCAGACAAGCTCTTGTTCAGGTAGAGGTGATGATGAAAGAGCTTCATTTAGAATTGGGGAAGAAATGGAAATATGATCCTCACCAAGTGATTTCTCACAAGAGGAAGAATACTAATTCAACACCATATCCCCATGAAAGTATGCTATAAATATAATTGAAAGAAAGTCAACAAGTTTGTCCCATTAATTCAGAATTAGAGGTTGAAAATCATGCAGTTAAATAAAATTATTTTAAAAGAAATACTGCCGAAAAAATAGATGTAGACATGGAATATGTACAACCATCAAATAAGACAAAAAACTAGCTTTAAGGTGAAGAGGAAATGCAAGTGAAGCTAACATAAAGGGTCTTTGGTCAACCTAATTTCCAGATGAATTGGGAAACCTTAAGCTTATTATGCCCTCCAGTTCTATAGATTTAATAGTGCCCATTATTGAAGGAAGTTATTCTATGATATATACAATGATAAAGAATTATCAAGTAATTGAAGAGAAAATTCAAAATGTGAAAGGTGAAATGATGTACCAATTGGCTACGTAGGTGTAACCACCCCATCCCACATTTACCCTCTTTTACAAGCTCTCTGAGGTAAACATGAGATGATAGTTCCTATTACATGACATGACCTATAAGCTCCAATTATGGAGGTGGGTCCTGCTAACTAGAACTCTTCATTTCACTCATCAGGGACACCAGATCACTCAAGAGTCTAACAACCACCTATGGTGATCAATCCCTCAGCTAGAACTCGGTTTCACAAGCTTGACACCCCAACTGCACCAATAACCCATTGTGCATGTGGCTAGGATGCTAAAACTGCACCCATAAGTATTCATGCATGCAATTATGACCAAAATATCTTAGTTCAGTGCACGAATTTGTGAGATTTGTGCCACTTTTTCAGGGATGGGCTACAAGCCACTGCCCAAAAATTCCCAAAAATTTCCAAAGTCAAGTCTCACGTGATAAAAAGTATAAACAACCAATACTCAAGAAATATCTTGACCAAAACATGCCTAATACATGATACACATTTCATCAAAAATATAGTAAACATATTAGTTATAGGTCATGAATGCATATTTGATCATGATCATCTTAACTTCATCATAGAATCATCAAGAAGGATCAAATGGCCTCTCAAGCTAGTTTCAACAACAATTTTTAGCCCATGCATTCATTAATCATTCAATAACTTATCAGTCATGAACAAGATCCATAGGAAGAGCACATCATCTAATCAAGCATATAACCAACGAATAACCAAACTAGAATCCATGAAAAATCAGTCATAAGATCGACAAATTAACTAATACATGTACTCATCAATCACAATAAGAGAATAACTCATATTAACATATGCAAAAGCCAACCAAGTTAGGGACTTCCACATACCACTCGACCATAGATTGGGTTGAACCAAATCTCTCTTTCAGCCAATAAACCACATGCCATATTCCAAGCATGAATGTGGGATCATATGGGTTAAACCAAAATATAACCAACCAGGGCTTCCATAGGCCAAAGCACCTCAACCCTTAACCACAGTGATTTCACCTAAACTGATCCAGAAATCACTAACATCAAAAAATCTTGGATGACTATGACTTCCTTCACGAGATCTAGAGGAATTTTCATGTCTCCACTCATTAGTCAATACTTCTAGGGGAAATTCCATCTCCATCCTTGAACCTTGGGAATTTTCTCGAGACCACCTCAGCTAGGATCCAAGTCTACCGACCATCTAAATCTTAAACCAAACAAGGAACCCAGAACATCATGTATATCTAGGAAATGTAAAGGCAAGACTAAAACCACTACCAATCGAGGAAATTCTTCATGCCAATGACAACAAATAACCAAGGAACCACATGCATGTACCATGCATCTGAATATCAACAAGGAAATCACACATGCAACTAGTTACCTACTCTGAACTCTAGTTGTAGTTGTTGATCCAACCTTTTTTCTGCTATCCTCCAATTCCTTGCTTGGTCTTTGCTTCATTCTCTCCAAGCCCAGGTGAATTCTAGGATGCTCCAATAATTATCTAAGTGTGTAAGAGAGAAACAATATGGAAGAAAAGAGCCAAAATTTAAACTAACAAAATTTGTCAATTGTTTCTCTGATGCCTTTTTATCATTGATGTCTAGTCTCTTCCTTTTCATTTTTCCTTTTTCTTCATTTTCCTTCATTTTCTCTCTACTTTCCCTTGCTTGCATATTTTTGTCTCTTCATCTCCCTTTTCTCCTATTTTCCTTTATTTCCCATATTAAATTCCATTTATTCCCTCTTTTCCTTTTCCAATTCCTTTGCTAATTTCTATAATCATTAATAAACCACAAGTGATTACCCCTATAATGTTTTCCCACAATTCAATGTGGAATACGTGTCCCATGATCTTGGTTTATTTTATTTACATGAAAAATCAGCTAGGGGATGTTACAAACCCCTCCCCCTTGGGGGAACACTATCCTTGGTGTTCTATGACACTTATGACCAACAAAACATATTTCTTGTGGAGATTTATATCACAACTCATTGTTATATCTACAACATACCAAACTGCTAAAAACATGACCACCATACTTCTTATTGGAACTTTATAACACAACTCAATGTGGTATTTACAATTAAATATTTACCAAATACATATACTTAACCAAAAAATAAATAAGGATTTAATTCCTGCATCTAATCAACCATCTCCCATGTATCTTCATCGGGCCCAAAGTGCTTCCACTGCACTTTAACCTGCTTTATTTCTCTGTTCTAGAGCATGAGCTATTTCCACTAAAATATGCATGATGTTTCTAGATGTAACTCTCCTTATAGTTCCACCTGCAATATAGACTAATGAATCACATGATCAACATCCTACACATATCTCTTAAGCAATGAAATATGGAAAAAATTATGGAATTTCACTATTGGCAGAAGTGCAAGTGTATAGGCCATTGTTCCAATCCTTTATAGGATCTTGAAAGTCCCACAATACCAAGGTGTCATCTTGGAACATGACCTAATATTTAAGGAGCTCCTCTTGGGCTTGATGCACAGGTACACATGCTCCCCAACCTGAAAATCCTTGAATGCTCTATGTTGATCTGCATAACTCTTTTACCAGTTATGTGTTTCCTTTAAGTTCTTTCTGATAACCTACATCTCTTGCTCCATCTCAGCCAACATATCTGATCCAATGAGCATGTTGTTCACTAGATCACTCCAACTAATAGGAGTATTAAAACTCTACCCATAGAGAGCCTCAAATGCACTCATCTTCAAGGACTCTTAATACCCATTGTTAAATGTAAACTATACCAGGGGAAGATACTCCTCCTACTTCCTCTACTGATGCATAAAATACATCTTCAACATGTCCTTAAGAATATTATTAACCCTCTTAGTCTGCCCATTTTTCTATGGATGATAAGCCATACCAAAAGCTAACTTTGTTCCCAAGCCTACAAAAAACTCCTTCCAAACTTGGAAGTGAACTTGGCATCTCGATCTGATATAATATTCTTGGTAAGCCATGCAACCTCACTATCTCCCTGATGAAGATCTAAGCTACTTCACTAGCTAAATTAGTATACTTCACTGCAATGAAGTGAACTACCTTGCTCAACTTTTCAACAAGAACCATGAAATAATGCCTTGGAATATCCACCAAGCTTGGGGAACTCGAATTCTCTGCATGAACTAGCTATTTTGGGTTGATTGTTTAGTTAACTGGATGATCACTAAGTTTTACTGAAGTCCCACTGCACAATTGACCTTCCACTAGTTCCTCCAACTCAAATTTACTGAGTAAACTGGGTGACACAAGCCATGTCACACAAGTTAATTGTATCTAAATTATCTGCTGATATGGAAATTTGAATTTTTCATAATTTAATCAAGGCAAAATCAAATTGAGAATTTCTTGTTGCATTTTTCAACAACAAGAGTATGAGAGAATGATAAAATGAGAGTGTGCTCAACTCCAAAATTGTCTAAAATATATAAATTGTTTCTCTAAAGCCTTTTTATCATTGATTCCTCTATTTTCTTCATTTTCCTTCATTTTTCCTCTAAACTCCCTTTCATGCAAGTTTGTGTCTGTTCACCTTTAATTTCTCCTATTTTCCTTTATTTTCATAAATAAATGTCAATGATTTCCAATTTTCCTTTTCAATGCCTTTTCCAATTTCTATAGGCATTAATTAATCACATGTGATTCCCACTAAAGTGTTTTTCCCAACATTCAGCTTGGAATATGTGTCCCATGACCTTGGTTTTATTTTATTTACATGGAAAATCAGCCAGGGGCTCTTACAAACCCCTCCCCCTTGGGGGAACACTGTCCTTGGTGGTATATGATTCTTATAACCAAAAAACACATGTTTCCCATGGAGCTTTATAGCACATCTTGATGCAAAATTTACATCATATCAAATTGCAGAAACCATGAACACCATACTGCTTATTGGAGATTTATAAAACAACTCGATGCAATATTTAAAACAAACTGCTTATTGGAGCTTTATAACATAACTTATTATAATATATAAAATACACATATGCATAGTCATAAACCAAAACACATCTTCCCAACTAGAAAATAAGGAACGATACATAGCCCACATCTAGTCAACCATCTCCCATGTAGCTTCATTGGGTCATAAGTGCTTCAACTGCACTTTAACTTGTTCGATTTCTTGGTTCTGGAGCATGAGTAATTTCTGTTGCAAAATGCACTGAGGTTCTAGATGGAATTACCCCTCTGGTTCCACCTATAATATAGACCAATCAATCACATGCTCAACATCCTGGACATACTTATTAAGCAATGAAACATAAAAAACATCATGGAATTTCACTGTTGGTGGAAATGAAAATTTATAGGCCATTGGTCCAATCCTCTTAAGGATCTCCAAATGCCCACAATACCGAAGTGTCATCTTGTCACATGATCCAACCCTTAAGGAGATCCTCTTGGGCTTCATGCAAAAGTACACATTCTCCCCAACTTGAAACTCCTTGAATTCCCTGTGTTGATCTACATAACTCCTCCACTTTTTTGTGTTGCCTTTAAATCCTTTTAATAACCTGGATATCATGTTCCATTTGAGCTAACATATCTATTCCAATCAACACCCTCCTCACTAGATCACTCCAACTGATAGGAGCATTACAACTACACCCATAGAGAGCCTCAAATGTACTATTCCTTAAGGAATATTGATTCCTATTATTATATGCAAACTCCACCAGTGGAAGATACTCTTCCCACTTCCTCTGTTGATGAATATCATACATTCTCAATATATCCTCAAGAATCTGGTTAATCCTCTTTATCTGTCCATCTGACTGTGGATGATAAGTTGTACTGAAAGCTAACTCTATCCCAATCCTGCAACAATCTCCTTCCAAATCATGGAAGTGAACTGAGCCTCTCTATCTCATATAATCTTCTTGGGAACAGAATTCAATCTCACTATCTCTCTAATGAATATATTAGCTACTTAAATAGCTAAATTAGTAGACTTAACTGTAATGTGTAGACTTAAATAGCTAAACCATGATGGAATCATGTTGCTTTGATGTCCTCAGAAAACCCGTAATGAAAACCATGAAAATGACTTCCCATTTTACTCTGGAATCAGAATCGGTTGTAACAAACCATCTAGATGCTTACACTCTACTTTAACCTGCTGAAAATTTAATCACTTCGTAACAAACTTGGCCACCTCTTTATTCATGTTTGACCAATGATAAAAATGATTAATTGTTGTCATTGTCTTCAGATACCCTGGGTGACCTCAATACAATTTGACATGAAACTCCCTCAAGATAAACTTATTGAAATCACTACTATCTGACACATGAATCATGTTCTTTAATCTGACCAAGCCATCTATCGTGAGGTGATACTCCTCATCCCTATTGTAGAGCCTCAAGACTTCCTCAATTTTTACACTCCCTTTCACTTATATTTCCTCCTTTTTGTCAACACCATTAGCTCAAAAAAGTCTTAAACTGCAAATTTTTACTTGGTAAGGTATTCTAATGATGTATTTTTTATATTTTCAATTGTTCCTTATTATTAGAGTAAAATTTGCATTAGCTACGAAATTAACTCAATTCTGCAGCCAATATTTATTTCTATAGCCACCGCCATGGTTCGATAGCTTCTGAGGTGTTAATGGAGCAACAATGATATATGGGCAAGTGAAAAGCGATCCTATCATGGATCCCATATTATTCATCTGGCCCAAATGAAGCAGGAAATCACCCAGATATGCAGTCAAAGGAACGATCAACCAGATGGTGAAACAAGCGAGCAAGGAGTCTGAAGCCATCACACTTCACGATTTTCTCTACCACATAGAAAATTGTGAAGCAACAAAATTATAATTTCTATTTAGAACTTTAAGAGTAAATTTTATAGTCCAAATAGGCATAAAAGCCTCAAAACAATTAATAACATGCTTTTATAAATATAGGGCCAACAAATGAATAAAAAATGTGAATTATTATGCGATTGTAATCTGATTAAAACTCTGTTTTATTTCCTACCTGAATGAAGAAGAGTTTCAGAGCCTCAATCCGCAGTTCTTAAAAATTAAACTCAAAACCGTTTGTTGTGGAGGGCCCCTACAATAGAAGAGGTTGTTGAGAAAAATACTGAGAGGGGGGGGGGGGGGGGGGTGAATCAGTATTTGCAATAATCACAATATTTTTCCTTTTTTATTTACTGATTTCTATATGCTACTTTGATTAACCCAACTTGCGTATGCACGCAACTTTCCAAACAGAAACTAGCATATACATAGATAACTCAATTGTTTTGATAAACATTTAGAAGCAATATTTAACCCATACCATCAATTATGCATCAAATAGTTAAGCAGTAACTAAGTACAGTAATAACAGAACAAATCATCACACATGAACACCAAGATTTAAGGTGGAACCCCAATTTGAGAGAAAATCACCCCTGTTGTTGTCTCTATCTTCAATATTTATTATATGGAAAACTACTTAAAATATTGTACTGATGTAGACTCATATCAGTACGTAGGAATCTACCCGTAGAAGGCTGCAACCTTCTCTCGTTATCCAGCTACTACTGGAAGGGAGCTCCAACCCCCTAATCTCATTTACCAGCCTCTACTGGAAGGGAGCTACAACCCCTTGATCAAAACACCAGAATCTACTGGCAGTAAGCTTCTACTTCCACACTGAAGGCTTCAACCCTTTGATCCACCGTAGACCATGTTTCATAAATTTTCATACTGGATCCCACAGCATCAACACAACTCACCATCAACAATAATAAAATTAACCCAAACTTCAATCAGAACAATGAGATCACTGTAACCAGAACACAGTAATAAACCCATATTTCAGAAAGAGTATGCAGAATCAATCTCAGCCCTGATCATTCATTATCTTAAAATGCATATGCTACTTCACTTTACTGAGCCCGCGTGTATACGCGCTTTCCTTCATACTAACCTGCGTATAGATCTGAGAATACTAAATTTCCAGAATATGATCAGTCTCAAAACTAGATCTAAGGCTTTCAGACATATATCTTTTCAGATTTGCAGAACCCTTATTCAGTCAGCATCATTAATCATATTTAGTCACTCATTGATCATATTTGTACATATTCAACTTAGCAACATATACAGTATTCAAACAACGCATATCTACAGGAAGACTTCATTGACAGACAACAGAAATATAGCAGAAATAAACAGATAACCTCTCCAACAAGCTTTAGAAAACCCTGACTTCCATATGCGCTTTAGCTAAGACAAACCCACGTATATACGCACTTTCATTGAGACGAACTAGCGTATAGATCTGTAAATATTATTTTTGCAGAAAGTTTCAGATCTATAGACTTGCCCAAACTTCTTCACTTAACTTCAACAAATATGCGCCAGGTCACAGATCCAATCATCTCATCAATAGATCAAATACATAGTCATTTCAGGTCTAGAGATCCTGATCCATAACAGAAGAAAATTTCTGACTCATGGACTCTTCATTACTTCCAAAAATGATGTCATCAACATACACAACAACAATTAATAGTTTACCATTAATTTTGTGATTTTAATTATTTTTAAATTTTCTATTTTAATTATTTTTAATTATATGGTTTTTTTTTAATAACTTAGAAAAAAATGTTTTTGTTGTAGTTTTTGTTTGTTTGTTTGTTCAATTTTTGTTTTTTTCTTTAAATTATGTGTTTTTTTTTCTCATTTTTTTTATTATAATTTTCGAATATTTTTGTTTTTTTTGTTTTATTTATTTATTTTTGTTTAAATTTTTTATTTTTACAAGTTAATTTTGTTTTTTTTACATTTTTATTGGTTTTTTTATTGTTTTTATATATATATTTTTTATCTGAGTTTTGTTTTTCAATGTTTTTCTTATTTTATTTTTATGTTTTATTACCAACATGCAAATCACCACTCTAAAAAAAAGGTTTATGCTGCATCAATACGTTTCAAAATTAGCATGAAAATCACTAACATTTTAAAACAAATATTCATACTTCATAAATAAAAATACTGAAGTGTCAAAAATATGCACACACAAAAAAAATGAGTGATTCTACATCACCACATTTCAAAATCGAGTGTTTTTTTTGGTACCAAAAAAAAGTAGGAACAAATAGTTACCTATTTCATTGGTAACCATGTTAACTGCATATACATTGTGAAATATTACATTTTTCATTTCTCTGGCACTTAATGGAATTCCTTTCTCTGTCACATTTGAAATAACCTATAGAAACATCATTTTTACATATTTAACACATATGTTGCTATCAAAAGGCAACTCATCAAGTAGTTTTCCATCAAGGACAACATATTAAGACATATGAATCATATTGCCAACAACCTCCCCCATTGGACTTGATGGCAACCATGATGGATTTTGATCACCACATCCTGTAGATACATAAACATTATTCAAACACCAAACATTCTCCCCCTTTGACATCAAGAGCAAAGGGTGGATAATAGCTCCCCCTAAGCACATGCAAACAAAATTTCAATGAAATACATGACTCGTTAACTCAACAGAGTATGACTTTTCCTATCACCAAGGACATCAAAATTACATCAAGGATCCAACCGAGAGGATTTACATATTGACTCAATTACCCAACTAAGTGGGTTTACAAATTTGAACAAGTCCTTACACATGAATGAATATGACAAATTTACATCATAGGTCTCATTGTGACCTTTTCAAAAAATAACAGATATAACTCTGTATAACCAAAGAATCTCAAATAGGAGATCATGACACAACAAGCAGTCATAATGCCAACAATGCATCCTCTTCAGCAAGGCAAATTCTCCCCCTAAACTTGTGCATCCTGAACACCTTCAACAACCAATTCATCAAATAATCTTCATCAAGAAGATAAATATCAAAGAAAGGTATTGTAAGATGAATACTAGAACAACAGAGTTTACCCAACAACACCACAGACTATTCTAAAATCTGACCCATAGAATTTTTTCAGTAAAGACCATACATGGTTTTATGTAAAGAAACTCACGTATATATGTGATTCGCCTATATGAAACTAGTGTACCAAATTTAATCTTCTGATATTAAGAAGATTTTATAAAAGAGGCAGAGATAACTCCCAGCTTCTGTCTGAGATATTCGAATGCTTCCTTAGGAAGAGGTTTAGTAAATATATCAGCCACTTGTTCTTTGGAGGGAACATACTCTAATTTGACCTTTTTTTCAAGTAATTTTTCATGTAAGAAGTGATACTTGATAGGAATGTGCTTGGTCTTGGAATGCATAACAAGATTTTTCGAGATGCTGATGGCACTTGTATTATCACATAGGATGGAGATGAGAGGTGAACATTTGATTTGAATATCTTGTAATGTATACATCATCCAAATAAGTTGTGTGCATCATGATGCGACAGCCACATATTCTGCTTCTGATGTAGATAAGGCAATAGAACTTTGTTTCTTGCTGAACCAATATACTAATCGGGCCCCCATATAGAATGCACCCCCACTTGTGATTTTTTGTTCATCAACATTTCCACCCCAGTCCGCATTTGTGTAAGCATGAAGAGTGAGATCAGGATTCTTTGTATACCATAGACCAAAGGCTTGAGTCCCTTTTAGATATTTGAATATTATTTTTACAACCTGAAGGTGAGACTCTTTTGGATTAGCTTGGAATCATCCAACAATCCCAACTGCATGCATAATGTCTAGTCTTGTCCCGGTTACCTAAAGCAGACTTCCAATCATGGATCTATAGTTTGGTTGATTCATCATGGGAGAATCATCATGATAATTGAGGTTACATCCAGTTACCATTGGAGTACTTACAATTTTGCAGTCTTTCATCCCATAATTCTTTAGAATTTGCTTGAGATAGAAATATTCCATCTGTTGCTTGTTGTACTTGTAAGCCAATAAAATATGTTAGTTCCCTAAGTAATGACATTTCAAATTCTTATTGCATAGCAAAAGAAAATTTTTGACTCATGGACTGTTCATTACTTCCAAAAATGATGTCATCAACATACACAACAACAATTAATAGTTTATCATTCTCAATTTTTGTGTATAAGTTACTGCCAGCAGATCCTTTTGTGAAACCTTGTTGTTGAAGATATTTTCAAGGCGATAGTACCATGCCCAAGGAGCTTGTTTGAGACCATATAGAGCCTTTTTAAGTTTGTAAACAAAATTTTCATCATTTCCCAGAATGAATCCTTCTGGTTGTTCTATATAAACTTCTTCTTCTAGATCACCATTGAGGAAAGAGTATTTTACATCCATTTGATAAAATTTGAATTGTTGAAAACTTGAAAAAGAAAGAAACATTCTTATGGCTTCAATTTTGGCTATAGTTGCAAATGTTTCTTCAAAGTATATACCTTCTTGTTGAGCGTACCCTTTACAAACAAGTCTAGCTTTATTTCTAATAACATCTCCATTTTCATTTAACTTGTTTTTTAATATCCATTTTGTTCCAATAACATTTTTATCATGAGGTCTTGGAACTAATTCCCAAGTATGATTCTTTTCAATCTGATCAAGTTCTTCATTCATGGCTTGAATCCAACATTCATCTTTACTAGCTTGCTTTACATTATGTGGTTCAATAGTGGATAAGAATTCTTGATAGCTAGGGGATCCTACAAGAGTTCTTCTTGTTTTGACACCTGATCCCTTTTCTCCCAGAATTTGAGATTCTGGATGATTCTTTTGAACATACCTGGATGGAGCCTTTTCTGATATATCTTCTTCTGGTGCTTCATTAGGTTCTCCTTCTATATTGTTGCTATTTGATGAAGGAAAATATACATCATCATCATCTTCATTTGTTGTTTTTATTTCCCTTTTAGTAGCTGTGAGAGACTCATCAATTACAACATCAATACATTCAACAATATTCTGAACTATTTTATTGTTACATTTATATGCTTTACTTCTAGAAGAGTAACCAAGAAATATTCTTTCATCTGCTCTAGGCTCAAACTTACCAAGTTTTTCATCATTGTTCTTGATAAAACATTTTCTTCCAAAAACTATAAAATGATTTATAGTGGGAAGACTACCATACCAAAGCTCATAAGGAGTTTTATCACTATTCACATGAACATGAGCCTTGTTAAGAATATTTACTGCAGTATGTGTTGCTTCTCCCCAAAAGGTATCAGGATTTCCAGATTCATTAAGCATATCATGAGCCATCTGTTGAACTATTCTATTCATTATTTCTGCCATGCCATTTTTTTGTGGAGTTCCAGGTACAAAAAATTATCTTTTTATGCCATAATATTCACAGAAATCAAAGAATTCATCTGATATATATTCTCCTCCTCGATAAGATCTAAGAAATTTGATTTTTAGATCTAATTCATTCAACCAAAGCTTTGAAGATCTTAAATTTTCAAATTCTTCATCTTTATGTTTCAGTAAACCGATCTAACACATTCTAGAGAAGTCATCAATAAATAGAATATATTTCTCTGCGAGGTGAATTTTTCCTTATAGGACCACATAGATCAATATGTATAAGTTCAAGAGGCTTACTTGTTGATCCTTCTTTGGCATTGAATTGTAGCCTGTTTTGCTTACCAAATTGGCATGATTTGCATATGGTACTTTTAGGCAGAGTGATGTTGGGTAGATCATGAACAACTTTGATTCTACTAGATTTGCTTATTTGAGAGAAGCTAAAATGTCCCAATATTCTGTGCCATAACCAATTATGTAGATTTACCTAAGTATCATTTCCCTTGGACACCTTTCAATATACACAGATTGCTTGGTGTTCTATTTCCTTTTATTATCATTTTTCCTGTGTCAAGTTCATGTACTACACATTGTTTTGAGCTAAAGACAACTTCATTTCCTTGATCACACATTTGACTCACACTGAAAAATTTATGCTTTAATCCATCCACATACATAAAATTGTTAGTTTTCACCTTTTATTTTACAAAAATATAACCTTTACCCTTAATGACAACATTAGAGTCATTTCCAAAAGTAACATTCTTTCCCTTCTCTAAAACGTTGTATGAAAGGAGTTTATTTTTATCACCTGTCATGTGTTTTGAGAAACTATTATCAATGTACCATTGATTTTCTTCCCCTTTCACAAATAAATCTATGATGCATATTTCAAACTATAAGTCCTTCTTTTTCCATACCTTGGAGTTTGAGGGTATATGCTCTTTTGGTTGAAGTTTTCTCCTACATTCAGATTATTCATGTCTAAAGTAATTGCAATAAGAACATTCAATTTCGTTTTGAAGAGGAGAAAATTTGTTATAAGTATTATTCTTTATTCCTGTCCCATTTCTTGCTTTCTTGATTCTCTGGTCATGATGGTTTTGTATGCAACACATTGAGCAGCTTTATAACCAAATTTATGACATGAGAAACATTGTCCATTAAAAAATAAATTTCTGTGATAATGGAACCTTCTATTTATTTTTACCTGTTGATTGATACTTCTGTTATTGTTCATCCTTGAATTGAAGTGGTCATGCTTTACCTGGGTATTCTCTTTTTTCTTTTGACGAGTGATGAAATGTTGTTGGTTGGCTTTAGTTGCATTTAGATAGCTTGGTGCTAAAGATTGATAAGATTCTCCGATATATCTAAGACCTATATTTACAATATGAGAGCGTTGAACCTTGATAATTGTATCTAAGGTTTCAAATCCTTTAGAAAATCTAAGATTTAAGGTTTTCACTTTCTCAATTTCCTTTCTTAGACTTACTATTTCACATTCTAATTTCTCATTGTGCTTCTCCTTTTGTATAAGTTTATTCTTTAGAGTATCTATGGCTATTTTATTTTACTCCAAACATATTTTGATTTGATTGATTTCTTCAAGAAAATCATTTTCTCCTAAAGCATCCATAAATGTATCTTTAGTCTCACTAGTGTACTTTTCAAATGCCATGAGTAGTCTAATATCTTGATCAGATTCTCCTTCTTCACTATTTGATAGCCATCACTATCTTCATGAGTATAATAACTTTTTCTATTGATGAAACATTTCTTATTTCCTTTTTCCAACTCCTTTCCCTTTTCATGATTATCTTTATGAGGAAATTTATCAGCATAATGAAAAACTCTTCCATAGGCAAAACATTTGAATGGAAGCTTACCTCTGAACCTCTCGGTGCCAAGTTGTAGTTTCTTTACAAAATTTATCTCATCTTCTTCTGAAACATACCCTGATCCTTCTTGTTCTTCTATTTCCTTTCCTTTTGCAGAAGCTCTAAAAACAACTTCTTTGACTTCAGATGGACCTCCTTTTCTCGTTTCACATACAACTAGAATCCCATGAAATTGAACAATAGTAAGAGTTTGTAGATCCTGCTTCTCTTCAATAGCAGATACTTTTGACTCAAAATTAGGAGTTAGAGATATTAAAACCTTTTCTAAAAGAGTAGTATCAGTTATAGTTTCGCCAAGATTTCTCATACGATTTACAATCTCATCTAGACGTAAAAAGAAGCTAGCAATGCTTTCATCATTATTCATTTTGATTTTTTCATATTGAATTATGAGAGTTTAGAGTTTAGTGCTTTTTACCTTGGCATCACCTTCATAGATGAGAATGATTTTGTCCCATATTTCTTTTGATGTATTCAACTGCATAACTTTGAAAAATTATGATTCAGTGAAAATCCCCAATAATGCATTGACAACCTTTGCATTGGTTTCATAGTTCTTTCTTGTTGCTGGATCTGCTGGAACTGAGGCTGGATATTGATAACCGCCTTCAACTATAGCCCATACATCTACTCCAAGAGAATGAAGATAGGATCATGTCCTTGTCTTCCAAAAGATTAAATTGTATTTATTGAAGAGTGGAGGTCTGATAGATGTTGTCCCATATTGATTTTTCATTTTAGATGATCTTCTTTCTAGTGATTAAGCTTCTTCAGAAGGGTCTGCTCTGATACCAATTTTTGGGAAAAATACTAAGAGCGGGGGGGGAGGGGGGGTGAATCAGTATTTTAAATAATAACAATATTTTTCCTTTTCTCTTTACTGATTTCTATATGCTACTTTGATTAACCCAACTAGCGTATCTACGCGGCTTTCCAAATAGAAACTAGAATATACACAAATAACTCAATTATTTTGAAAAACAATTAGAAACAATATTTAACCCAGACCATGAGTTATGCATCAGATAGTTAAGCAGTAACTAAGTGCAACAATAAAAAAATAAACCATCACACAAGAGCATCACACATCAACACCAAGATTTAAGGTGGAAACCCAATTCGAGAGAAAACCACCATTGTTTTCATCTTTATCTTCAATATTTATTATATGGAAAAATGCTTACAATATTGTGTTGATGCAAAATCATATTAGTACGCAATAATCTACCTACAGAAGGATATAACCTTCTCTCGTTCTCCAACAACTATTGGAAGGGAGCTCCAACCCCCTGATCTCGTTTACCAGCCTCTACTGCAAGGGAGTTACAACCCCCTGATCAGAATACCAACATCTACTAGCAGGAAGCTTCTACTTCCACACTTAAGGCTTCAACCCTCAAACCCACTGCAGACCATGTTTCATAAATTTTCATACTGGATCCCATGACTTCAACACAACTCAGCATCAACAACAATAAACTTAACCCAAACTTCAATCAAAATAGTGAGATCACTGTAACCAGAACATATTAATAAACCCAGATTTCAGAATCAGTATGTAGAATCAATATCAACCCTAATCATTCATTATCTTAAAATGCATACGCTAATTCACTTTACTGAACCTGCGTGAATACACGCTTTCCTTCACACCAACCTGTGCATAGATCTGAGAATAATGAATTTCCAGAATATGATCAGTATCAGAACCATATCTAAGGCTTTGAGTCATATATCTTTTCAGATTTGCAGAACCTTTGTTCAGTCAGCATCATTAATCATATTTATTCACTCATTGACCAAATTTGTACATATTCAACTTAGCAACATATACAGTATTCAAACAACCCAGATCTACATGAAGACTTCATTGACAGATAGTAGAAATAGAGCAGCAATAAATAGATAACCTCTCCAGCAAGCTTCGAAAATCCCTGACTTCTACACGCTCTTTAGCTGAGACAAACCCACGTATATATGCGCTTTCACCGAGACGAACTAGCATATAGATCTGTAAATATTAATTTTGTGGAAAGTTTCAGATCTATAGAATTACCCAGATTTCTTCACTTCACTTCAAAAAATATGTGTTAGGTCACAGATCCAATCATCTCATCAATAGATCAAATACATAGTCATTTCAGGTCTAGAGATCATGATCCATCATTATATCCAAGGGTGCTTCATAGTTTCAGATCTACCAATAAACATTGTCCATCCCTTGCAGATATACTTCAGAGAGAAGTATTCAATAACAACCCTTACACATGCACACATTTTCACTATGATCTTCTTCTGCTTATATAGATTTATCCTTTATCAATACCATGAGCCAACACCAGACAAGTGTCGATGGTATTCTTGGACGGAATGAAATAGATGACACATTGCTCAATATTGTGGGCTAAAACCATGGTACTTGCATGTATACACAATTTCTCTTCTTAAAAACTACGTATATACTAAATATGGATGTATACATGGGTTGCTTGTATACCAACCTGCATATGTACGCGGGTTGCCTTCATCAAACCTGCGTATACATTGTGAAATATTACCTTTTTCATTTCTCTGGCACTTACTAGAATTCCTTTCTCTATCACATCTGAACTGACCTGTAGAAACATCATTTTTACATATTTAACACATAGGTTGCTATCAAAAGGAAACTCATCAAGTAGGTTGCCATCAAGGACAACATATTAAGACATAAGAATCTTATTTCCAATAGAGGTTCTATTTCATTTATGTTCTTGTATTTAGATATTTTTCCATGGCTTCATTTTTATCCTTAGTTTATGCTTTCACTTTATTTTGTAGCATAGATGTATTATTTTCCTTTATTTTCATTATTATGTAAGAATATGCAATCATTTCCAGAAATTTTGAAGTGTTTAAAAATAGATGCATGAGTTATTTTTGTCATTTGATGTAGTTTCTGTTATCACTAAAAAAAAATGAAGCATCATTTGACAAAGTCATATGGGTTCATGTGTCAAAGGTAGGGTTATAGGATTCATTTTTCATTACTTGGCCAAGGAAAATTTTTAATTTTTCTTATTTAGTCTATCCTAAGGTCTAAACCCTCCCTCATTCAAATCCCCTCATATCACATCAATCATAATTTTTTGACACTTTTCAATTCCCAAGGTTATAGCATCGAAAGTGTCATTTTAGCTAAGAAACCACACTTTCTTAGTGAAATACACAGATAAATTTCACTTTTTGCTACAAAACTGCTAATACTTTCGTAGCAAAAATGCCCAGAATTACACTAGATACATTACGAAAGTAAGGTTTCCTGTTTGTCATGTCAAATTAGTTGTTAGGTGTCAGAAAATGATTTGAAAAGGATAAGTTAGATACCATTCGAGTCGGTTAGGGTAAAGATCAAGGTACATTGTCAGGGTTGAAGTCATCATCACCATTTTAAGCATGTATGAGTCATCATTATGTTATGAGTGGTCATCGAACTTCAAAAATCTTTCCAAATTAAGTCATTTCTCATTTTCCATTTCTTCTTTGCATGTTATTGAGCTCTGGAGAGCTATTTTCAATGATCCAAAGTTGTGGCTGGTATTTTAAATAGTCTGTAGATATCAGTGATCAAGTGAGGCAAGGGATTATCAAGTGAGGCAGAGAAGACACTAAAGAAACTATGGCTGCGAAAAGAAAGACAAATAAGGGTGGCCAATGTCTCATATATGAGCCATCAGATATGAACCTAATAAATGAAGACCCAATAGCTGTAGAAGTTTTTAGAAGGACAATATGTTTACAAATTTGTGAAATACTACAAGGCTTCCATGTAGAGGTTTCCAAAGAATTTTCCCTAAAATTTAGTGGAACAACTACTAAAGTGGGGATGCTAAATCTCACCATTACACCATAGGTCATTGCAGTAGCAACAGGGATTCCAAGGGGACAAGAAAAATGGTTCAAAGGGTTCAAATTCAACATGGAGGAGTGCAAATATTTTATCAAGCCACAAAAGAGTGAAATGGACCTTACAAATGCCATTCCAAGGAGCTGCATGAAGGATAATTTCTCAAAGTTGATGCTTATCATCGAGAAATATTTCACTTGTGAAGGAAGATACCATAAAGTTTATTCTTACCATTTCAAGCTTCTCCTACACTTTTCTAGTAAGATATCTCTTGACCTCCCTTTCTACTTACACAAAAGTTTAGCAAAAATGGTAGATAAATTTCAAGAAAAATCTGAAGGAAGTGAAACCTCATTGCTTCATCATGGTTTAATAAAATTGCTAGTTTTAGATGAGCTACAAAGACTAGGAAGAGACCGATCTTCTTTCCTGTTTGTTAGTGGTTTTGAAATGGAAACACTTACCCCTACAAGAACTCCTAAACCTAGGGGTATGCCATCACCTTTAGTGGTAGAGCAAAGTGAACAAGTCATGATTGAAACAGAGCAGTTGCAGAGATTTGATACACCCACTGTTTCACCTTCAAAACAAAATATAACAATGAGAAACCTTGCAAAACGAGAACAAGCTGTGAGTAAAAAAGGAAGCAAAAGGATTACAAGGAGTCAAACAATAGATTTAGAAGACAAAACAATGGCTAAAGGAAATTTAGAAGACATACTACATGCCATTGATATTGAAGGGATTCCTATAATTCAGGCTGAGTATATAGATGAAGGTGGACAGAAACTCAAGAAAGATAAATCTTCAAAGAAGCTAGAATTTGAAGATGAGGATGCAGGTTTTATGTTTCAAGCTAGGAAGCCCATGACAAGGCATGCTAGAAAGATGTTGAAAAGTAGCAAAAAAATTTCATCCAACATTGACATTTTCCAGCTACCACAACACATTATTGATCTTTCATCACTTGTAGAAAAAGATCCAGTCAACAAGCCAAGGAAAGGAAAGGAGAAAGTTATTGAAAAAACAGAGTTTCAACTCCTTGAAGGAAAATTGAAGTTTCCTAATCATGAAATAGAAGTCATGAAGAATGAGGCAAGGAAACATAATATCTAGAAGATTCAGTTTGAAAATATGAAAGAGGTTTGGGAAGATCAGGTTGACACTGTATAAAAGACCCTAGACAACACACATCAGTTAATCAAATGGACTATTCCATTGAGGAAAGAAGTGAAACATGTCAGAAGAATGGAACTGCACTTAAAATATACCAACAAGAAGTTAAAGGATCAAGTTAAATACCTCCAACAATAGCTAGAACTAATCCATGAGGAGCTGGAGAAGAAAGGCCTAAAAATTACAGTAGTTGAGGAGCCAATATCTCAACTCATCATCAATGAGGAAGAAACACCTCAAGACTCATAATTTGAGCTAGTTTATGTTTTGAAAGGTAAATGGCATGTTGAAAACCAAATTGGCACAACTGAAAGGTTCATTTTTGAAGCTAGGTAAAAATATGGAATTTATACTATTTTCAGAAGTTTCGTAGCGTTTCCTAGGCTTGAAGCCAGGAAAACGCTACAAAACCACCTGTAGCTTTATTTTTGAATTTAAAAATATTTTGGTAAGTTTCCAAGGGGTGAAAATGATATGGAAGATGTGTCAAGGCATGATGAGGACCATGCAAGAGGAAAGAAGCAAAAAATCTGATGGCAGAGGCCATTTTTTGTATGCTACGAAAGTACGCTATGAAACTATTATACTTTCGTAGCGTGCTATGTTGAAGGTTTATGAGCAAGTTTTTGGGCAGTTTTGAACAGGTGGATACCTTCAAAGGGTCAAAGAATTATGCCAGCAGTCATCCAAGACTTGAAGACCATGAGATGAAGACAACTCATCAGCCAAACCATTCGTTGAAGATAAGGACTAGTTTTCCTTAAAAATAGGGTTTGTTTCCAGATTTGGAGGAGGCTAATTAAGATGTCATGTGCTGATGAGTTCTATCACAGCCTATTCGAACATGTGAAGGATTAGTTGTCAAAGATGTATTTTTTTTTAGGAGATAGGGTATTTGATGTAATAAGTAGCAGTTTGAGTCCTATTAGGAAAAGGACTGTTTCATAGTGTAGTTGTCGTTTTATCATTAAAGCACATGTTTTCTTGTTATGCAAGGTGTCATTAGGAATATTTTGATGAATCTAGCCAAGAGGCAGATCATCTCTCATGTAACAAGTCTATTGAAGGGCAGATATTTTAATTTGCAAATGGTTGGAGATTTTTTTTCAATACTGCAACTTTATGTAATTTGACTGTTTTCAGTAATACAGAGGACTTCTACTTGACCAACCTGAGATTCTCATGGAGTTTTTATTGCTTACTTGATCTATACTTTCTATGTTTACCATTTGCAGTGGTTTTCATATTTAATACTCAGAATTCATAGGTGTATGCTCTGACTTCCTTTATTGATGAATTGGCTGTGTTATTTCATGTTTCATGAGTGATACACCTCTGCTAAAAACTCTTACATGACTCAGCTTCCATGTTAAGTGAATTTACCGCTGAAATTATGAATTTGTTGACTCCATAAGCATAATGATTGCAGACTTATACTCTTTTCAACATACACACATCACAAGCAAGTTATTGTCCAAGTAGATTTAGCCATCTAGTTTCATCATAATCAAATATCATTAACCCCTTTTGAGAGAGCCTTTTCAGACTAAATAGGCTAAGCTTCAGTCACAAGTTAGTTTGAAACAATTACATGAATTTGTTTGATTAACAGCCAATCAAGTGCAATTTTGTGAGAACAGTTTGGTGCATCTACCCAGATTCTGAAGATATACATCTCCCAGAATTTTGAAGTTGAACTCTTGAAGGTAGCAGGAGCTTAGAATCTATTCAAGGCTGCAACTACCTTGGCGGCTCCATTATCGAAGAATTCAAAATTTCATAGATTCATGTTGATTCCACTGGACATATGAAGAACTCAGATGTTTCCATTCTTCTTTCAAGGTATGCATGTATAGATTTTTCAAAAATTTATGGCTTCCCAAGTCCTTCTCCCAAAGATGCATATTTTTTAAGGAATGGTCCAAAATTCAATGGGGAAGATTTGAGTTTGACCTTGAAATATATATCAGATTTCCATGACTTTACTGAGCTTCTTAGAGTCAGACATGAAGATATTTTCATCATGTTGTTCTATGATTCATTTCAAGGGAAATGTAAACAGTGGATTGAAAGCATTCCTATAAGATCTATTAAGTCATTTGCTGAGTTTTGGCTTATTTTTGTGGAAACATGGATGGAAATAACAGAGTTGGTGGTAGACTCTCCTTCCATTCAAGGTTTTAAACAATGGAATGATGATCACACTAATGAGGAAGTGGATGAAAATTTTTCTTTGTCCTTGTCTTCTTGTTTAAAGTCATTTGAGTGCAATTCAAAAGATAAGATTCACTTTTTGGATGAAGTTTCTAAGAACATTGAGAAAGATATTGAATTTTTAGAAGACCAAATTCAATCCTATAGTCTTCATGATCAATATTAGTCTTTTCAAAAGTTTTTCATGCCAGAATACAAAGAGAGGGTGTTGCTACCTTTATCTTTTGAGATTGAGGAAGAATACCCTATTTTTGAAAATCAGTTTGATAGCACACAACTAAAATATTGTGTTGCTAAGAAAATCATATATGAGTTGTCCAAAGCTATCAAATGTCTTGATAATCATCAAATAAATTATGTATTCTATGATCCTATAGCTAACTACATGGAAGAGTTCTACAGTCCAAATTTCTAGTTATATTTTCATTATGAAGACCAGATACATCTTATGTTGCCTTGGTCATTTCAGTATCATGTTTACGTTTGGTTCAAGCGCAGTCAAGAGGTTCTAGTGTCAGATCAGATCAATGACTATATTCATTGGAAGTTTCATGTTCCTTGAATCAAACATGAATATTGCAGTTGTTAGGGTAAGTAGGAGTGTGTGTGAATAAGCTCAAGTAGATCTGGTTTTTCAACAGTAATCATCAAGCCTAAGCCTAAGGTGAAGACCATTAGAGTTTGAAGAAAAATCTTGGCAACTTTTAAGGTTTTTTGTTTTCAAGAAGATGGATAGCAGCACTGGAACTACAGGTTCTTTGGCATACCACTGGGGCACACCATCCCAAGTGGATCCACTATTATCACTTAGAAAAAATGAAGCATCATTTGACAAAGTCATATAGGTTCATGTGTCAAAGGTAGTGTTATAGGATTCATTTTTCATTACTTGGCCAAGAACATTTTTAAAATTTTCTTATTTAGTATATCCTAAGGTCTAAACCTATCCTCATTCAAATTCCCTCATGTCACATCAATCATAATTTTTTGACATTTTTCAATTCCCAAGTTTATAGCACCGAAAGTTTCATTTTATCCAAGAAACCACACTTTCGTAGTGAAATACATAGAGAAATTTCACTTTTCGCTATGAAACCGCTAATACTTTCGTAGCGAAAATTCCCAAAATGACACTAGATACGCTACGAAAGTAAGGTTTCTTGTCTGTCATGTCAAATTAGCTGTTAGGTGTCAGAAAATGATTTAAAAAGGATAAGTTAGATACCATTCGAGTCAGTTATGGTAAAAATCAAGGTACATGGTCAGGGCTGAAGTCATCATCACCATTTTAAGCATGTATGAGTCATCATTATGTTATGATTGGTCATCGAACTTCAAATTTTTTTCCAAATTAAGTCATGTCTCATTCTCCATTTCTTCTTTGCATGTTATTGATCTCTAGAGAGCTATTTTCATTGAGCCAAAGTTGTGGCTGGTATTTTCAAAGGTTTGCAGATATCAGTGATCAAGCGAGGCAAGGGATTATCAAGCGAGGCAGAGAATTATCAAGAAATGCAGAGAAGACACTAAAGAAAGACAAATGAGGGTGGCCAATGTCTCATATATGAACCTAATAAATGAAGACCCAACAGTTGTAGAAGTTTTTAGAAGGAAAAGATGTTTACAATTTTTTGAAAGACTAAAAGGCTGCCATGTACAGGTTTCCAAATAATTTGTCTTAAACTTTAGAGGAACAACTACTAATGTGGGGATGCTAAATCTCACCATTACACCAGAGGTCATTGCAGCAACAATAGGGATTCCAAGGGGACAAGAAAAAAGGTTCAAAGGGTTCAAATTAAACATGGAGGAATGCAAAGAGTTTATCAAGCCAGAAAATAGTGAAATGGACCTTACAAATTCCATTCCAAGGAGCTGCATGAAGGATAATTTCTCAAATTTGTTTCTTATCATCCAGAAATATTTCACTTGTGAAGGGAGATACCATAAATTCTATTCTTACCATTTCAATCTTCTCCTACACTTTGCTGGTAAGATATCTCTTGATCTACCTTTCTACTTACACAGAAGTTTAGCAAAAGTGGCAGATAAAGTTAAAGCAAAATCTGAAGGAAGTGAAACCTCATTGTTTCATCATGGTTTAATAAAACTATTGGTTTTAGATGAGCTGCAAAGACTAGGCAGAGACTGGTCTTCTTTCATGTTTGTTAGTGGTTTTGAAATGGACACACTTACCCCTACAACAACTCCTAAACCTAGGGGTATGCCATCACCTTTAGTGGCAGAGCAAAGTGAACCAGTCATGATGGAAACATAGTAGTTGCAGTGATTTGATATAACCACTGTTTCACCTTCAAAACAAAATTTAACAATGAGAAAACCTGCAAAACAAGAACAGGTTTTGAGTAAACAAGGAATTAAAAGGATTACAAGGAGTCAAACAGTGGCTTTAGAAGACATAACAATGGGTAAATTCAATTTAGAAGACATACTACTTGCCATTGATATTGAAGAGACTCCTATAGTTCAGGCTAAGGATATAGATGAAGGTGGACAAAAACTCAAGAAAGCTAAATCTGCAAAGAAGCTAGAATTTGAATACAAGGATGTAGGTTTTATGTTTCAGGCTAGGAAGCCCATGACAAGGCATGCTAGAAAGCTATTGGAAAATAACAATAAATTTCATCCAGTCGTTGACATTGTCCAGCCACCACAAGACATTATTGATCTTTCATCACCTGCAGAAAAAGATCCAGTCAATAAGCCAAAGAAAGGAAAGGAGAAAGTTATTGAAAAAATAGAGTTTTAACTCCCTGAAGAAAAATTGAAGTTGGCTAATCATGAAATAACAATCATGAAGGAGGAAAGGAAACATAATATCCAAAATATTCATTTTGAAAAGATGAAAGAGGTTTGGGAAGAGTAGGTTGACATTGTATAAAAGACCCTAGACAACAAACATCAATTAATCAAATGGACTATGCCATTGAGGAAAGAAGTGAAACATGTCAGAAGAATGAACCTGCACTTAAAATATACCAACAGGAAGCTAAAGGATCAAGTTAAATACTTCCAATAATATCTAGAACTAATCCATGAGGAGCTGGAGAAGAAAGGCCTAAAAATAACAGTAGTTGAGGATCTAATAGCTCAACTCATCATCAATGAGGAAGAAACAACTCAAGACTCATAATTTGAGCTGGTTTATATTTTGAAAGTTAAATGGCATTTTGAAAACCAAATTAGCACACCTGGAAGGTTCATTTTTGAAGCTAGGTAAAAATCTGGAATTTACATTGTTTTCAGTAGTTTTGTAGCGTTTCCTAGGCTTGAAGCCAGGAAAACGCTATGAAACCACATGTAGCTTTATTTTTGCATTTAAAACTATTTTTGGAAGTTTCCAAGGGGTTAAAATGATATGGAATATGTGTCAAGGCATGATGAGGACCATGCAAGAGAAAAGAAGAAAAAATTCTGATGGCAGAGGTCATTTTTTGTATGCTACGAAAGTATGCTATGAAACTGTCATACTTTCATAGTGTGCTATGTTCGAGGTTTATGAGCAGGTTTTTGGGAAGTTTTGGATAGGTGTATACCTTAAAAGGGTCAAAGAACTATGCCAACAGTCATCCAAGACTTGAAAACCATGAGATGAAGACAACTCATCAGCCAAACCATTCGTTGAAGATAAGGACCAGTTTTCCTCAAAAATAGGGTTTGTTTCCAGATTTGGAGGAGGCTAATTCAGATGTAATGTAGTGATGAGCTCTATCACAGCCTATTCGAACATGTGAAGGATTATTTTTCAAATATGTAATTGTTTTTAGCAGATAGGTAGTTGATGTAATAAGTAGTAGTTTGAGTCCTATTAGGAAAAGGATTGTTTCATAGTGTAGCTATCATTTTATCATTAAAGCACATGTTTTCTTGTTATGCAAGGTGTCATTAGGAATATTTCGATGAATCTAGCCAACAGGCAGGTCATATCTCATGTAACAAGTCAATTAAAGGGTTGATATTTGAATTTGTAAAGGTTTGGAGATTTTTTTTCAATACTGCAGCTTTATGTAATTTGACTGCTTTCAGTAATACAGAGGACTTTTACTTGACCAACCTGAGATTATCATGGAGTTTTTAGTTCTTACTTGATCTATAATTTCTATGTGTACCATTTTCAGCGGTTTTCATATTTAATACTCAGAATTCATAGATGTATTCTCTAACTTCATTTATTGATGAATTAGTTGTGTTATTTCATGTTTCATGAGTGATTTACCTCTGCTAAAAACTCTTGTCTGCCTCAGCTTCCATGTCAATTAAATTCACCACTGAACTACTGAATTCCTTAACTCCATAAGCCCAATGATTGCAGACTTATACTCTTTTCAACCTACACACATCACAAGCAAGTTATTTTCCAAGTCAAGTTAACCATCTAGTTTCATCATAATCAAATATCATTAACCCCTTTTGAGAGAGCCCTCTCAGACTGAAGAGGCTAAGCTTTAGTCACAAGTTGGTTTGAAATAGTTACATGAAGTTGTTTGATTAGCAGTCAATCAAGTGCAATTTTGTGATAATAGTTTCAATCATTATCTTTACTATGTTATAGTCATTTCCAGAATTTCATCTTGTTAGAATATAATTGTTTTTATCGTTTGATGTAGATTCATATTTATTTTAAATGGTTAAATTGAAAAATTAATCTTAGTTTTCTTTCCTTACAGTAGTGATTTCTGGTAGATTAGTTTTTCCTGTGTGTTTGATTTCAAATAACATTGAAAGATTTCAATTCCAATTTTAGTAAGTTCCTTTTCAAGAAATAGTGATTTAATGAATTAATTTTTGGTACAAGGATGAGAATGCTTTCTAGTTTTATAGTTATTTATGGCTAGAACAATAAGTGATTTTATCATTTCTTTGCTCAGTCTCAGTTACATAATATTTCATTTCTAAAAACATAAAAAATATCAAAGTTATTTTAAAGTTTTATTTTCTTATATTAGATTCTCATAATTTTTTTAGATACTAATAATCAGTTAGGACTTTTCTTCAAAGGATTGTTGTAGCTTTTGAAACTTAGATAAATTATAATTTAGTTGAAATTAAATAAAGATATAAAAAATAAAAGAACTTTTAAAAACAAACCTTACAAATACAGAATAAAATAAGTAAGAAAGGCTTCTTGCATATATAGTGCATTTGCACTTCACAAGATTACCAGCTCCGATCGATAATTTATGATAGCAATTTAAGACAATTAACTTGACTAAAAATTTTGGTGTCATTGTCGGGGAAGTGTAAATAGAAGCCTTTTCTCTCTTAAAAAAAATTAAAATAGAAAAATTACATGCGTAGAGAGAAATTTTAGGGGTAGATTTGTAGCTAGAGGAAGAAGGTTAATTCCAACAACACCATTCACCCCATCAAAACCTCATAGTTCCACACAATCCACCCAAACTCACATACAATTTTTAGCAAGTAGACATAGACTTCTTGAGGTATTAAGATTAGAAATTCAACCTATGGATTCACCAACTTCATCATCTGAAGCAGTTGTGGAAGAACAAGATCCTACACCCCGAACAAAAGGAGTAATATTCCTAACCTCTACTGGATAGAAATTTTTACCTCAAGAACTGGAAATCCCTAGTGAGAAAGAGGAAAAAGAAATATTTTTTAATATATCATTGATAGAAGAACTAGAAGAATTAAAATAAGAACAAAAAATCCCAATCTTGGAATCTTATACCAGTTCAGAAGAATCTACAATGGTTGCGAAAGGAGAAGGAGAAGTACACAACAATGATGAGTATTTAAGAACTGGAGGAGGTGGACCTAGGATTGGAAGTGGAGGTAGAGGTAGAGGAAGATATAAAGGAAGAGGAAGATACAGAGGAAGAGGAAGAGGTGAAGGTAGAGGAGATAGAGGAGAAGATAAAATAGATCCAAATCCTACTGGATTTCCTATACTTTATGACGATACTACTGCCACAATGAAAAATATCTCACCCTCCATCCTTCCTAACTTCCATGGATTAAGAATTGAGGATCCTGAAAAATTTCTTTTTGAATTTGAATTTTTATGTAGATCATATGACTACCTAATCAATTATCAAAAATTGAAATTGTTTCCAACTACCCTTAAGGATGCAGCATTGAAATGGTTTATGGGATTAATAACATACTCTAATAGAACATGGGAAGAAATGAAAAATGAATTCTTATTAAAACACAAGGATTACTGCATGCCTCGTAACCGAAAAGATGAAGTCTTTAAGATGATGCAAAGAGAAGATGAGAATTTGGAGGATTTAATTGAAAGATTCAGTTATAATCTAAAAAAGGCTAAAATGGAAAATTTGGATCAAGATACTTTGAAATCTCTCCTACTAAAATCCATTAGAGATGAATGGATAGATATCCTTAACATGGTGGGAAAATGAGACATTTATCAGCTATCATTACTAGAATTTTTTTAATTATGTATACATCTTTCAAGAGGTAAATCAAGAGTTGGAAAGAATCCAAGAGATCCTGTTCTATCTAAAATTAATAAATCTGCAGCTGGAACAGTAAGTAGGGACATGTTAGGTCCCTAGATTACTAGTATAGTCCCTTATTGTTGTTAGTGTAACCCCGTTATTGTTATTTTTGTACTCATGTAACCCCCATATTGTTATTATTATGCCTTTACATTATTATTGTTAGGTCAGCTAGATTACATTGTGGCCCCATGGACTCCTATATGTAGAAGGGAGGTTTTCCCATTTGTATCATCCAAGAATTGTTCATTTATGTAATATAAAGGAGGTTTCCCCCTCGAAGTGGATTATTTCTGAGGCATTGATCTCTCTTTTCTTCTATTTTTGGAGCTGGTTTCATAACATTTGGTATCAGAGCTTTGGATTCAAGGGTTTCACTACTCCAAACGGGTCATCGTGGCATTTGCGCTATAATTTTTTTTATACAAAGGTTCAGAAGCTAAAATTTTTACAGAGCGAAGCTAAAATCCTGAGGAACCTCCTGTAAAAATTTTAGATCTTGGTTCACAATATTTTTGGATACATGATCTATGGAAGGTAGATTTTTTTCAGGCTCGAAAATTTCACCTAAAACAGATCATCATGGAATTTGTGCTATAAATATTTTTCTACGTAGGTTTAGAAGCTGAAATTTTTACAGAGTGAAGCCTAACTCCTAAAGAACCTCTTGTAAAAATTCAGATCTTGGTTGGCAATATTTTCAGAGATATGATCTGTGGAATTTAGGTTTTTTCAGGCTCCCGAATTTCATCTCAAAGAGGTGACCGTGGGAAAATATTCATAACTCTCCCTCTGAGCGTCATATTGGAATTCTATAAAAAGTGGCCATAAGTAAATGGAATTTAGTTTCCTATATATAAATTTCATAGCCGAAGGAGGAAACAGTGACACGTGGCATGTCGTACAAGTTCACTCTACTGAACTAGTCCATATTTAGGTCATTGTGGGAGATTTGGAATAAATTTGTCTTGAAGAATCCAAATCAGGTTAGACCTGAGGCATTCGAAAGAAGATTTAGAGTAATACTACAGGGCTAAATTTCAGATATTGAAGATCCGAAATCACAGAGATAATTCAATTTCAATATCGAGCTCCTCAAAAGCAAGAAAAAGTTGTGTATTTGTTTTTTCTGAATTGCATAAGTCTTGTTTGAAGAATCTATTTGAATTGATTCCAAGGGAATATTTTAGAATAGATATCCGTATTGGGTTCTAAAATGCCCCCTAAAAATAATTCAACACCCATTAAGCCTTCAGAAGGCTCTACTATGGCTCATGAAGATGAAGAAAGGCAGCATGACATATCAAAATTACAAGAGCAAGTGCACCAAATTTCGCTCTCGCAAAGAGCAACAAAAAATGAAATGGATGTTTTGAAGAAAAGCGTGGAGACTAAGATGGATGGTTTGAATAATGGTATGGAAGAAAAAATGGAAGGTTTTAAGGAAGACATGGAAGGTTTGAAGGAAGGTTTGTCAAAGTTGTTACAAGAAATGATTCCTAATGGCGAAAAGATAGTAGAGGAAACTCATGATGAGAACAAAATAAATGTTAATAGTGATTTCATAAAATCCAATGTTGGATTGAAGAACCACCATATTCCAAAGATGGATATGAGGAAGTTTGATGGCAAGGATCCCATAACATGGATACTATAGATGGAGAAATATTTTGATCTTAATTATGTGCAAAACACACAAAAGGTACGCATTGCAACTTTACTTATAGAAAAAAATAAATTTGTATGGTATCGATGGCTTTTCTCCCGTAAAAAAATTGTCACTTGGTCAATTTTTATGGAGGAAATGATAGCATGTTATGAGGATACAAAGAAAAACACCTTCTTTAGCCAATTGATAAATCTCAAACAAAAGGGTTCAGTGGTGGAGCACATTGAGGGCTTCCAAAAATTGAATATAAGGGTAACTGATATTCCAGAGGAACACATGATTGATGTCTTCATAGGGAATTTAAAGGATAACATCCAACATAAATTTCGCATTTGGGAACCTGATTCATTGGAGAAGGCATTCAGGTTGGCAAGAAAAAATGAATGTAAAATTATGGCGACAAGGAAGCCTACCACTCACATCTATAAAGATGGAAGTGTTGCTACTCCTAGAATTCCACAACCTACAAGGTTGGCACCACAACAATTGGAAGGAAAAAGATAAAAAGGGCTTTGCTACAATAGTGATAGCAAATACACTAAAGGTCATAAGTGTGCTGAGAAGAAATTATTTTACATAGATTGTGAAGAGGAGGAAGAAAATGAAAAACAAATTTCAAAAGAAGAGGATATACACTAGGAATCAACCCTAGAAGAAGAATAAATGAGTCCGACCATATTGTGTAATGCATTGGTAGGAATTACCACTCCTCAAACTCTCAAGATAGAAGGACATATCAAGAAGAAAAAGGTAACAGTGTTTATTGATTCAGGTAGTACCCATAATTTTATTCATTGTAAGGTAGACAAGGAATTGAATTGTTTCCTATACCTAGCACCAGAATGTCATGTGATGATTGAAAATGGAGGAAATATAAATTTCTCTGGAAAATGACATAATATGAAGCTAGCCATGGGGGAATATGTATTTAATAGTCCAATTCTTTCCATCCCAATGGGAAGTGCTGATGTTTACTAGGAGTACAATGGTTACAATCTTTGGGGACGGTATCTTTTAATTTTCAAGAACTTTTCTTGAATTTTTTTTTGGAAGGAAAGGAAATCGAATTACGGGGTATCGCAAGGAAGCCATCAAAGATAATAATCTCTAATTTCATGACAAAGCTTCTGAAGAAAGAACAACGAGGCATAATTACACAATTATGCTCACTAGAAGTTCCAACATCAAAATAATCTATTTCTCCAGATCTCCAAAATGTCTTGGAAAATCATTCCAAGGTGTTTGAAGCTCCCAAATGACTCCCACCTATTCATGATCATGATCATGCTTTTCATTGATTCCAGGAAGTGTTCCTCCAAACATCAGGCCTTATAGATATCCTTATGTCCAAAAGAGAAAATTGAACGTATGATTGCAGAAATGTTAGAGGCTGCTATAATTAAACCTAGTCAAAGTTCTTTCTCTGCTCTAGTAGTATTGGTGCACAAGAAGGATGGATCATGGCACATGTGTCTGGATTATAGGGAGATCAATAAGCTCACTATTAAAGATAAATTTCCCATTTCTATGATTGATGAATTATTGGATGAATTAAATGGAGAAAATTTATTTTACCAAGTTGGATCTTCACTTAGGATATCATCAAATTAGAATGAAGACTGAAGATATTCTGAAAAAAACATTTCGAACTCATAAGGGTCATTATGAATTTTTGGTCGTGCCTTTTGGCCTTACCAATGCACCTTCTACATTTCAAGGGTTGATGAATTCCATTTTCAAACGCTTCCTTAGAAAATTTATGCTAGTATTTTTTGATGATATACTAATCTACAGCAGGTCTTGGAAGGATCATGTTGAACATGTTGACAGGGTGCTCAAACTATTGCAGGAGAAACAATTATATGCAAAAAAATCCAAATGTTTTTTTGGAGTACAAGAGGTGGAATATCTGGGTCATATTGTATCTCACGAGGGTGTTAAAGTAGACCCTAACAAAATTAAAGCCATTAAGGAATGGAAAGTACCCACAACCATAAAGCAGTTGCGAGGATTTCTCGGGTTAACAGGGTATTATCGCAAGTTTGTTAAGAATTATGGGAGAATAGCAGCACCTCTAACAACATTATTGAAGAAAGATGCATTTTCATGGACTCCTGAAGCAACTAAGGCCTTTGAACATCTTAAAGAGGCAATGTGCCTAGCACCGGTCTTAGCTACGCCGGACTTCACAAAAACCTTTATTGTGGAATGTGATGCCTCAGGAAATGGAATTGGTGCAGTTTTAATGCAGGAAGGAAGACCCATTTCTTTTGAAAGTCATCCAATCAAGGGAAAGTATTTACAGAAACCTATTTATGAGAAGGAAATGTTAGCAATACTACATGCACTAAAGAAATGGCGAACTTACCTAATGGGAAGACACTTCAAGGTAAAAACTGATCATGATAGTCTTAAACACTTTTTTGGAACAAAGACTATCTTCAGAAGAGCAGCAAAAATGGGTCACAAAGATGTTGGGTTATGACTTTGAAATAATCTACAAAAAAGGAAAGCTTAATGTTTTTGCGGATGCACTCTCAAGAAAGAATGAAGAGGTGGAAGCATTTCTTTGTGCCATTTCTATTATCCAACCAGATTGGATAACCGAAGCAAGAGATGAATGGAAGAAGGACAAAGATGTATGGACACTCATTCAAAAGTTGCAACAATATCCTAGTACATCTGATACATTTAGTTGGAAAAATGATTCCTTATGGTACAAAGATCGCTTATATCTTTGTAAGAATTCCCAACTAAAACAAAAGATTCTTCTGGAATTGCACACTTCTCCTTTAGGAGGACATTCGGGATTTTTAAAAACTTACCACAGGGTGAAGAAAGAATTTTTTTGGGATGGCCTTAAATCTGATATTCAAAAGTTTGTGGCGGAATGTTTGGTTTGCCAGCAGAATAAAGTTGAGATAATTAAGACCCCGGGACTTCTACAACCTTTATCCATTCCAAGTCAACGTTGGGAGGAGATTTCAATGGATTTTATCACAGGTTTACCTAAGTCCGAAGGAAAGAGTGTCATCATGGTGGTAGTTGATAGACTTACGAAGTATGCACACTTTTGTGCATTATCTCATCCATTTAAAGCAAGTACAGTTGCTACTACATTTATGGACAAAATTCAAAAGCTACATGGAAGCCCAAGGGTTATTGTGAGTGACAGAGATCCCATTTTTATAGGAAATTTTTGGACGGAGTTATTTTCTTGTTTGGGTACTCAATTAGCTCATAGCTCATCTTATCATCCTCAATCTGATGGTCAAACTGAGATAGTAAATAAATGTTTGGAAGGATATCTTAGTTGTTTTGTATCTGATAAACAAACACAATGGGTCAAGTCGTTACCTCTCGCTGAATGGTTGTATAACACTTCCTTCCATACTGCAGCAAAAATGACCCCATTTATGGCACTTTATGGATATCATCCACCATCCATCACATCATATTTAAGGAAAAATTCGAAGGTTCAAGCAGTGGAAGATCACATTGAGCATCAGAAAGAAGTTCTCCAACTCTTAAAGGATAACCTAAATTTGGCACAAAATCGAATGAAACAATAGGCAAATCAACATCGCAGTGAGAGAAGTTTTGATGTAGGAGATTGGGTATTTTACGGCTACAACCATACAAACAAATGTCCCTCAAGCAAGCTAAGAAGGATAATAAATTATCGCCAAAGTACTATGGTCCTTACAAGGTGTTGCAAAATATTGGTACTATGGCATACAAATTGGATCTTCCTACTTCTTCACGAGTGCATCCAGTTTTCCATGTTTTATTCTTAATGAAGGTTATAGGTGAAAATCTTCCAGTTCAAACAATATTGCCAGAACTTGATGAGGAAGGAAAAATCATATTGGAACCTGAAGCGGTCATGGAAACAAGAACTCGACAGCTACGGAATCGATCAATTTCAGAGTATCTCATCAAGTGGAAGAACTTATCCACTAAAGATTCTACATGGGAGGATGAGAATTTTATACAGAAGCACCTGGAGCTACTCAAGCATTGAGGACAACACTTTTTTGAAGGAGAGGAGCATGCTAGGTCCCTATATTACTAGTATAGTCCCTTTTGTTGTTAGTGTAACCCCCTTATTGTTATTGATGTACCCCTGTAACCCCCATATTGTTATTATTGTGCCTTTACATTATTATTGTTAGGTCAGTTAGGATTACATTATGGCCCCATGGACTCCTATATGTAGAAGGGAGGTTTTTTCATGTGTATCATCCAAGAATTGTTCATTTATTTAATGTAAAGGAGGTTGCCCCCAAGAAGTGGCATATTTATAAGGTGTTGATCACTCTTTTATTCTATTTTTGGAGCTGGTTTCATAACAAGATGAAATAAGAAATTTTCTTGATGAATTTAAAATGGATATTTTACGTAGTCTTAGTGAACAAATAAACACCTTGAAATTACAAAACAAGCAAAGAGCTGAAAGTGATGCCTTATATATCTTTTGTCTTAAGTGCAGAAATAAACATTCCATAAGAGAATGCCCCATTAATTTGAAAAGTGTAGAAACCTATGTTATATGTACAGAAAATCATGAAACAAAGAAATGTCCTTCCATCCCAGTTCTAAAATATGTCTGCCAAGAGGAAATGGTTCCAAACCAGGTATATTCTCTTTTCTGTGTTGCAATAATACCATGGCAAGGATCACAAACTCAAGATTTCAACACTCAGATGTATACTCAACCCACACAAAATAACTAGACTACACAAATGCCATGGCATCATCCTTGGTCTCAATCCCAACCTTGGAAACAAAGATGGAAAAATCCTTATGGTAGATACTCTCAATATCACCAGTATCTACAATCTTATCCAAACTTTCTGCCACAACATTTTCCTCAATCTAGTAAAAAGCTTCAACCTCAATTTCAAACTTAGAATCCACAACTCTCATTTCCATTTCCACAAAGACCAAATCAATTTCCTACTAAACCACTTCCAAACCCAAAAAATAAAAATTCACAACTTGTTTACAACATGGAGGGACAAAATTTTTAGACCTATATGATAACTCCACTAGATATTAATATAATGTCCAACTTAGATATCATATAATATGTTAGGTTCCCGTGATTTGTTATATTGGTGAGATCAAATGCACAGGGTAACATCATACCAGTCTTTGGAGTCCTAGGACCTAGCCTTCCTGGACTTAGAGAGGGCTCTCTCTATTTTGTGCAAAGGATGTGAACTTGTTTGCTTTTAGGGTTTGATTTTAGGCTAGTTGTTAAGTGTAGGGTTTGTTTGTTTGTTTTGGTTGGATAAGATGATCAAGTAGAGTGGATAGAGTGAGGAAAAATTCAAGTCCTTAGGCTATGGATTCAATAAAAGTCATAGAAAGTTTCAATAGTAAATCAGGGTGGATCACAGGGAAAATCTAGCATTGGTCAGATGGATTCTCAAGGTTTTTGTGAAATGAAATGAACATCAAGTTTGTGAACAAAGTAGGACAAAGGGAAATTAAGAATCCTTTATCATGTACTTAAAACAATGAGGACTTCAATACTATTTAGCATGAATAAGAAATCAATAGACAGGACACACCAATAACTTTTTGATTCAACTTAAGCAAATAAGCATTTCAGACATAGAATCCAATGAAATATAGAAGGCGAGAAACTCATTTAACTTCTAGTGATTTCACCTTCAAGGTTAGAAAAAATTCATCATACATATATAAATTTAATCAAAGAATAGGGAATGCCTAAACATCATTGGTCATAGCTATGAAGATCTCCAAAACAATTATTCAAGCATGGACAAAGGGTATGATCGGAACATAGCCTCTTTGGCAAACCTAATCAATGGTACTTTGGAGAGAGACCTCAAGAAAAATGTTTAGAGACATCAAACAAGTAGGGCTAACCATAAATCATATTTGATACCTACTGTATTAAACCATTCATGAAATAAACAATCTTGGGGGGTCTAGAGAGAAATTAAGAATTCTCTAAAAGGGCCCAACAGAGGAAAACATAGAGGCAGTGAAGAACAAATAGAACTAAGGTGCCTTTGAAAACATTTCTTAATCTAAAACCTTTGTCCTACTGAAATTGAGAAGGATGAAACAAAAATATACATAAGACAACAATAACTGAATAGAATCACATCACCATTAACCAAGGTCAGGGATCCTACAAGCAGCCTTCTCCATCATCAATCAAGACAAGCCATTCAGAAACTCCACAACACCAATTTCTTCTCTAATCTCCAAAAAAAACTATGTATTGCTCCAAAGAGTCATCAAATTCCAAACTTTTACAATGAAGCCCCCATGCTCTGTTTATTTAGAAAAGGAGGGAAAAAACCCTAGATAGGGTTGGAAAATGTCAAAATCACTCAAAAATGTCATTAATGCCCAAGAGACCATGCAAGGCCCAAGGCACAAAATATCCCATGAAATAAATGCCAAAATAACTCCTAACACCTAATTTTAGAGTGATTTGCCTCAAAAAACATTAAAATATCATGTTGCAATCAATGAGTGTGTTTTGTTGACGTTTGGCCAAAAACACACAGTGAGGTCTAAAAATGCAGTGCCTTCACAGGAAGAAAATGGGTCCACTTGCAGACAAGTTATGGTGACCTTCCCAATGCTGTATTTTTCTTCATGATGGCCCGTTGGAAAGAATTATGAGTCTACTTTCCAAATCTACCATTTTTTCTGGTTGAGCTCCTGTAACTTGTCCAAAAAGCCAAATTCCTCAAACTGCTCTGAGCGCAGCGCCAAGCCTGAAAATGAGGTGTTTTTTTACCTTTTGAGGGGTCAAAAATGCTCCAAATGCTATGAAATTTGGTGAGAATAGTGTAATAGGAATGGGAAATCCAAAAATGTAAAGTTATCCCTCTGAGGATGTCTGAGGAAAAAGCGTAGCGCTAGGGGTGTTGCGCTTATAGGCCTCCAAATTCACAAAAAAACAAAATTTGTCAAAATTTCTTCAAAATTGGTGGATGTATCCTTCATGGGGTTTGGGAGACCTATAGAGAAGATTGTGCCAATATTCCAAGGTTAGCTTGGTATTTTACTCGTTTTAGGGCTTGAATTTCAATGAGGGCCTCTTTGAGCTTGGCACTAGTGAGCTTTTTTTTCAAGACATAGTGTTTGGCCATCTTTTTTTGTAGGCCAAGGTCTATTTTTATCTTCTTAATATGTTTGCACTAATCCTTCTAATAGTCAATGATGTATTGTGCCATGCCAAGGCTCCTTTGTAGGTCTTTAATATCTACATTCTTGCTTTGAAGAAGTATGCTATTGGCCCTCTCCTTGTCTTCATTTTCATGTTCTAGGTCAATGATGCTAAGTCCTTGTTTGAGCTCCTTCTTACCTTTCCTACCTCTCTTCACCTTTTGTTTGCCTTTGTCAAGATTTTGAGCTGAGGTGGATGGCATGGTCCCTTGAATTTTTGAGGTAGCAAACACAAGCCTTTCCCTTCTCTGATATGTGAATGAAAGAGGTGTGATTGTGGTCTTGTTGGTGTCTTTATCATGGCTGTGTTCCTTGTTGTTGTCATCAAACTCTTCTGTTTCATTATTAGTATCATCAGACATCATATTTTTTGCTTCATCATTGTCCTCCTTATTCTCAACATCATCACCACTCTCATCCTCTTCACTGATTTCTGCATTGTCATTTTTTTCTTCATTAAAGCTGATTACCTCTTCATTGTTGTGATCTTCAATTTGACCATCAGCCTCTCCACTTTTTTCATTGTCTTCATGACTGTCATGACTATTATCATGACTGTCACGACTATTATCATGACTGTCACGACTATTTTCCTCTTTGTTGTCTTTTTCATCACTGAGGCTTGATTCTTAGGTGTCACTTCTTCCTTTAGCCTCTACATTTTCCCCACTGTTTCCATCTTCATATTGGCTACCCTCTTCATCACTGCTCAATTCATTCTTACTGTCAACCTCCTCACTGTCTTCACTATCATTACCCTACTCTATTTCCATGTCTTCTACCTCTTTTTGACTCAACTCATCATCTCCTTCTATCTCCATGTTCGCTTCTTCTTGTGGTCTTAACTCATCATCATCCTCATCATCATCTGGACTTCAGTCATTGTCATCTTCAGCCTCATTTTCAATCGATTCTTCACTGCCACTTCTTTCTTCATCTAATGCATCAAGAGAAGGGGAATAAGGGAGGTTTCCTTGAGGAGGTGATATATGTGTAGAGGATGAGGTATGGTCAGTAGGAGGTGATGGAGGAGTAGAAGGAGGAGGATGAGATGATGAGGGCAAGTCTAGTTGATGATGGGATTTTGGGCTTGTGAAGACTTCATGGGATATGAACACCTCCAAGGGTATGCCTTTTTGTTCCAGCTGATGTAGGAGCATCATATTGATCAAGGAGTGGTGGAATAAACTATGCATTTGCTGGGAATAGGTCCTCCTTCGGAAAAAAGAAGAAATCTTTTCAATACTCCTATACAAGTAGTAAGGCAAAAGAAGCATTTTAACCTTGGTAAAATGCATGAGGAGTCTAACATGGTAGGAATAAAGTCTGGAGTACCTCCCCTCACACTTAAAGTACTTCATGATAACCCTCATCAAGGGTGAAAAACTCTATTTCAGGTGTGAGAAAGGGAAAATAGCCTTGCAGCCTTCTTTGTGCCTAGTCTTGAAAAATGGCTCATAATAGCTCATGTTTAATCCTGCTTTCTTGAACCACTTTTCACCAACAACAGGTATACCTGTAGCATTAGAGATGGCATTTGTTGATAGTTCAAATTCTATGCTTGCAATATTTACATGTTTTTTGTGTAGATTGAGGACAAACAACCTTGCAAGCTTTGGGTGATTTTACACTTGTTTGACTTTCTCACAAAACTGAAAACACCCCATATTATGAAAGCATGTGAGAATCATGGGAGATGAAGTAATATCCAGTGTGCTCTGGGGTTCAAATATATTGACCTTCCCTCCCTTGTGCTTTGGCCTTATAGGCACTTGGCCTCCTTCACTACTATCACTCCTTTATTTTCCTAACATGGTGACTGGTGTGGCTTTTAGACAAACTTGGGCCTGCTTATAAAACTTGGGCAGGAGGAATGAAATGAAATAATGATGAGGGCAGCTTTTGAAAATGAGTGATATGGAGATGGGTTTATGAATGAGTTTCTTTGAGCTTAATGAGGGCTTTAACTTGAACTGACTATTATAACCCCAATTGACACCACCCCTAACTGATGATTTAGCTTGGAGGTCAAAGGAGAGTGTTAATTATGAAGAATTAGGGTTTGTTTAGGAACTAAGGTTTGAAAATTTTCCCTTAATCATCAAAACACAAAAACACTTGGAGGATGAGGAAAAATGTCCACTTACCACCTTTGACTCCTTTGCAGGTTCTTTAAGGCAATTTGAAGGGTGCTCCCTTGAGTTTTTGGCACTTTTCTGTAGTTTGGAGGGTTTTTAGCATAAGCGTAGTGCCTGGAAGAAACTGGGCGAGTCAGGCCTCTACGCGCAGTGTTGGGCCTGCCGAGTCTGCCTCTGAGCACATCGCCAAGCCCCTGGGTGTGTCATTTTTTCCTGGGTGAAGCACTGGGCTGTACGCACAACACAGTGCAAAAAATGCACTATGGGAACCTTTATTCGCGCAACGCCGGGTCTTGTGAGCGCAGCCCCAGCTCTTGAGCGTAGCACTGGGTGACTCAGCCCAGAAATCGACCAAAACTCAGAAATTTCTCCCTTGAAGGCTCTTTTCTCTTTTCAAATGAAAAATAAACTATGAAGATAGTAGAGAGGTCCTTTATACTTTTTAGGGAAAAATAAAATAAACTTAAAAACCTACTTTTGCTAATGTTTTGAGTTTTTTGGTCACTTTATCACTTTGACTGATATATTTTTGACCTTTTATTGCAGGTGACTTGAAAACTTTTTAAAGTAGCTCTTATTCCTTTGGTGATAGCTGGCCAGAGAAATGAAAAAGGTCCTTTTCAACCTTGAGGGTTTTGGCACTATCAAACCTCTTTTTGTTTGCATTGAGAAACTAAAAACATGTTTTTATCCCTTTTTTTACATTTCTGAGTGCGAGTGACATGAAAACATGTTTTCTTATCTTCTTACTTATTTTGGCAGTGATATATCCATTTTTGAAAAAGACTATAAATCATTTTTTCTATATCTTCTCTTGGCCACTTTTGATTTTGTTGCAGGTGCCATGACATATTGATCTTGTCCCTTCTGACATTCTTGGATTTTGACAAATTTAGTCACATAATTAGTAAACTCATGATTATCTTGATTTCACATCTTGAAACTCAACCCTAGGTTTTTATTCCTTTGACCATTTTGAGGCAATTGACTACTCTTGAAAACTTGACCTCCGTCACACTGATACTCTTGGCATTCTTTCTCTTTGGGGTAGTGAAGCATTGTTACCTTGGTAGACCCTGGAGGTCACCTTCAAGAGCCTATTCAAACTCTCTTCCTATTATCATGATGGAGGCTCCTCATCCCTATTTCACCTAATTTTCCTATCTTTTCAAAACCTTAGGTTTTAGGGCTGTTAGAGGAAAATCATTAGTGTTGTCTTCTAATTTATCTATAACCCATTCAATTTCATTCATTTATGTTCATTTCATCCCACCTTTTTCCCTTCTTCATTTATAGTTTCTAAAAATCTTCAATTCATGCTTGGTTGTGCAGATGTGCCTTTGTTCTTGTGGTTTTCTACTCTGATCTTTGCTTGGCATACTGCTAGTCCAATTAGCCCTAGAAACCATGATTTTCCTTGAACATAGGCTGCCTCCTCCTTATTTTCTATGTATGTCCTTTAGTGAGGAGCTGGCCTCTTACCTTACCTAATTTTTCCTGTTGATAGCCACCTTGACACTCCTGTAGAAATGTCAAAATGAAAATTTACCTTTGCGGAAATTGAACTTGATAAGGTGACTTTTGTGGTGGATTAGTCGCACGAGTGTATGAAATCGCACTAGTTTAAAGAGTGTGGTCTACTCTTTAAACTATTGGTAACATGCAGAAAGTGGGGGAGCTCAAAAGAATAAAACTTAGTGGAAATAGTATGCTAAAGCATGCTCTGGTTAAACTAAAACTAAAACAAAAATATACAGAAACTATATAGAGAGTCAAAATGATAATAATGCAAACTTTGGCTCGATGGCCTTTTCTTATTAAACGTTTGAAATGGAGAATAAATTTTACCCACTTTCCAAAGGGACCCTAGGAAATGGCTCTAGGTCTTGATGCAAGGATGTTGCCTTCTAAGCTCTGCCTCTAATGCAGTCTCCCTCTCTCTCTCTTCTGTGGTGGACTAAGATGTTGGGTGGCCAACCTTCAAGTCGTCTTTAGCTCCAGCTCTGGGTCACACACATTGTTGGTGTTGCTTGGGAAACTTTGGCTAGCATAACAATGTGATCACCATTTCTTCATCTCTTGGGGGCTTTATATAGGTTAGTTTCAAATCCTCCTTCCCTCCCTTGGTACATGATGGATAGTGACCCAAAGGAGAGGTGTGATTCCATTGTGTGCTCAAATATTCTTTTGTGTGCTCACATAGTGTCTAAGGAGGCGTTGGTGGTTGTCCTTAGGCAGCTTTCACATAAGGAGTAATTGTCCTTTGTTTGGTGTGGTCCTGGAAAGCAACTTTTTTCCATTTCCAGGAATGCGTGCTTATCGGGCAAAAAAGCACGCATAAAGCACTCTTCTCGAAGGATAAAGTGCACAATTCAACATTTATGACTAGTTCAAATCTGATTTTCTCAAAAACTTAGAGATTTTAAATACTTCTTGATTCCATAATGTGTTCCTGCCCTGTAAATCCTTAGGCTCGACATTAATTGATGTTGTCTTCTACTGTACGATTTTCCAGTGTTAATAGTTTCCCCCTAATGTGTGAGGTCTGGGAAGAACTGTATAGCCTAAATACATTATAGTTTCTTTTCTGTATCGTACGCAGAGAGAGGTCTGCATGAATTTTTGAATTGAAAACACCTTGCACCGTTTCCGAGATAGCCATGGCCTAAGAGACCCCCTGCAAGCAGAAAAAAATATACAACATATTTACAAAATTTCAACAAGGTGGGCATGTCCCATGCTCATGATTTTATGGCTAGTTAAACAAAATTGACAGATACATGTGTTGTTTGTGCCACTACTGTGGTAGTGACGCTGGTGGTTGTTGACAACGATTGCTAACGCCCTCAGGGGCATTTTTTCTTTCACGATAGGTGGAATGTGGTACCCATATGCGTGATCTTGGCATGGCATATCACTGCACAATGTACGCATATGTAGTGTTTGGGACCTTCCCATGTAAGCATTTTTGTCAGAGACGCTTATGGAGGCACGGGTCTTCGACGGATATGATCAAATTGAAATGGTTGTAAGGTGCAATACCATCGTGACATGAAAGCTTTTGTTGTGGTCGAATGTTAGGAGGATTGATGAAATCTGTGGACAATGATGTCTCCCACAGTGCCACCCAAGGATACCCCTTTGCATGGGGAGGGGTAATCCAAGGTACCACTTCCTTTTTGGAAAAGAGGTGTCAAGGTCAAAAAAAAGGAAGCCTTAATCGAACCATGGGTTGCTGACCTGAGGGGTCGGGGACCTTGATGTGATGAGTTTAATATAGGCATGTTGGTGAGAGGTGACTGAAAACAGATGATGGGGATTCAGTGGCCCGAGGTCGACGTATACTTGAGCAGCTTGGCAACAGTCATAGTTATTTCTGAAGGGAAAATCCCAAGAGTTGGTAGGACTTCCAGGGCCGGTGTGGACCAGCTATGAATGTCGTGATGGTGCGTGTGTGGGGGTGAAAAAGTTTCAACCAAGGGAAATGGGGGACTGCTGCCATGGGAGAAAAGGTGAAATATGAGGGTGAAGTGGTGAAAGGAATCGTTTGTGGTCTTTGTACACTTACCAAAAGAATAAACTAAGGGGGTTTGGTTTTTACAAAACATAGAGACGGGTACCCCAAAACATGAAAGAGGGTCGCTCACTAAAGGTGTGAGGATGGTGTTTTTCTTGGGGTAGGGGTCCCATTGGTTGGTCTCATGTGTGGTATTGATGAAGCAGAGGATGTCGCAGATGGGATTATGTTGATGGAGGTATGGTGGGCCAAATGCAATGCACGGAGGTGCGCTTTCAATCTGCTTGGACAACCCAGTCATTTGGGAAGGTGGTTTTGAGTTTGAATGGTAAACTTGACCTTATGCATGATAGATGGATGGGCATGAGGTGCTTCCCAGAGTAAAATGGTATGGCCATGGCATCACTTGTGCTATGATATATGGTCTACTTTGGGTGACGATCGCCATGGAGGGGAGGCTCTACCGACCAACGCGGACGTTTATCATATGCAGGGTGAGGTGACGATAAACGTGGTCGGGTATGAGGACCATATGGTTTATTTCTGATGGAGAAATGATGTCAGGTTATGGAAAGTTTTATAGGCCTCTATCATGCTGAGGGTAGAATGATACCTGCTCCAGAACTTTAGTGAATGGTGTTGTAAATAGTTTGCAGGTTCTTCCTGCAAAAAAAACTACCTCAAGTGAAAGCATCTTCTTTTCATCCAATATTATTGAAATACATGAACTTTGGAAAGGAATATGGGAGGGTGCATACTTGCCGGTGCTGAAGCAATTATTTTTTTGGAAAGAAAATGTGTGGCATTGCTTTCGTTCGTCATGGCATACTGATGATTGCGCAACTTACTGTTTGCGGAATGGACCTCCTGATCTCTTGTTATTGGCCTTCGAAGTTCTAGAAAAGGGTGATAAATATGGGATTATGGCTCTAATCCTATTCATTTATACGTACTGAGTTTTAGGAGATTAGAGGTTATTGCAGAGCCTTTCTTGCCGTTGTGGCCAGCCTATGTACCGGGGATTAGCGATATTATGCCAAGGTAACTTCCATGACGTCTTGCATTCAATTTTTTCAGTTTGATGGTGCTGGAGGCCATAAAAATTGGGTTTGTATGGCCTAAAAGGGAATTTTTGCCCTATATTGAGCGGGTGATCTAGGCAAAGAGGCACCCCACTTGTGTGCATTTCTGGGGGACAGATGCGCAAGGGTGCATTGTTCCCTCCTTTTTGCGCACAAGGGTGCAACTGTGTAGGAAACATGCATGCAAGGGCGCGCCTGTCTAAGAGATAGACACACCAAGGGTAGGGTGACTGAAAAAATTTGGTTTTTTTGTATGTTTTGATGTTTTTATTTATAATGATGGGTGCCTTTGTTGCTTGACAGGTTGGTGTGGAGAGAGCGAGATTGGCTAGAGATCCGGGCCGCTCTAACTGCTGATGCTGGGGCGCGACATTAGTTGGCCACATGGGGCCTTCTGAAATTTGTTGAGAACAAGTTCCTTCGATCACACGACTGACTATTACGTTATATTACATTGGTGCAGGAGGCGCAATATGTTTGTACTGAGGTGTACAAACTTGATTATTCGTCCGGAGATGAATATATACTTTGTAGAAATTATATAATTGATATGTTATATGTCTAAGATTCTCCTGATCATCCACTATTTGACTTCATGCACAATACAGAATCTATTCCACCATTAATCATCATATGCGGAAATTAAATCAATTGCATGCACTCATTAAAACCATAAAAATTCACGCACATTAACACAGTGATTTACGAGAAATCCTGAAGCTAAAAAACCCCAACTATCTATATATAATATATTTCATAGAGATCATGTAAAAATCCTCATACAAAGCTTCTCACAAGCTCTCAGTACAATACAATTGCTACACATTAATCAGGTCTGATCTAGCAAATCCATGCACTGATATTTGCGACCTGCTAGCCTGCCTCTACTGCGCAATCCCTGCTGAAGAATGGCTCTGAATGAACTCCAATTGGTCCATCCTTGCTCACGCAATCCTCATTGGAATCTCCATCAATGTGTGGTGCAAAATCATGTAACACTATAGTCACAACTGATAGTCAACTTGCCCTTTCACCTATCTCTCCACTGGTCTCCACTGAAATTGTCCATGCACTGTAGTTAATTGATGTATTCTTCAGTTAAGGTTGGCTCTCTGTAATGGAGCTACAACTAGAAGACAGGTGGTTGGAAGAATGGCATAGGTATGTTTCAGCCTTACATTTTTCATCTGTCTGGATTTTGGATTCAAGAGATGAACTATGTTGGGTTCATGCTCAGTCAGGTTTTTACTCTCCAAAGTCGAGCTATAAATGGCTGATGTCCCAACATGAGAGGGAGGCCCCGAACTAGTGGTACAAACCAATCTGAAAACTGAAATGCCTAGCCAAGACCAGACTTTTCTTTTGGTGCATCCTTCAGAAAAAGGTGCCAACATGGGATTTTCTTCAAAGAAGGGGAAAATCGGGGCCGGGGTGGTGCCCCCTCTGCAAGTGAGCTGAAGAAACTGTTCTCCACCTCTTTCTCCAGTGCCCTTTCAATTCCAGCCTCTAGGCAGAAACTTTAAGGCTGGTCAATATTCCTTTCAGATGGCGTGGTGATGATTTTCTGCAAGCTTGGAACCAGTGGTGGCAGGAGGCTCCAAATGATAAAGAGAGATCAATTCCTCTCCTCATTGTGTGGGGAATTTGGATAGCTCGTAACAGGGCTATTTTCCATGATCATTCTTTCCCAATTGTAAGATTGGTTGCGAAAGGAGCTACCATCTATGACAATATTCCTTCTTCTCCAGGACCCGGACCCCCACGTAACATACAACCTGAAGAAATAAAGGAAACAATTCCGTGGGCCTTCTTTGATGGGGCCTTAGATTTAAATGGTTCTTGTGGTGTTGGATTAGTAATTCACCTCTCTCCTGCTATATCCTATCGAGCCTCAGTGGGCCTTGGGCAAGGGACAAACAATTTTGCTGAACTTAAAGCCCTTCATTTTCTCCTTTGCTGGTTGATTTCGAAACATATGAGGCAGATTCAGATTTTTGGTGATTCTAGAAATGTTGTGAATTGGTTTAATGGGACTCAACAGTGCATAAATTTCATTTTGTTACCTTTTCTTAAAGAGATTCGTCGACTCAAATGTTTTTTCACTGAGATCACTATTTGTCACATTTACAGGGAAAGGAACCAGGAAGCAGATCACTTATCTAAATAAGGTTCTCAATAAGATTTGGGGTCCTGGTCAGTAACTGAGTCAGTGAATGGGGCTATTCATGCTCATGAACAGTCGGTCTTTGCTTAACTTTGTTGTTTTGTTTTATTTACTTATGTACATATTTTCTGTATAAACTTTAAACTGCTACTTCCGTGGGCTCATAGCTGTTTTTCCTTATGTAAGGAGGCTCTGGGTCCCATTTTTGATAAAAAAATGTTGTTTCGGGGACTGGGATAGTTTCTACTGCCAGTCTCTCTTTTTGATAAAGGAAGCTTCGGGCTTCGTTTTGGCATCTCCTACCTTTTTTCTCATCTCTATTTCAATTCTTATCCAGGGGATGATGAATAAAGGGAGGTGCCTTTAATATTAGAGAGATATTTTGTTTTCTTACTGGCTGCTTTGGCATTACCCCCAGGTTTTGAAAAGTAGCAGAGCTCACCATTCCTCTTTGAAAAAAGGAGAATGGAGCTGCACTGAAATGCTCTACATATGTGCTGAGACTATTTATTCCTAATAAGATTTTTGTTTTTTTTTGTTTTGTTTGTTTTGTTTGTTTTGTTTTGTTTTGTTTTTTTTTTGTTTTTTTTTTTTGTTTTTTTGTTTTTTTGTTTTTTTTTGTTTTTTTGTTTTTTTGTTTTTTTGTTTTTTGTTTTTTTGTTTTTGTTTTTTGTTTTTTTTTTTTTTTTTCTGTGGAAAAAAAAACTGATGTATTCTTCAGTTTATTAATGAGATGATATTTAGTGAATTAATTATTAATTAATTCACACCACTCACTATTGTATCAATCAATTAGACTAGATACAACTAGCTCAATTGTTTCTAACTGAGTTAAACTGAACACAAATCCATCAACTACTTCTACAACTCCGCCAAACTCTGTCACATGAGTTCTAACTAAAGTCTCCATGAAATAGCAACACTTAACCCTCAGGAATAGCGTAATTCCTTCTGTCATCTCCTGTACCACATCTGTACACTTAACTGAAGTGCTCCAAGAGAATAAGTTAATGTTTATCGTCCAAGTATTATTAAGAGCTAATAATATTCAACATATCTATTTTTAGACTGACAATCTAAAAATAGATTCCGCCCAATATGTCTAAAAATAGAATTCCATCTATTTTTTCCAACTTGACCAAACATCCACAAATAGCATCCTACAACTCATAGAATATGATCAAAATCTCTAAAAATATACATAGTCTAAAAATAGACTTGCGCCAAAAATAGCCTACGGGCCCACTTAATGAAGGTGACTCTTTTCACTAAGCTCATTATCTTGTTGCAATCTCAACACTCCCTCTCAACAAGATAGGGATTATCTGCCACCCCGATCCTGCCTCTATGGTATTCGAATTTGATCCTGGTGAGTGCCTTTGTCAAGATATCAGCATCCTGATCCTCCGTAGGAATGTAAGAATGTAACATGATCTTTCGCTGCACACAACCTTTGATATGATGATACCGGATGTAAATATGTTTAGATCTATCATGAAATACTGGATTAACCGAGAGTTTAATGTAACTTTGATTATCACAATATATCATAGTAGGATCTAAGTGTGAGCCGAACAACCCGACCAGGATCTTCCTCATCCATATAGCCTCGCATGTAGCCAAAATTGTTGCCATGTACTTGGCCTCCACTGAACTGAGTGCCACGGATCTTTGTTTCCTGCTATACCAAGAAACTGTTGTCGAATCGATACTAAAAATCCCTCCAGATGTGCTCTTTCTGTCCGTTGGGCTCCCTGCCCAATCTACATCTGTGAAGCCATGCAACTTCACCTCATCCAACTATCTGTACCATAATCCATATCCTGATGTGCCTCTCAGATATCTCAATACATGCTTCCCCGCCTTCCAAAACAGCTTGGTAGGCTTAACCATAGCTTGTGAAAGCTGCTTAATAGTATAGCATATTTCCAGTCGTGTATTGACTAGATACATGAGTGAACCAACCAACTTTTGGTAAACAGTGGCATCCACTACCTCTGCCAGTGTAGCATCCTCTTTCCTCCAACCACCAGGAAGAGGAGTGTCGATAGGCTTGCAATCTTGCATGTTGAACTTATCCAGTATCTCCCGAGCATACTTGCCTTGAGACACAAAAAGTCCATCACTGCGCTGCCAAATTTCCAATCCCAGGAAATAATGAAGGAGGCCCAAGTCCTTCATCTCAAAATCCTTTGCAAGATCAGCCTTGCATGAGAGTATCAACTATTAATCACCTGTAAAAATTAAATCATCTACATAAATTACAATGATCAGCAACTTATCCTCCACCACAATCTGGTATAGGTTCGGATCTGCCTCACTCTTGGTGAATCCAGGACCAATGAAATAACTGTCTATCCATGTGTACCAAGCACGAGGTGCTTGTTTCAACCCATACAACGCTCTTTTGAGCCTGCACACATGCGACTCACTGCTGAAGGTCTCGAAACCTTTGGGCTGCTCTATGTACACCTCCTCCTCAATGAATCCATTGAGGAATGTAGTCTTCACATCCATCTGATGAATGTGCCAACCCATCTGCACTGAGAGAGCTAGGATGCTCCATATGGAAGAATACCTTGCAATAGGTGCAAAGGTTTCCTCATAGTCGATCCCCTCAATATGTGAGAAGCCCCGGGCAACAAATCTTGCCTTGTAATTCTCGACGCTCCCATCAGTAGCTTGCTTCACTTTGTAGATCCATCTCGAACCTACCACTGATTTCCCTTCTGGCCTTAGGACAATCTCCCATGCACTGTTTCTGACAATCAAATCATACTCTTCCACCATGTCATCTACCCATACAGGGTCCTCCACAGCTTCCTCGAAAGAGGATGGTTCTGTCATAATACACTTGCTCATTAGTGCCATGTATCCAGTATATTTGTCAGGTGATTGTCTCTGTCTGCGCTGTGATGTAGGTGCTCCTACAATATTCTCTGCATCAAGATTCAGTTGCTTAGCTTCTGTAGTGAGCTTCCACCCTTTGATGGTTGGCATTGCATGAGTGGTTTCTTCCACTCCATGAACCTCCTCTTGTGGATGATCCACATCCTGAGGCTCATCCTTAGGAACTAATAGCTCCTCATCTGCATGCAAGTGTGGCTCCCTCTCAAGAGAACACTTCATGTCTTTCTCCTCATGAAATATGATATCCTGTCACACAATAGTCCTACGACTATCTGGGAAATACACACGATAGTTGTGGTGTGTTTATGTGTGCCCCACAAATTTCCCAACCTCTACAGTCAGCTCCAACTTCTTCTTGGCATCCTTCATCACAAGAATGTAAACAAGTGAGCCAAAAGTCTTCAAATGAGAAATATTAGGCTTCTTAGCAGAAAATGCCTCTTCAGGTGTACTCATGCCACATACTCTATGAGGACAACAGATTTGCACATAAACTGCAGTATTGCAAGATTCAGCCCACAAGTGTATGGGAAGGCCCTAATCATGCAACATCGCCTGTGTAGCACCCACGATCGTTCTGTTCTTTCGCTCCGTGACCCCATTTTGCTATGGTTTATGAGGCACTATGAGCTCTCTTCGAATTCCTTTTGCGCTGCAAAAGTACTTGAATTTGCCAGAGATGAATTCACCACCATTATCGCTCCTAAGAGCCTTCACTTGCTTCCCCGACTCTTTCTCAACCAGTGCCTTAAACTCACATAACTTTGAGAATGTCTCACTCTTCTTCTGTATGAAGAAGATCCAACATTTATGATAAAATTCATCAACAAATATCACATAATACTTGTGCTTTGCTGTCGAAGCTACTGAGAAAGGTCCACACACGCCTGTGAATTCTCTCAAGGATCATCGTGGCATGAATTTCCTTCTCATTAAAGGTGGCTTTCACAAATTTTCCCAAAGTACATCCCTTGCACTGATCTGACTGCGCAAGTGTACCTTTGGGAAGCCCGGTAGAAATCTGCTACAAAATTTTCAAAGCGCCATGGTGAAGATGGCCCAATCTCCTGTGCCATAATTCGCCCTCATCCTGGCTCACCACTCCTTCTGCTTTGCCTACCATTTCTTCACAGCCATCTACCTGCAATTGATAAAGGTTCTTAACTCGAACCCCTATCCTTCAGGTTTCACCAGTTGCCTTACTGCGCAGGAAAGCCTTTCCCTCACTAAAGACAACATCATATCCCTTGTCTTCCAACATCGCCACAGAGATAAGATTATTCTTCAATCCTAGAACATGCATGACATCCTTCAAGATGAAAGGTTTACCAGACACCCTCTCAGAGGAAATGGTCCTGATACCAGTCGCACTATATCTACCATCATCGCCCATCTTGATGTGCACTCCAAGATCCTTCTCATCCATATCAGAAAACAAATCTTTGTCTCCGATCATATGGAAAGACACACCACTGTCAAGAAACCAAACTGAACCCATCACACTTGAGACCAAGCATGCGATTAGCGAAAAATCCAGCTGAAACTATGAGGCTAAGGCCTCTCCAGCTGTAGATCTAGTAGCCTGCTTATTTTTCTTCTTCTATGGACAATTAGTGGCGTAATGTCTGTGTTGGTGACAGTGAAAGAAGTTCACCTTGGACATGTCCTACTTCTTGCCTTTCGCACTAGATTGAGAAGTATTTTTCTCGCCCTTCCCCTTCCTTGCTTTGGTAGCCAAAGTGAAATTTTTTTCATCTTCATTCTTCGATGAAGATCCATCCCTGGTACTCTGCGTTATCTCCTCCTGCACAAGATCCGACCAAAGTTGCTCCCATCCCAGTAATTTCTCCCGACCATTGACAGAGTCCTTATAGGAATGCCAACTCTTCGGAAGCCCAAAGAGAGCCAAGCTCACCAATTCCTCTTCATCTACAGTAACTCCCACTCTTCCTAGCTCATCCCTACACTGGAAAAAATTTGTGAGGTACTTGGGTATACTTTCGCCCTTCTCCATTTTTATTTTCTTGATTTTATCCTTGAGCGCCAACTTCCTCTGGTCGCTCTTGCTTTGGAACAATTTTTTCAAAGCTTTCCACATCAAGAATGGAGAAGATTTACCATGAAGGACGGACACTATGTGATCCTTCACACCTTCCAATAGAATCCTTTGACATTTTTTTGTCTTATTTTGCCATGCGTCAAGTGCAGCAGCATCACTAGAAGCATGTTTTGGAATTTATGCGTCTATGAACTCCTTCAACCCATTATCCTCCAGCATAGCCTCCATCCTATCCTTCCATGCAATATAATTCGAGCTGCCCTCAAGGGCGTACTCCAATCGCAATCCGTTGAAAGACATCTCAACTTCGACACCAAGAAAACACTACTGCAAATTCGAATTCCACCAGCAAAAAACTCAACTACTTCAATGCTTTGCAATTGCTCCAATGATCAATGCTCTGATACCATGTAGAAATTATATAACTGATATGTTATATGTCTAATATTCTCCTGATCATACACTATTTGACTTCATGCACAATACAAAATATATTCCACCATTAAACATCATATGTGGAAATTAAATCAATTGCATGCACACATTAAAACCATTAAAATTCACACACATTAACATAGTGATTTATGGGAAATACTGAAGCTAAAAAAACCCCAACTATCTGTATATAATATATGGCATAGAGATCATGTAACAATCCTCATACAAAGCTTCTCACAAGCTTTCAGTACAATACAATCGCTACACACTAATCAGGTCCGATCTAGAAAATCCATGTACCGATCTTTGCCACCTGCTAGCTTGCCTCTACTGCGCAATCCCTGCTGAAGAATGGCTCTGAACGAACTCCAATTGGTCCAGCCTAGCTCACGCAATCCTCATTGGCATCTCCATCAATGTGTGGTGCAAAATCATGCAACACTATAGTCACAACTGATATTCAACTTGCCCTTTCACCTATCTCTCCACTGATCTCCACTAAAACTGTCCATGCACTGTAGTTAACTGATGTATTATTCAGTTGATTAATGAGTTAATATTTAGTGAATTAATTATTAATTAATTCACACCATTCTCACTAGTGTATCAATCAGTTAGACAAGATACAAATAGCTCAACTGTGTCTAACTGAACACAACTCCATCAACTACTTATACAACTCCACCAAACTCTGTCACATGAGTTCTAACTGAAGTCTCCATGAAATAGCTCCACTTAACCCTCAGGAATAGCATAATTCCTTCTGTCAACTCCTGTGCCACATTTGTGCACTTAACTGAAGTTCTCCAAGAGAATAAGTTAATGTTTATAGTCCAAATATTATTAAGAGCTAATAATATTTGACATATCTATTTTTAGACTGGAAATCTAAAAATAGATTCCACCCAATATGTCTAAAAATATAAGTCCATCTATTTTTTCCAACTTGACCAACCATCCGCAAATAGCATCCTGCAACTCATATAATATGATCGACCTGTCTAAAAATAGACATAGTATAAAAATAGACTTGCGCCAAAAATAGCCTGTGGGCCCACTTAATGAAGGTGACTCTTTTCACTAAGCTCATCATCTTGTTGCAATCTCAACATACTTCGTGACCAGGTTACTGCCTCAGGTTTAGGCAGTGAGGTATCCACTCCCTACTGGGGGAGTGAACCTAGACAGGTTCTGGAGGAGGCATTGCGGTGGTGCGCCTTTGACTGAGGGGTGCATCAATATTGCATCAGTGATAGATGTGGCCGAGTGGTGTGCTCTGGCTATTATTATGCGACTAGAAGTGTTATTTGCTCCACATCGGGCATCGGGCCCGCAGGTGGGAGTTTTACGCCAGTTGAGGGGTGGGCATTTTTTTGATTTCACTCACTTCTGTTTTGATGGTATGGTGTCTCAGCTGAACAGGGTCCAACTTGGATCCAAGTCATTTTCATACGCTAGCATCTTGTGTAGCATTATGTACAAGAGGGTGGTGTTGTTGAGGTCTGTTGTGGGAGTGCCTATTGGGGGGCCGCGAGAGCCTTGCATGAGGAGGTGGGCTCTGGTGATGCCACATGGAAGTGGTGGCATGGTGGGTCATTATTGGAACGACACAACAGAGGCCTGGTTTGAGGCCAACCTGCAAATGTTCTTTCCATACCCGTATGTAGGGATGGACTTTCAGGGTGATCCAGATATCAGTCTCCCTTTTGGTTATGTTTGGGGTCTCGCTGGTATGCGCTATATTATTTTGCATTTGTTCGAGTTTTTATGTACTTGTGTGTTTTTTTATTGACACTCACATTATTTTGGTTACTTGTGCAGATGTTGGTGAGGTGGGATGCCTAGTGGCCTGATTGGTGGGTCACGATCCTCCGCCACTACCTTGTGGTGGTCAGGGGGGAGGTGGCGCAAGTGGACCGGGTGGTGGTGCTAGTGGACCTGGTGGGGATGGTGTTGGCCCTTTTGATGAGGGTAGCAGCTCGGCTGCAACTAAGGTTGTGGTTGAGCGAGCTCGTGCATATGCTGCTGAGGCGCGCATTACAGTTCTTACGGTTCAGGTGGTCGCTCTAGAGGATTTATGGGGTCGAGTGGACTGCTTGACCCAAGGGATGTGTTACACCATTTTTTGGTCATCTAACCTATTATCATTAGATGGACCCAAGTACACCATGTAAGACCAGTTTTACCCTAAGTAAAACTGCTTTCACTATGTTAAAACAAGAAACCCCAAAAGGAAATATTAAACAAACCTATATTTGTTTGATTTTCCTCATGGAATAATTAATTAAACCATAATTTAATTATTATTCCCCGTCATGTTTAACCCAAAATCAAAGAAATTAATTAGATAAACCTTTATTTATCTTATTATTTTCTAGGAATAATTATTTAAACCTTATTTAGATGATATTCCTTGTTAAATATGACCAAATCACCCACAAATAATTAAATAAATCACTATTTAATTAATTATATTTCAACCACTTCCTTAAATAATTAAATAAATCATTATTTATTTGATTATCTTCTAACCGCTTCCTTAAAAATATAAATAAATCATTTATTTATTTATTTTTGACAAATTAAGGGATTTGACCCAAGTCAAATACCTTTTCCCTCCAACAAATATAATAAAATATTCCATAAAAAGTGGATCTAGATCTAGTTAACCCATGCACCAAGATCTAGAATGACCCAATATTTTGTTATAAATAGGAAGGTTTTTCCTACCATTCTTCACCTTTTGTTGCCTATTAGATCACTCTGGATCTATACACTTGGTCACTCTTTTCTACCATTTGCTGTGTGAGCTCCCTTTGAGTTCCATTCTTTGTGTGGGTCTTCTACACCAACAAGAGAGAGAAATCTTAGATCTGAAGTGCTGAGGACTTCCAAGAACCCATCCCACTGAGGGGAATTGGATACACCTTCTTGTTTTCCTCCCAAGTGCCCCATTAATATAAAAATTCTTTCAAAAATTGTTCTTGTCTTGTCTATTGGTATATGGAGCAAACCCTTACTTTTTCTGCTTAATGTCTTTCCATGCATAGATCTGGTTTTTTGTAGCTCTTTTATGTCTAACTAACCGCAGATCTGAAGATATTGGCAGCCACTTTTTTTGTTAGGGCTATTAGTTATGCGTAGCTAAAGTGGTCCTTTTTCGTACACTTCGACAAAGGATTCATACTAACAGGATGCTTGCTTGAGGTTTCATGGAAGACTTTGAGGAGGTTTGGCTAGAGACAGTGATGGCCTGGGAGAGGGATTATCGGCCCACTCTACTATGGGTAGCTATTGTAGTGGTGACAATAACTTCGGTGGTGACACTAGGAGCAGTGGTGGGCCTAGGTGCTCCTCTTGAGGGGGCACCCCCCTAGGGTAGTTTTGTACACAGGGAAAGCACCCGTTATGAGGATGATTCTCTTATTTTTTATGACATTTATATCTTCGGGATGGACAATGGGCCAACGATACTATTTTTGCACTCAGATACACATATTTTTTATATATATATGAGAGGTCTTTTTGCGGCTCTACATGGTGTGCTATCTATTTCGGTTTATGTATTTTGTGTTATGCTGATGGATATCTATGTTTTGGGTTTTTTACGTATGATGGTTTATTCGTGATGCATTTCAGTCTAGGATATTGTTAGCTATGCAATCAGCTGCTTGGTTTTGATTCCTTGATACATGTGAAAATGTAATGTAATCAAATTGTCTGCTTAATCTTTTGGCACACAAATATTTTCTAAATAGGTTTGCGTCTTTGGTTTCAAATTTTTGGTTTAACTGCAATACTACTAACTAGGAATTGAGGTAGACATGCATATGGCATATGCCCTAATGGAGGGCATCGCACATAAGTCTGATAACGACATCATATTCTACCTGATTGCTGGTTTCTAATCTGATGCACACATCGTTTGAACACTGTGGTGATTGGTTAGGGTGGTAGATGACCTAGGCGGCTGCAGCTATGTTTTGAGACCATCACGATGCTCCATCAGCAAATATGAAATAGGGTTTAAGTTGGTGATCCATGGTGGCACTTTGAGTGCATTTTTTACATAGGTTTTCGAGTCAAAAATATTTTTGTGTTGGGATTTTTGTGTACTCTAACTCTAGAGAATAAGGGCCATTGGGGCCCTTATGGGTAGAACTTCTTGAGGTACAGGCCGTTGATGGGGTTAGTGAGGTAGGTCCTGTCCAGTTCCATCAAGATGTATGCCCCCTATCGGAGACAATGTTTGATGATATAGGGTCCTTTCCACAAGGTTTCAAATTTTCCTGGCCCTAAGGCATGTTTTGCAACATCATAGCAAAGGACTAACTCACCCTCGGTAAATGAACGAGGGGTTATGTGGTGGTCGAATGATGCTTTCACCCTTTTCTTGTGGGCCTCATTTTGTTGCAGCGATTGTCTCCAACTTTTGTCAGCTAGTTATAGTTGTACTAGGTGTTGTTCTAGAGGCTGGGTGTCATCAAGGAGTTTGATGGCAGCGTGCAAGTTTGGGATCTTGTGGAAATCAATGAAAAATCGTAAGGTACCTTGGTCTTTTGCAACAGGAATAAAGTGGAAATACTGGGATGAGGGGGTGGTTGAAATATTATCTTGGGCATCTGATGATACAAGTCATATGTGGTGAATTGTGTCACTAGCATGCTGCGGGGGAAGGATCTCGGTAATGGAGTCCTGTGTGAGAATAAGGTCAGATTTCCCACTAGGATAGTCAATTTCCAGTAGGTTAAATTTGTTCTTATCACATAGGTGCCTGAATGCGTTCATTAGCGGGCATACCTCTGGTGTGTGATCATGGCTAGTGCAAATGGTGCATAGTATCACAGCGCTAATAGAGTAGATAGTGTGATATTCTATGCTACTCGTTGTCCCTGATGTGGATGCTTGGAAAGGGTCGGTCGTAGAAGAGGTCGTCTTCTGCTTCCATTTCCGTGTCGTAGGTTGAGACTTGCCTCCCTCTTTGGTGGATGGTTGACTTAATGCCGCTCGAGCTGCTTTCAGTTTAGGGAGATGTGCACACTTAAATGTATGATGGAAGTGTGAGAAAATTAAGCAATAAGTGAATGTGATCCTCTCTTGATTAGAGAGAAGTTTTTGAGGGAGAGACGAGACTATGTGGAGACTATTTGTAAGGGGCTTGATTTCTCTGCATTGGTTGACTCGGTGATCGTTTAGATCACATAGGCAGCATGTTATCCTAGGCTTTTCTTGGGGTACATGTGGTTAGTGTGTGGTCTTATCAGGCTTGACACACCACTGTGGTGGTGGGGACATTGAGCTGGCGATGTATGTTTTATGCCATTCCCAGAGATCGTCCATTCTCTTTTTTACGACATTAATCATGTCGATAGTGGGAAAAATCTGCGATACATAAGTATAATGTCGGTCATAATGATTACCCTGACATATCAGGAAAAATATTTGTGATATGGGGGACCCATCATGCTTGGTCTAAGGCCAGGTGGGGAACCAGTGTCGCAATGCTGCTAAGTCAGGGCAATGGACAACTATATGGTCTGCCCTTTTGCATAATGTGCATGCAGGTGTGTTTTGTGAAGTGTCGTTAGGGATAAATAGGTGTTCCCTGTTGGGCCATTATTTTCCTGACAAGAACATGATAGACCCACGCATATCCTCTGCTTGGGTCATGGAGCTGCCTGTGGACTCGGCATCCATATCGTCTTCTTGGGAAAGGTGAACTATGGCTGAGCGGAGGCTAGCCAAGGCTAGCCGGAAGTGAGGTATGTAGTGACAATCCTCCAAGAGGTGATTGTCAGTGCATAGAGGACATGTGAATTTCGTTGCCCGTAGTCACACATAGTAAACCATTTCAATTGGATACCATCTGTGAATGAGCTCCAATGTAGTGCACTCTTTGAGGTAGTGGCCACGTTCATCGCATAACGTACAATGTATAATGGGCATTACTGGGGGTCTTTCTACGAACCTATGCTCCTCTTGTAAGTATAGGATGGTACGTAACTCATCATTGATAGACTGGATGGAGGGATCCTCTTGATAGGATCACTCAATTGTGTTTAAGGCATCCCTATATCATGGTATTTCTGGAAAATGGTGGGTATCGTTCCCACATGTGTCACAGAGGTCACATGCGTGATTGGTACACAACAGTTTGCTTGTACTTTTGGTGGCTGGTTCCTTTTTACGAGAACGCGACATCGAGATGTCTGCTTCGGAGCCAAGGAGTGGTTTTAACTTGTCCAACTCTAGACATATGTGGGTAGGGTGGCCTATGAAATCACATATAGAGCATGTTGATGACTCCCTTTGCATGGTGGGGGTCACTACTTTCTTTCCTCTCTTTGCAGTTTTCTTGGCCGTGGTAACCGTTTCGCAATGGGAACTTCCCTTGCAGGGGTGGTTGTGACTGTTTCTTGGGTAGGTTGGGGCTCCTTGGGATTGAGGGGCTTTAAACCTATGACAGTAATGTTTGTAGCTCATGTTATGGAAGGGGGAACAATTTACCAAATTGGGAATTCCAACGATATGTTGGGTAACACCAGTGTCGCCAAAACCTGCTGGGAGACGAAGCCAGGGGGTGGGTAGAGGAAAGGGGTTTGGGAGGAGATGTAGGCTATAAAGGCTACCGTGGTTGATGCCTCGGTGTCTTTACTGCTTGAGTCTGTGTCCTGACTCGCCTCGACGCTTGATGTGGATGTCATGCACACCGGGGACCCTGTGGCCTCAGACGACACCTCAGGGATAATGGGGGGATCTCCTAGGAATGACCCTAGGACGAACGATGGTTTGAATTGGCCAGGACCATATTCTTGATACCGTGAAAGACCATCTATCGATGTATCTACATAGGGTAGAATTACATCTGTGTTGGTTAGGGGATGCTTTTCATTGTGCATCAGCTAGTCTACCGTAATGATTCGATCCTCGTGGGGGAACATCATGATGTAGAAGACGGATGATGCTATGGCAGACATGGCATACATGTAAATCTGCCCAAGGAGTATATTGTAATCCAAATGAGCATCCAAGACTTCGATGTCTACGTGGACCGTCTTATCGGCTAAGAAGACTGGTGCATTTTGAAAGAGGCCAATGGGGGTTGAGGGACGACTGTCGTACGCTCTAAGTGTGATGATGGAAGGTTTGAGTTTGGGGGATCCTAACTTCTGCCACACATTATTTGACATGATGCATGTGGATGCACCCTCGTCAATGACACATTGGTGAATAGTAATATTCTGTACCGAGACTGGTATCTGGAAGGAAACCATGGATGGAAGCCTAGGGGTGAATTTGTCCAAGTCAAAAGCCATCATGCAAGTATCGGCAAGGTCGATAGCACCTAATGCAAAAATTAGGGATTTTCGTTTCTTGGGGCATGACTGTAGTACTTCCAATGTGGACATAGCAGCAAGTGATTGAGCTAAATCGTTTACGATGCTATAATTGTGGGCTGCTTTGGAGTAGTTACCTACTCGCCTATTAGGCCCTTTTACCATTTTTGGCAATAGTTCTGTAGGAATATTTGGAATGGTTAAAGGTGCAGTTGACACGCTTGTACTAGCCCCTGATGTATTAGTGTCTGGTGGGGTGTCGTAGTTGCGATTCCGAGTTTGGAAAAACATTTCTTCCCCAACCATGTAGATCTCATGGTTGTTTTTCCTGAAATCATCTGGGTTTTGCTACTGAGTGCTAACCATCCCTTAATGGGGGAAAGGTTCTTGCATCACCGCAATTTGCTGGGAAGATCCTCCTTGTCCTCGATTAATCTGTATCTTTTTAAGCTCAGAGAGTTCGAGATAGTGGTGAATATGGTGCCCGTACTCACCACATATTAAACAAGAATAGTTTGTTCGTAGAGGTGGCCTTTTGTCTTGCCTTTGGGAATTTCTTGGCTCCTAGTTTTGATTTCAGTTATAGTTACCTCCAGCCTAGGATTGCAGTGGGCACTGTTGGTTGCTGCCCCCCTGTCCAAGTTTCTCTTTGGGCTTGTTTTTTGTATTTTTCTTAACCACGTTAGGAGGGTAGTTCTGCTGATCATACTGGTGTGCTTGATTTTGGGACAACTGCACAAATTTCACCTATGCATTGTTTTGTGTAGGTGGGTTATGTGCATGGGAATAAGCATAATGTTGTCCCGTGTTTTCACCTAGTCATTGGGGGGGAGCTCTTCCGTCAGTATTTTGGGAGGCCAATTGGGGTCATGTGCGATGGGGTCATTGGTGATCTTGGTTAAATCATGTAGATTCAACACCGATAAGAAGGGTGACTGGGAGGTTGATGCCATGGAAACATGTGAAGACACAAATTTCTGGTTAGAATGAGGGTTAGTCTATGACGTACCCTGTTGTGAATTCAGCTGGCTTCCCGTATGGGATGCGCTCCTCTACCCCCTAGGAGACGAGGGGGGAGTGGTGTGCGGTGTGGTTTTGGGAGACCGACTAGGGTTCCCAACTAAGGTTTTTCCAAGAAAGGATGAACCAACGATTGTGGCAATGTTCTGTCTTTGATGCCTAAATGGAAAAATACTTTGAACCCCTTCTGACAATGGGGGGAGGTCCAAAAGACGCCTGAACTGACGAGGTTTCGTTGGAACTGTTTGGGTGTTGACCAGGGTAGGTTTTGGAAAAATTTTGAGGGGATTGAGTCTATTATCACGAAAAATTTATGGCCGCATACATCAAAAAAAGTGGAAATGAAATGAATTTTCCCTTTAACTTAATCTATGTGATCAATCAAGAAAAAAATGGTTTTGTTTGTTTGCGCGTGATACTCAAAATCCTAGAAGACCTATTACACCCTAAAACACTCAAAAGTAACTAGGCCTTGAGAATATTTCTTGCAAGTGCTGGCACAATGTCTCGTAAGAGCTGGCGACGCCCCCAGTCAGCCAAAGAGAATCCACCAAGGTAAGGGTAGAGGGTCTGGCACTTACCTGCACCGTCACCTATAGGGTAAAGGATGCCCTAGTTTTTTGCCACTAAGAACCACCATCCCACATGAGTGTTCGAGTCTTTAGATTCTTGGTATTTAGCTAATAGTACCGAGTATCTGCCAGGTCAGGTAGCCCAACTGATACCGCATGCACTGTGCCTAAGCCTAACCCCCTCTGAATCGGGTCTCTGTCGCGCTCGGGTTTTCTTTTCCATGGGCCGATAGGTGGATTTTAAATCTCCATAAATACACAACTTCTATGTTTCAATGTGAAGTGTGATCAAGGTGGCTTATTGGATGCCTACCCTGATCCTAACTTAATCTATAAATTCTTTTGTGGCCCCTGTGGGGAGAATTTAGTGAGTTGGTTTAAGTTAGTTTTAGGTGGCTTTCTTTACTTAGTGGGTGAGCGTGTGTGAGCATATGGTGAAAAATCTCATAATTTGAACATATGGATATCGGTGATCATTTACAAAAGTCCCCTAGTTAAACTATGTGACGTTGTTCCTTGCTCAAATGGAAAACATTTGCGGATAATAGGCTGCTTCCAAATATTCCTAGTTAGTCTATGTGAGTAACTAAAGGAAGATGGTGAATAAAAAATGTAGAGCATTCATATGCTTGTCTAGGGTCACCAAATGGTGCAAAGACATCAGAGATTACTTGCTCTAATTAGTGATTCAATCCTAGTCCTGCAATTTCATAGATGCAAAAATTGAATTTAAACTAAACAATTTCTACACTAGCTTATGCATGTGTGGTCTTGGGCCACTTACTCGGACTAGTTAAACTAAGTGTGCATACCAGAATTTTCAAAAAACGTAAACTGTTCGGAAAGCAATGGTTAATTCCCCCCTACTTAAACTATGTGAAATTTTTTTGCAAAGACCAACAAAAATGAAAACTAACTCTATGCCTACAGAAAGCAATAAGAAATGAGCTCTCAGAAGCTGTGGGGTATCAACACAAGTGTTGGCATATACATTAGGGGCTGCCCAGCACACTTACAAGTAGAAAAAATGCAGAATATATGGAGAAAAAATCTCAATCTACAATTTGCACGCAAAAGACCTTGACAGGTGTGCCTTCCTGCGCGTAGGTCAATCCTGAATGCAAGCAATGTGCCTCTATGAGGAAAAAATGTGCACAAAATTCCTCAAGTAAAAATATTAGGAGTTGCCTTCTTTAGTCTATCACCTCAGTGAGTCTAGGGATTGCAAGATGGGTTAGAGGATTGTCAGCTCCACTCCAACATAGACAAAGGGTCTCCTGCAAAAGATGGCACAACCACATAAACTTGGAACATGTCAGTGGAGTCACCAATCCTATTGTGGTGGATTAGTCACACGGGTGTACGAAATCACACCAGCTTAAAGAGTGTGGTCTACTCTTTAAACTATTGATAATAGGCAGAAAGTGGGGGAGCTCAAAAGCATAAAAACTAGTGGAAATAGTATGCTAAAGTATGCCCTGGTTAAACTAAAAATAAAACACAAATATACAGAAGCTATATAGAGAGTCAAAACGATAATAATGAAAACAATGGCTTGATGGCCTCTTCTTATTAAACATTTGAAATGGAGAAGAAATTTTACCCACTTTTCAAAGGGCCCCTAGGCAATGGCTCTAGGTCCCAAGGCAAGGATGTTGCCTTCCAATCTTTGCCTCTGATGCAGTCTCCCTCTCTCTCTCTGTTGTGGTGGACTAATATGTTGGGTGGCCAATTATCGAGTCCCCTTTAGCTCCAACTCTGGGTCACACACACTGCTAGTGTTGCTTGGGAAAATTTGGCCAGCATAACAATGTGATCACCATTTCTTCATCTCTTGGGGGCTTTATATAAGTGAGTTTCAAATCCTCCTTCCCTCACTTGGTACATGATGGATAGTGACCCAAGGGAGAGGTGTGATTCCATTATGTGCTCAAATATTCTTTTGTGTGCTCACATAGTGTCTAAGGAAGCATTGGTGGTTGTCCTTAGGTGGATTTCACATAAGGCGTAACTGTCCTTTGCTTGGTGTGGTCCCGGAAAGCGAATTTTTTCCATTTCCAGGAATGCGCACTTATAGGGCAAAAAGGCGCGTAGAAGGCGCTCTTCTCGAAGGACAAAACATGCAATTCAACATTTATGAATAGTTCAAATCTGATTTTCTCAAAACCTTAGAGATTTTAAATACTTATTGTTTCGATAATGTCTTCCTGCCATGTAAATCCTTAGTTTCAACATTAATTTATGTCGTCTTCTACTGTACGATTTTCCAATGTTAACGGTGACCTTTCTTGGAGACCTTTCTTGATCTAATTTGGGCAAATAGGTGCTGCCCTTCTTTCACATTTGATTTCAGCTCTCAGTCATGAAAAACAGTGATTTAAGAACACCAAGATTAACCCTACAACCTATGAAACCCTAGTGACCTAGTGAGAGGCTCTTTAACTTGGTCTTTGAATGAAAGCTTGGCTTAGGGTCTTTAAGTATGAAAAACAGAGTTCTTGACAATTTGATGTATTGAAGATCCAAAATCCAATGTACTTGATTTATCTAAAGAGTCTATAGAGATAGTTTTGAGACCATCAATGCTTGAGGAATTTGATGAACATGGGAAAGGGTACGTTGTTTGGAAATCCCAGATGGAAAGTGGAAGGGTTAAGCATAGGAAAAATAGAGAATAGGAGTTATGGGTATGAAAATGGGACAGAGATGAGTGTCATAAGTCCATGAGGGATCTTCTAGGAGTGGTAGGCTAACCAGGGAATGGAAGAGTAGTGAAATAGTAAAAAAATTATCTTAAGGATAGTGAAGGCAGTGAGATTTATAAAACTCACAATATTCATGAATTTTGTTTTTAGAAATCTAGGATAAGCATCTAGTCATTTAGAAAATGGAAAAAATTACTGATGACTAACAGTGGCTCCACTTGGGGAGGGCAACTATATCAAATCTCTGAGTTTATGAAGACTAGTGCCTCATCCATTGGGAAGGTTTTTCTTTTTTTGTTTGCTGATGTTTCTTTTGAAGTCATGATCTTCAAAGATCTAAAAAAAATGATTACTTCAACTTCATCTCTACCTACCCATCTTACTTGGCCTAGCATTTTTTCTTCCTTGGGTGCACTTAAATTAGTAAACCCTTGACATTATTTTCTTTTGAAAGCAAAAACAAACTATCTACTTCTACGCTTATTACTTCCAAGAGTTCATATTATGCTAGTGAACTCTTTTTATTCTCTACCTAGACTATTTGAATGTCAAGATTAAGCTATATGATAAAATTCATTCTCTAAGCTATTGACATGAAATTGAAGAAATGGTTCAAACCAAGAATAGGAAATATGATTCACCATGGGCTGTGGCATTAGGACAAGCTGCACACAAATATTATTTTTGTACAAACAAAACTAGAAATCATGAGGGTTGTGATTGATCATTTGTTAAGTCTCCTCATCTTTCTCTTTGGTTCAGATTTGAGCATGGAGTGTAGAAATTATATAACATATGCATGTATATATCCAGATTCTCCTGATATAGCAATATTTATCTTCTTTCTAAATACAGAATCCTTCCACTGTCAATCTTTTGCAGAAATTTAAAAATCCAACTGCAAACATATGAAGCAATAAAAACAATCACACATAACACAGTTGTTTAATGGGAAATACTGAAGCTAAAAACCCCAAATATCATATATTATGTATCATGGAGATCATGTAACAATCTCATACAAAGCTTATTACATCAAGCTCTCAGTACAATCAATCGTCAAACACTAATCAGAAGAAATCTGCAAATCCGTGCACTGATTTCTTGCAACCTGATTGCCTGCCTCAACTATGCAATCCCTGCTGAAGAAGACCCCTAAATGAATTCGAATCTACCTTGCCTTGACTATGCAATCCTCATTGGAAACTCCAATGTGTGTGTGATTCAATCAATGCATCACTATACTCACAACGTATAGTCCATCTCACCCTTTCACCTATCTCTCCGCTGGGTCTCCACTGGAACTGACATGCACTGTATTTAACTGTTGTTTCTGTTCAGTTGTTAGTGATTTATTAGTGTGAATTAATTAACTAATTAATTCACTTAACTCTCACTAGTGTATCTTTCAGTTGGACTAGATACAACTAGCTCAACTGAGTTTAACTCTAATAATTGAGTTAAACTAAATAACAAATCCTGTAACTACTCTTCCAACTCTGTCATAACTTTTCCACTTCAATTATAACGAAGCCCTCCATGCATGAACCACCAGTAAACCCTAGGAATTTCATAATTCATTCAGCCCACTAATTTTCCAAATCTGTATACTGAAATAAAGTTCTCCAAGAGAATAAGTTGATATTTAGAGCCTTATTATTATTAAGGGATAATAATAATCAACATGCATCTATTTTTAGATCGACAATCTATAAATAAACTTCGCCCAATATTCTAAAAATATAATTTCATCTATTTTCAAAATTGACCAACCATACACAAATAGCATCCTGCAACTTTAAAATATGATCACCATGTCTAAAAATAGACATAGTCTAAAAATAGACTTACACCTAAAAATAGCCTGCGGGCCGACTTAGTGAAGGCGACTGATTTTCACTAAGCTTCATCATCTTGTTGAATCTCAACACTCCCTCTCAACAAGATAGGGATTATCCTTCACCTTGATCCTGCCTCTATGGTATTCGAATTTTCTCCTGGTGAGCACCTTCATCAGACTCTCTGCATCCTAAGCTTCCATAGGAATGCACTGAAGCAACAGGATCTTCCGCTGCACACAATCTCTGATGTGATGATACCGAATATCAATATGTTTAGATCTATCATGAAACACAGGATTAGAAGTGAGTTTAATGCAACTTTTATTATCATAATGTATCATTGTAGGATCTAAATGTGAACCAAACAAACCGACCAAGATCTTCCTCATCTAGATAGCCTCACATGCAGCTTGACTTGCTGCCATGTATTCTGCTTTCACTGAACTGAGTGCCACGGATCTTTATTTCCTGCTGTACCAAGAAACTGCTGTAGATATTATACTAAAAACCCCTCTCGATGTGCTCTTTCTGTCTATTTGGCTACTTGCCCAATCTGCATCCGTGAAGCCATGCAACTTCACCTCATTCGTCTGTATGTACCATAAGCCATACTCAGATGTTCCCCTAAGATACCTAAGGATGTGCTTGTATTCCTTCCAAAATATCTTGGTAGGCTTAACCATCACTTGTGAAAGTTGGTTCACCGCATAACATATGTCTAGTATTGTATTAATAAATACATGAGCTAACCCACCAACTGTCGATAAACAGTGGAATCCACTACATCTGCCGATGTAGCATCCTCTTTCATTCAATTTCTTGGAAGAGGAGTATCAATAGGCTTGCAGCCTTGCATGTGAAACTTCTCAAGTATCTCCCAAGCATACTTGACTTGAGACACAAACATTTCACCTTCTTACTGCCATATTTCCAATCCAAGGAAATAATGGAGGCCCAAATCCTTCATCTCAAATTCCTTTGCAAGATCTTCCTTGCATGAGTGTATCAACTGCTCATCACTCATTAGTATTAAATCATCAAAATAAAGAAAAATGATTAAAATCTTACCCTCCACCACAATTTGGTACAATTTTGCATCCGCCTCACTCTTGGTGAAGCCAAGTCTATTGAAATAGCTGTCGATCCGAGTGTACCAAGCACGAGGTGCTTGTTTCAGCCCATACAATTCTTTTTTGAGTCTAAACAAATGTGACTCACTGCTGAAGATCTCAAATCCTTCAAGCTGCTCAATGTACACCTCTTCCTCAATGATCCCATTAAGGAACATAGTCCTCACATCCATCTGATGAATGTGCCAACCCATCTGCACTGAGAGAGCAAGGATGGTCCTTATGGAATAATACCATGCGATTGGTGCAAAGGTTTCTTCATAATCAATCCCCTCGATTTGTGACAAGCCCCGGGCAACAAATATTTCCTTATACTTCTTGACGCTCCCATCAACAACTTGCTTTACCTTGTAGATCCATCTTTATCCTAGAATTGATTTACCCACCGGCCTTGGAACAATCTCCCAAGCACTTTTTCTGACAATGGAGTCATACTCCTCCACCATGGCATCTACCCATGTGGGCTCCTACACTTCTTCTTCAAAAGAAAATGGTTCTGTCACAATACACTTGCTCACAAGAGCCATGTATCCAGTAAATCAGTCAGGTGATTGTCTCTCTCTGCACTGTGATGTAGGGACTCCTACATTCTACGCTGCATCAAGCTTCAGTCTCTTAGCTTCTGAGGTATGCTTTCTACCTTGTCTGATGTTTGGTTTTGCATGAGTGAACTCCTCCAATCCATGAGCATCCTTCTATGGTTGATCCACATCTAGATTCTCATCTTTTGGAACAGGCAGTTCCTCCTCTGCATGAAAGTCTATCTCCCTCTCAAGCATAGCTCGTGAAACACCCACGATCATTCTGTTCATCCTCTCCATGACCCCATTCTACTGTGGGTTATGAGGCATTATGATTTCTCTTTGAATTCCTTCTTTGCTACAGAAGTATTTGAATTCATTCGAGATCTATTCACCGCCATTATCACTCCACAAAGCCTTCACTTGCTTCCTCGACTCCTTCTCCACTAATTCTTTAAACTCACAGAACTTTGAGAATGTTTCACTCTTCTTATGCATGAATAATATACAACATCTACGAGAATATTCAACAACAAAAATAACATAATATCTGTGTTTTTCTATTGAAGAAACCGAGAAAGGTCCACACACATCTGTGTGAATTCTCTCCAGGATCACCGAAGCATGGTTCTCCTTATCATGAAAGGTGGTCTTCAAAAACTTACCCATAGTACATCCCTTGCACCGATCTGACTGCACAAGAGTACCCTTGGGAAGTCCAGTAGAAATCTGCTGCAAAATCTTCAAGGCGCCATGGTGAAGATGGCTCAATCTCCTGTGCCATAATTTTCCCTCATCCCAGCTCACCACTTCTTCTACTTTGCCCATCATTGTAGCACAACTATCTACCTCTAGCTTGTAGTGATTCTTAACTCGAATCCCTATGCTCTTGGTTTGACCCATTGTTTTATGTCGCAGGAAAGATTTTCCTTCGCTAAAAACAATGCCATAGCCTCGGTCTTCCAACATTGAGACTGAGACCAAGTTCTTCTTCAGACCTGGAACATGCATAACATCTTTCAACATAAATGGATTACTTGACGCCCTCTCAAAGGTAATGGTCCTAATTTCAATCACAGTGTATCGACCATCATCTCCCATCTCTATATGCATTTGAAGGTCCTTCTCCTCCAAGTCACTAAAAAACTCTTTGTCTCCTGTCATATGAAAAGACACACCACTATCAAGATACCATACTGATCCCATTGAGCTTGAAACCAAGCATGTGATCAAAGAGAAATTGAGTTCAAATTTTGAGGCTAAGGCCTCACCCACTGCAGCTCCAGCAACCTTCTTTTTCTTCTTCTTCTGTGGGCAGTTAGTGGCGAAATGCCCATGTTCGTGACAATGAAAACACTTCACCTTGGACAAATCCCACTTATTTCCTTTAGCTTCAGATTTTGGATGGGATTTCTTCCCCTTCCCCTTCCTTGCTTTGGTAGCAAAAGAAAAATTCTCTTCATCTTCATTCTTTGACGAAGAGCCATCCCTGGTACTTTGCCTTATCTCCTCCTACACAAGATCCAACCAAAGTCGCTCCCAACACGACAGTTTCTCCCGTCCATTGATAGAGTCTTCGCAGCTATGCCAACTCTTCAGAAGCCCAAGGAGAGCCAAGCTCACCAAGTCATCATCATCAACATTAATCCCCACACTTTGTAGTTCATCCATACAGTGGACAAAATTCGTGAAATATTTTGGAATACTGTCACCCTTCTCCATTTTTATTTTTCTGAGCTTATATTTCAGTGCCAACTTCCTCTCGTCGATGCTGCTTTGGAAAAAATCTGTCAAAGCCTTCCACTGTGCAATTTGAGTGGCTTTCCCATGAAGGTTGGACATAATATCATCCTTCACACATTCCAACAGAATTCTTCTTGTCTTTGCTACCTTCTTTTTCCATGCGTCAAGTGATGCAGCATCGGTAGAACCTGGCTTAGGAACATCGCTATCGATGAAATCCTTCAGTACATTGTATTCCAGCACCGCTTCCATCCTATCCTTCCAGGCTATGTAATTCGAGCTTCCCTAAAGGGAATACTCCAATCACAACCCATTGAAAGACATTTCAATGTATACTCAACTGTCGCACCAAAAAATTTCTGCAGCAAATTCGAATTGTCCACCAACACAAACTCAACAATTCTTCACAATTGCAATCTTCAAGAATTAACACCGCTCCGATACCATGTATAAATTATATAACATATGCATGTATATATCCAGATTCTCCTGATCTAACAATATTTATCTTCTTGCTAAATACAGAATCCTTCCATTGTTAATCTTTTGCGGAAATTTAAAAACTCAATTGCAAACACATGAAGCAATAAAAACATTCGCACATAACACAGTTGTTTAACGGGAAATCCAGAAGCTAAAAACCCCAAGTATCATATATTATGTATCATGGAGATCATGTAAAAATATCATAAAAGGCTTAGTACATCAAGGTCTCAGTACAATCAATCGTCACAAACTAATCAGAAGAAATCTCCAAATCCATGCACTGATTTCTTGGCACTTGATAGCCTGCCTCCACTGTGAAATCCCTACGGAGGAAGACTCCTGAATGAATTCCAATCTACCTTGCCTTGACTGCGCAATCCTCATTGGCAACTCCAATGTGTGTGTGATGCAATCAATGCATCACTATAGTCATAATAGATAGTCTATCTCACCCTTTCACCTATCTCTCCATTGGGTCTCCACTGGAACTGACATACACTGTAGTTAACTATTTTTTTTGTTCAAGTGTTAGTGAGTTATTAGTTGTGAATTAATTAACTAATTAATTCACTTAACTCTCACTAGTGTATCTTTCAGTTAGAATAGATACAACTAGCTCAACTGAGTTTAACTCCAATAACTGAGTTAAATTGAATAACAAATCCTGTAACTACTCTTCCAATTTTGTCATAACTTTTCCACTTCAGTTCTAACTGAGTCCTCCATGCATGAACCACCAGTAAACCCTAGGAATTGCATAATTCATTCAGCCCACTGATTTTCCAAATCTTTATACTGAAATAAAGTTCTCCAAGAGAATAAGTTGATATTTAGAGTCTGATTATTATTAAGGGCTAATAATAATTGACACGCATCTATTTTTAGATCAATGATCTGTAAATAGGCTTCACACAATATTATAAAAATAGAATTCCATCTGTTTTTCCAACTTGACCAACCATCCACAAATATCATCATGCAACTTCTGAAATATGATCACCATGTCTAAAAATAAACATAGTCTAAAAATAGACTTACACCTAAAAATAGCCTGCGGGCCCACTTAGTGAAGGTGACTTATTTTCACTAAGCTTCATCATCTTATTGAATATCAACATGGAGAACCAATATCTTTCTTTCCTAATCTATTCTAAATGACAAGTCAAGTTTAGATGTTTTGACAAGTTCTCTTTCACTAACCTATCAGCAATAAATTGAAAACATGTTTAGCCATGATTAGGCTAGATGATTGAACAAGACTCCTTTTGAACAAGTAGTGGCATTTAGACTTGCACACTTTTAGTAGTACTCTTTTTCGGGTATGGGGTTGTACCTCTTTTTCAAATCTGCCCTCTTTTTCCTTCTTTGTTTTTTGTGTTTTTTTTTGTCAAAACAAATTGAAACTAAAGCTAGAAAAATGCTCATAGGGTTGAGCTTATTTTCATGCCTATCTATCCTAATCTAACTTAAAGGCATACATTCAGTTGGTGAACTCTCTTTTCCAATACAACCAATTAAGTAGATGATTCCGTGATTGATCTTTGTTCAGCTCCTTGAGTATGTTGGATAGACAGAAGGGCCACTCCCATCTTACTTGCTTTTGAACAGTGGTGCCTAAAATTCTCTTTAAACCTTGCATCAAACTACTCTTAACATATTTCACTCCCTCTTCGAATTTCTCTAATAAATCAGTAAAGGGATCTTCAAACAATACCTGAATGTGAGGACTTGGAAAATAAGCTTGATCCAGGACTGCTTCTTCCTCCACTTGAATGAGCTTGGGACTCATTTGGGAAAGAAAATATTCCTGATCAAGGTGGATATCGGTGGTCACCCACCTATTCCATTTGGACCTGCACCATCAATTCTTGCAGCTTTTCACATTCAGCATAGCTTACTATTTTTAGCAGGTTTTCGGGTCCTGCATTCCTAGGGCCGTTTTGGGGCCTTAATGATCCAAGTGGACATTGGTGGCCACCCACCTATTCCATTTTAACCCCCACCATCAGTTCTTTCAGTTTTTAAGTTGCAGCACAACTTACTATGTTTAGCAGTTTTTCGAGTCCTTAACTTCTGGAGCCATTTTTAGGCCCTAAACGACGTTTTTTGGGCATCGTTTTTGTGGCGAATATGATTCTGTTCCAAAATTTATATTTGCAAAAATAGTTGTAGTCCTTGGATATATATTTCTAACAAGGTATCATATGCGTCAAACGGAGATCATATGCCGAAGTTACGTCCCCGAGAAGTTGAAACACCAATTTACCCAAACGGGGCCCACAATTTTGGCACTTCATCTCCTAGGGTTAAGTTTTTGGATGTTGGGAGTTCTCCATTGTTTCTCCATAATAAATAGGCCCTTGAGCCTCATTGTAACACAGTTTAGAGGTCTGTAGCCACCACATTTCTTCTTAGAGATTCGCTACCAGCACCCTAGCTATTTTATTTCCATTATGTCTGTAAGCATATTTCTGTTATTTGATATTAATGAAATGAAGCATTATTTCCACTGCATCTCTATGTTTATGGTTATTTCTGTATTCTGTTGCGTTCCTGCATAAATCCAGATTAGTGGTATCAGAGCAGTCTGCTCTTTCTTTGTTTTTCTTTGCATGTCCCCAACGTGGTCAGGGTATAAGGAGTTAGGGCTCGATCTGGTTGAACGCTTGCAAGATCACCCTCGCAAACCTTGATGACCTCCAATGGCGGGAGAAAATAAAGATGAGGGAGCAAGAGATACTATCAAAATATTGCTCAAGGAGGCCCTCAAGAAACAAAGGAACGCGATGATGGATAACTTTGCTCAGATCCTTCAACGACTGCCCACCTACAGCGTATCTGCATCCAACGGCCTTTCTAGAGGTGCCACTCTGTTCAAGGTATAGGTAAACTTTGAAATTCATGTATTTGAAGGCCAAATAGATGCAGATGCCATAGATAGATGGCTGAATTTGCTGGAAGGGTATTTCTCGTTCCATGATTTCTCTGACCGAGAAAAGACTATTTTTGCACTCCTCAAAGCCGTCGCCCATGTCAAATACTAGCGTGAAACCTACTGTGAGCAAGAGGATGAAGGGGAACCCTCTCTATTCTCGGCCACACCCACTTGGAATTCGTTCTGAGACAGCATCAAGGAACAATATTACCCTGTGGGGAGCTATGAGGAAAAATACATCCAATGGACTAAGCTGCGGCAACAAAGGGATCAATATGTGCATGAACTGATGAATCTGTTCCATACCTTGTGCACAAAGTTGGGTATTAAATATTTAGAGATACATTTGGTGCTCAAGTACCGCGGCTGTCTACACAAACACATTCAGGAGGAAATGGAGTTCCTCGACATTACATCACTTGGCACGACATATCGCTATGCCGCCAAGATCGAGAAGAAATTTAAGTAGAAGAAGCGAGACTTTGGATCCACGAATCCGAAAGGTGCCCCCAAACCAAAGAAAAAGGGGCAAGGCCAAAGCAGTGAGACTCAGAACAACACCATAAATCCAAAGAAGAACATAGGGAAGTGATGTGAATTTCATAACAGCCCCACTCACAGCACAAACGAGTGTCGAGCCAAACAATCATTGGTGACCGAACTAAAGGCACCTGAATCAGATGCATTTTCTAATCCTGAGTCAAAACTAGACAAAGGCAATGAAAAAGGGAAGTAGATAATTGATGCATATCCTAGTGCCATCATTGCCACCACCAAGATCTAGAGGGAGGATCCAAAGGATCCAGAGGAGGGGGAGTGCCTCTTCCATTCGCATATGTGGGTGAAGGGTTCTCTGCTGCAATTTCTTGTCGATAGCGGAAGCCAAAATAACCTCATTTCAGCAGAGTTCATGAAGCAGCTTGACCTACTGACCATAGCACACCCGCAACCATATACCATCGGGTGGCTCCACCGAGGGAGAGATCTTCGCATCCGCCAACAGTGACGTCTTCTGTATAGTATCAAGCCATTCACGGATGAGGTATTATGTGATGTTTCTCCTCTTGATGTAGTTGATGTATTATTGGGCCAACCATACTTGTGGAGGCGACATGCTGTGTATGATTCTAGGCCTCGTGCTATTGTTATTACTTTGGGAAATAACTTGTACAGGATATCGGAGGTAGTACCGTCTCCTATCATCTCTTTGACTACTACAAAACAACGTAGTAAGATTTTTTCCCAAACTAGGAAATTTATTTTCCTTACAAATAACTCACAGGGAAAGAAGAATATCGTGACCACAACCTCAAAATAGGGCTCCCCTGCACAGCTGCAATAGATGGACAAAATCATGGAGGAATACGAGGAAATTTTCTCCTCACTCACAGAGGTTCCTCTACACTTTCAGGACAAGCACTCCATTGATCTGACCCCCGACTCACCATTGCCTGGAATTTCCATACCTCATGCAGATACATAGACAGAATCCACACATGTAGTGTTTGAGGCTGATAAAGAAACCAAATTTACTAATTGCATCCGGCATGTCCGCCCGCAGGTCCATGACATCTTCAAAAACAGAACGTGCCTCATCTCATGGAGGATCTCAACGCAATGGTGACCATTACTTCTTAAGGAGGGAGGAATGATCCAGGTGGATATTGGTGGTCACCCACCTATTCCATTTGGACCTGCACCATCAATTCTTGCAGCTTTTCACATTTAGCACAACTTACTATTTTTAGCAGGTTTTCGGGTCCTGCATTCCCGGAGCCGTTTTGGGGCCTTAAATATCTAGGTGGAAATTGGTGGCCACCCACCTATTCCATTTGAACCCCCACCATCAGTACTTTTATTTTTTAAGTTGCAACACAACTTACTATTTTTAGCAATTTTTCGGGTCCTTAACTTCCGGAGCCCACAGTTTTGGCGCTTCATCTCTTAGGGTTAGGTTTTTGGATGTTTAGAGTTCTCCATTTTTTCTCCATAATAAATAGGCCCTCAAGCCTCATTGTAACATAGTTCAGAGGTCTGTATCTGCCACATCTCTTCTCAGAGATTCGCTACCAGCACCCTAGCTATTTTATTTCCATTATGTCTGTAAGTATATTTATGTTATTTGATATTAATGAAATGAAGCATGATTTCTGCTGCATCTCTATGTTTATGGTAATTTCTGTATTCTGTGGCATTCCTCAATAAATCTGGATCACTTCCTCTTCCTTGTGATCATATGAACTTTCAAACTCATCATATATTGCAATCTTGTCTTCTAACAAACTTTATGTGCTTTGATAGAGTGGGATGAAGTCTGTGTGAAGGCAATCATATTGATGAGCAGGAGAAATCTTTGACAATAAATCTTCCTGAGAAGGCAGTGCAACAACACTCATGTGATTATCAATTTCTAAGCCTTCATCTGCAATTTGTAATTCAATGGAACTTGGTGGCTACAAATCTAGAGCTAAAGAGGATTCCATGTCCCAAATGATTTCCTCAACCATTTCAGGAAAAGGCTTATTATTTACAACTTGCTTAAGAAGTTCATCATCCTCCTCAACCTCAACATCACAACTGAAAGACTGTTGATTTCCAATCGCATGAAATTTATTTCTGATAAACTGAAATGAAGTAGAACAAAGAGTGAGAAATCCTTCACTTACTTCCAAAGTTTCCAGACTTTCCTCATCAATTCCATAGATCGTATGTATTGGCTTACTATTGTTTCCAAGTCAAGGAAACAAATTTTTCTCCCACAAAACAACTGTTGATGGCTCTGCAAGGTTAGCTTCCGTTTGGAGCACATGGCTGTCATCACACTGATCAAAATTTGGAAAATCATCAAAATAAGTAGTGTTACCAATCAATAAAATTGGATTATAATATTGTTTTTCTTTGAATTGAACCACCAGTTCACTTTATCATCTATGGTAGATGAGATTAGTAGGAGAAAGACCATAAATGTTTTGTTCACATGAAGGTTTAGAGGCTGGCTGCATGTTTAGCATCTGATTTATTTCCTCTTCAGTCAAAAGAGGAGGCATTTTTCTCTTTTTTTGGATAGAAGTACAACAATTCTCCATCTCTTATGAAGGTTGATTTTGAGGCTGAATGTTTTTTTGAGCCTTACCTAGAAGAGATGGTGAATCATCACTTGTGCCTTGAGAGAGATCCTGTGGGTTTTATTCTATTTCTTGGTTGGTTTCTTCCTCAATTAAATCCTCTAGGCTATCATGATAGCTGTCTTGAGTATGAAATGAATGGATTTCTTCTAATAAATATTTAGGATGCCAGTTCCCTAAATATTCATCAATGTTTACAAGGTATTTTATGAGGTCTTCAGATTGATCACAACAATTCTCAGCTAATGATAGAGATGGAAAATATTATTTATAATGTTCATAAAATACCTTGTGTAAATCCTTTAAGGAAAACAAACTACCATTTTTTAGCCATTCATACCATTCTCTTGCCTTACCCTCTAATGTTTCCATAAAAATTTTCATGAGGCATTCCTCGTGCCATTCAACCTTTAACCTCTATATATGTATGTGAAATTTGATGAGATGTAACAATGGGTCATCAGATTTTTCATCTTTAAATATAGGCAGGTTTTTTAACCAATTTATCTTAGGCATTTTATTTGGAAATCTAGGGATATGATCTCTATTCATCGAAGCATATCTCCTTTGTATCCTTGGATCCTTGTTTGTAAATCAGACGGGATCACTGTATCTTTTCAACTGGTCTAGATTTTTCTACCAGTGGAGTCATTAGGTCTATTGAAAGTTGTGGAGTCGCCAGGTAGATGATTTCAACTTTTTTGTCCACCATCAGCATGATTGGGATTGCTTAATGCATTCCTAGGGGAGTCTTTGAGAACTAGTGGGGTCAAAAAGGCTACTGAAGACCAGTGGAGTAACCAGGTGGATGATGTTTATGGTTTAAGGATGTATTTGTTGTCCACCATCACCAATTAAATACCAATCTAAGGATGCTTGTGGGTTTTTTGAGGTCTTAAGGATGTCTAAGATATCATTTATTCAGAAGGTCCCACCATGATCGCCATTATGTTAGGCGATGAGGTGGTGATAAATCAATAGATATTATTTGACAAGGGCTTCTGAATTCTCTAAGGATGTATAAGCTTGTTACTTACTCAGAAAGTCCCACCATGATCAACATTATGTTAGGTTCCCATGATTTGTTAGATTGGTGAGATAAAATGCATAGGGTAACATCATACTAGTCTTTGGAGTCCTAGGACCTAGCCTTACTGGACTCAGAGATGGCTCTCTCTATTTTGTGCAAAGGATGTGAACTTGTTTTCTTTTAGGGTTTGATTTTAGGCTAGTTATTAAGTGTAGGGTTTGTTTGTTTGTTTTGGTTGGGCAAGATGATCAAGTAGAATAGATAGAGTGAGGAAAACTTCAAGTCCTTGGGCTATGGAGTCAATAAAATTCATAGAAAGTTTCAATAGTAAATCAAGTTGGATCACAGGGCAAATCTAGCATTGGTCAGATGGATTCTCAAGGTTTTTGTGAAATGAAATGAACATCAAGTTTGTGAACAAAGAAGGAAAAAGGGAAATTAAGAATCCTTTATCATATACTTAAAACAAGGAGGACTTCAATACTATTTATCATGAAGAAGAAATCAATAGACAGGGCACACTAATAACTCTTTGATTCAACTTAAGCAAATAAGCATTTCAGACATACAATCCAATGAAATATAGAAGGCGAGAAACTCTTTTAACTTCTATTGATTTCACCTTCAAGGTTAGAAAAAAATTAATATACACAAATAACTTTAATAAATTAAGAGGGAACACCTAAAATTCATTGATCATAGCTATGAAGATCTCCAAAACAATTATTCAAGCATGGACAAAGGGTATGATCGAAACATAGCCTCTTTGGAAAACCTAATCAATGGTACTTTGGAGAGAGACCTGAGGAACAATGTTTAGAGACATCAAATAAGAAGGAATAACCATAAATCATCTTTTACACCTACAGTATTAAACCATTCATGAAATAAACAAGCTTGGGGGGTCTAGAGAGAAATTAAGAATTCTCTAAAAAGGCTTAGTAGAGGAAAACATAGAGGCAGTGAAGAACAAATAGAACTAAGGTGCCCTTGAAAACATTTCTGTCTAAAACCTTTGTCCTACTGCAATTTAGAAGGATGAAACACAATAATACATAAGAAAAAAATAACTGAATGGAATCACATCACCATTAGCCAAGCTCAAGGATCATGCAAGCGGCCTTCTCCATCATCAATCAAGACAAGCCATTCAGAAACTCCACAACACCAATTTCTTCTCCAATCTCCAAAAAAAAACTATGTATTGCTCCAGAGAGTCATAAAATTCCAAAATTTTACAATGAAGCCCTCATTCTCTATTTATTTAGAAAAGGAGGGAAAAAACCATAGATAGGGTTGGAAAATGTCAAAATCACTCATAAATGTCATTAATGCCCAAGAGACCATGCAAGGCCCAAGGCACAAAATATCCCATGAAATAAATTCCAAAATAAATCGTAGCACATAATTTTAGAGTGATTTTCCTCAAATAACATTAAAATATCATTTTGTAATCAATAAGTTTGTTTTGTTGACTTTTGTCCAACAACACACAGTGACATCTAAAAACACAACTCCTTCATAGGCAGAAAATGGGTCCACTTGTAGCCAACTTTTGGTGACCTTCCCGATGTCGGATTTTGCTTCATTATGGCCCATTAGAAAGCCTGCTGAGTCTACTTTCCAAATATACCTTTTTTTTATTGAGATCCTGTACCTTGTCCAAAACACCAAATTCCTCAAACTGATCTGAGTGCAGTGCTAAGCCTGAAAATGAGGCAGAAAGGTATAAAATGATGTGTTTTTTGACCTTTTGAGGGGTCAAAAATGCTCTAGATGCTCTTATTTGGTGAGCATAGTGTACTAGGAATGATAAATCCAAAAATTCAAAGTTCTCCCTCTGAGTATGTTTGAGGAAGAAGCGTAGCACCAGGGGTGTTGCGCTTATAGGCCTCCAAATTCACAAAAAACCAAAATTTGTCAAAATTTCTTCAAAATTGGTGGATGTATCCTTCATGGGGTTTGGGAGACCTGTATAGAAGATTGTGCCAATATTCCAAGGTTAGCTTGGTATTTTCCTCCTTTTAGTGCTTGAATTTCAATGAGGGCCTCTTTGAGCTTGGCACTAGTGAGCTTGATTTTTCAAGGCATAGGGTTTGGCCATCTTTTTCTATAAGCCAAGGTCTCTTTTAATATTCTTCATATGTTTGTGCTCACTGCTAACTTTAGCCTCTACATTTTCCTCACTATTTCCATCTTCATCTTGGTTGCCCTCTTCATCACTGATCAATTCATTCTTACTGTCAACCTCCTCACTGTCTTCACTGTCATTACCCTCCTCTGTTTCCATTTATTCTACCTCTTTTTGACTCAAACCATCATCTCCTTTTATCTCCATGTTCTCTGCTTCTTGTGGGTTTAACTCATCATCACCCTCATCCTCATTTGGGCTTCAGTCATTGTCATCTTTACCCTCATTTTCACTCAACTATTCACTGCCACTTCTTTCTTCATCTGATGCATCAAGAGAAGGGAAGGAAGGGAGGTTTCGTTGAGGAGGTGATATATGTGTAGAGGATGAGGTATGGTTAGTAGGAGGTGATGGAGGAGTAGAGGGAGGAGGATGAGATGATGAGGGCAAGTTTGGTTGATGATGGGGCTGTGGGCTTGTGAAGACTTCATGGGCTATGAACACCTCCCAAGGTATGCCTTTTTGTTCCAGCTGATGTAGGACCACCATATTGATCAAGGAGTGGTGGAATAAACTATGAATTTTTTTGGAATAGGTCCTCCTTCGGACAACAGAAGACATCTTGTCAATACTCCTACACAAGTAGTAGGGAAAATGAAGCATTTTAACCCTATTAAAATGCATGAGGAGTCTAACATGGTAGAAATAAAGTCTGGAGTACCTCTGCTCACAAGTAAAGTAATGATAACCCTTATCAAGGGTGAAAAACTCTGTTTTACGTGTGAGAAAGGGAAAATAGCCTTGCAGTCTTCTCTGTACCTAGTCTTGACAAATGGCTCATAATAGCTCATGTTTAATTTTTCTTTCTTGAACCACTTTTCACCAACAGCAGGTATACCTATAGCATTAGAGATGGAATCTATTGATAGTTCAAAGTCTACCCCTGCAATATTTACCTGTTTGTTGTGTAGGCTGAGGACAAACAACCTTGTAAGCTCTGCGTGATTTTTCACTTGTTTGACTTTCTCACAAAACTGAAAAACCCCACATTCTGAAAGCACGTGAGAATCATGGAAGATGAAGTAATATCCACTGTGCTCTAGGGTTCAAATATATTGACCTTCCCTCCCTTTTTCTTTGGCCTTATAGGCAGTTGGCCTCCTTCACTACTATCACTCCTTTCTTCTCCTGACATGGTGACTGGTGTGGCTTTTAGACAAACTTGGGCCTGCTTATAAAACTTGGGTAGGATAAGTGAAATGAAATGATGATGAGGGAAAATTTTGAAAATGAGTGATATGGAGATGGGTTTATGACTAAGTTTCTTTGAGCCGACTATTATAACCCTAATTGACACCTCCCCTAACTGATGATTTAGCTTGGAGGTCAAAGGAGAGTGTTAGTTATGAAGACTTAGGGTTTGTTTAGGCACTAAGGTTTGATAATTTTCCCTTAATCATCAGAATACAAAAACACTTGGAGGATGAGGAAAAATTTCCACTTACCATCTTTAAATGCTTTGCAAGTTCTTTAAGGCAATTTCAAGGGTACTCCCTTGAGTTTTTGGCACTTTTTTGCAGTTTGGAGGGTTTTTAGCATAAATGTAGTGCCTGGCAGAAACTGGGTGAGTTGGGCCTCTATGCACAACGTCGGGCCTGTCAGGTTGGCCTCTAAGCACAACGTCGAGCCCCTGGGTGTGTCAGGTCTGCCGGGGCACATCGCTAGGCAGTACACGTAGCGCAATGCAAAAAATGCACTATGGGAACCTCTATATGCACAACGCCGGGTCCTTTGAGCACAGCACTGTCGAGTCATAAAAAGGTATCTTTTGAACACCTAATTAGGCTACATTAATTGTCAATCCAGGAGTGACTTTTTATTTCAAGAGTGTACTCTATATAAGGCTGCAATTAACTAAGAGTAATGTTGTGAAGATGCAGTACAGAATTCTGAATACAAGAATAAACAAATGCTTGTAAAGGAATCTAGTAACATAAATGGAAATGCTCTGAAACCTTAATTAAATCAATCTGAAAAACATCGATCAGGGATACAGTAGTAGTAACTCCTTCCCTTAGAAATCGATGCAAGATAACCAATCTGGGGACATGGAAGCAATAACCAGTGTCCTCTATAGTTGTTGATCTTAAAAAAATCGAAATGAAATCAAGCTCGAACTACTTGCTGATAAAGATAACTAAAAGGAACTGCAAAGGCTAGAAAGGAACAACAACTTGTAACTCCTATGCATAGATAGAAACTGTAACCAAACTATCAGCTAATTTAAAGTTATGAATCGGAAATGAGAAATAAATAGAAATGGAGCAAAAATATAAATTGAACAACAATTACAACTTGACTAATCTCAATACTTCAATCTTGTCGATGGCCAATACTATAGATCAATCAGTCACAAAGAATTGTAGAATAATAGAACAACAACTAGAATTGAATACATAACAACAAAGCTTTCACAAAGATAGCAAGATAAATGAACAACAAATGTACTTCTTGCAAATAATAAGATAGCAATGTAATTTGTTAATGAATCTGTATTCAATCTAACAGCATTCAATCAACTCTGTAATCGAAATAAACTTTAAACACGACTTCACACAACAGTAAGCAAATATTAAGAATACAAACAACAAGGTAATTCCACTAGATCCGGGCCCTTAGCCCCAGTGAAATACTACTGGGCTACTTCAGAACTTAAGAGATGAAATGAAACACGCGTTTGATATTAATCGAACATAAAGTATTACAGAGGCTATTCTCTCAAAGTTGAGAGTCAATAAACATAATATTACAGAGGAAATGTCTGAATATAAGAACTTTTTCGACCCCTTGATAACTAAAGGACATTTCTTTATATATTAGACCCTGACAGACAAGTCAAGGAATAAGATGAGTTTGAACAGCGATCTTCATTTAGTTATCATCTTGTTTACTTTGACCGAGGCCGAGCTGTCCCCTGCCTCTTTTTAGAAATTCATTCGGATCTCCTTGTCTTTGGATGGATGTGGTTCAATGCTGATGGAGCAGTAGTTACATTGATCTCAGCCTCACCTTTGGTACAATTGTTCACTTCGTCTAATTCCTATTTTATCAACAAAAGTCAACCTTTAGTTATCTTTTTACAATGAACATAAACCTTTCCAATGCCATCATAATTCTTATAATAAATTACATTCCCAAGGTAAAAAAGAGTATGTCTATAGTAAAAGAATGAGAAAATACATAGTAATTTCATACCTATTTCACTGCCCAACATACCCCCCTGCTTAATATTTTTAATGTCCTCATGAAAACTATAGTTCACATGGAGAGCAGTCAAAGAATAAGCCAGATAAGGGTTGTCGTCAAAAAGCCTAAAACCATGTAGTGCATCTAATTCCTCAAAAACATGCTCTGTCCATCCTTCGGGGAGTTCGTAAATGGCTTTGTAATCTGAAGCAGGATACCATGCAATAGGGCTTCAGAACCTACACCCTAGCCAGAATGGTCCTTCTTTTAAAAGAAGATGACTATAGGAAAGCAAGCGGTCTGCAATTAGCCCAAAGTTTTTATAATTAAATGGTTCTCTGTTTTGCACATTCTGATTGGAAATTCTCCATTGGACCTTAGCTGCTATATAAGCTTGGTTTCTAATGAATAAGAAGTATTCTGTTCCATTCAAGATAATCGATTTGTGGATAGGCCCCAATTCTTGGATAACGCCTTCCTTTGTCATCAAAATTTTCTTCCTAGCCCAAAATTGGGATGGGTTCTGAGGTTCACTCCTAAGCCACAAATCTAATTCATTTTCTTGCCTTTGGAAAGAATTATAGGATTTAAGCCATTTTAATTGATTTATAGAAAAGGAAATAAATGCCTCATGTTGGACATCTCCCACAAAAGGGCTAGGATTTGATTCACAATCGTTTTCAAGTATTAGATTATGTAAATAAAATTCACACAAAAGGCGTTGTACTTTGATCCCATAAAGTTTGCAGCATGATACAAAGTCATCTATAGTTTTTAGCTCTATGGATTTCCCTGCCCTAACTACCTTAATATTTAGCTGTAAATATCTTTCTAGTAAAAATAAAGCATAGTTTTTGGCGGGGCATCTACAGGCTAAGACATCAGTGTACAATGAGCAAAGAGTGTCCATTCGATTGTAGGCTAGTTTTAATTGGTTCATTACCTAGTCAGCCTTTTCCTCTGCTCTTCGACACTTTTCGTGAGCTTCAGCTTCTGCTTCATGAATAATCTTCATCTGTTTCTGCAACTCCTAATATCTCTTCCTTGGGATAGTGTCTTCTTCCAACCTTTACCTTTCTATTCGGGCCTATGCCAACTCCTCTTGGAGTGTGGATAGTGTTGGATCACTAAAAGTATGCTGACTAGTAGATTGCATGTTTTCACTTGAAACGGGTCCCTCCGGAACAGCTTGTGTTGGAACAGCTGTTTGTTGTTCCATATCTCCATAATTAGGCTCAGGCATGCCTTCTTCTGCAACTTGGGGGTACCTATTAGCAGCCACCTTTTTCTTTTTTGACATTCACTTGGTAGCTATGCTTCTTCTCTTAGGGGCTCGCTTAGGCATTTTTTTCATTCTCAGAACCCTAATGGTTTGCCTAATCTAATCTACGAGTTTATGAAGCTTCATTCGTTCCCTGCGAAGCTTTTCAATCTCAGTTACTTTCCTCCTCTTTTTCAATGGAACAACTATTCCTTTATTTGAACTCATTTTCCCGACAGGGTGTTGGTCCATATCAGTAGTGCCTTCAGTTAAGTTCACTTCTTGGTCTTCTGCTTGGGGTTCCTCTTCCGCATTCATATGCCCTTGGCTAAATTCTTCGGGAATCATATTCTTGGTGGACTCTGCAATCTCCCGAGGACTTCCAAGTTGGGATATTACTTCGATGTTCTCTTTTTCTTGTTCATGCCTTTCAGGGGAAGCAACCCTAGCTTCGTTAGGGTTTGTTGTTTCATCCAAAATTTCTTCAGCTGTATCTTTTTTGACTACAGAGTGCTCCTGTAACTGATTAATATCAATGTTAAGGTCCAAAGGGCTATGAGGCTGTACATAGTCACTCATATTGGCAAGAATTTGGGCCAATTGGTCTTCCTGTAAAGGGCTTACGGTAGCATTCTCGGGAGGTTATGTTCCCTCATTGTCACTGTTATGATTGTCTTCATCCTCCTCACAGGTATGATAGCTTCCTTCTTCCTCATCCGAATATCGATTTTCTCTTTCAATTTCTTCTTCCTCAGTATTTCCTTCCTCTACACTAGATTGTTTTTCACCACTGGTGTGGTGGCATATTTCTTCTTCGTCCGAGTAGCGAATTTCTACTTCCATTTTGTCTTCTTCATCAGTACGAGGGCTTGCACCCTCCAATTGTGGAGGTTGTTCATCCTCTGAGCTATGCAATTCCAGGGGCTGGCTACTGCTGCCCGGAAGTCCTTCCATCATCCCCCTACTTTGTTTTGAACGGAGGGACTATCTGCGGGTTGATGGCTCAGCTATTGAGCCAACCATTCTCTTCCATTTCGGGGCAGGTAAGGCTAACCCTCCATCAATGGAGAATATCAACTCTTCCCAGCTGGTCTATTGCTGGGCGAGGCTACGACTTACTATTAATCGAATTAAGCAATGGTGGCTGACCACCATATCTACGTGCTGATATTTTCTTATATTACGGGCAATATCATATGACAGGGAATTTAAAAATGTAGGCAAATTGATAGTGCATTTCGGTTTTAATATAGCCAGTAGCTTACAGTGGCAAGGTCTTACCACATCTTTCCTTTCGTCGCATGGTATATAGGCCTGCACAATCTTGGCTAATTCCATCCATGGTTCTCCCAATGACGCTGGCTGAACTCCTTTTCCTTTGAAAACCAATGCCTTTCTGTCATCCTGAAAGATCTTCATGGCTTCTTGAAGCCTGAGATTCTTCTGCGTCAATATAGTTCCTTGTGTTGGTATGCCCGACACTTCTGCAATTATTTCATCGGATATAGCTATCTATCTTCCTCTAACCATGGAGAACCCTTCTTGCAAGTTCTGTAAGAATTCGGTGGCCACTACTTTGTGAGGTTATTTCATCCTCATGAAATATGTAATCCATCCTATTCTTTCCAAAATCTCTCATGCAGCATCAGAAATGACCAGCACCTGCGGCTCACTGTGAATTGGTCGTCCTCCCATCGTCTCTGCACCTTGTTAGTTCTTTCAAAACACACAATGATCGCTATGGAACAACACAACACGTTAAATTGGAATGATGTCATTAATTTTTTGTTATTTCCTAAAATCCAGGGATTTAATTCACATACAGGTAAAGAAATATCGGGATTTGATCTGCATGCAGACATCCACGCCCCCCCTGATAGATGATAGGTCGCCCTCGACCGTCAAATGAGAGAGGAAAGAATGGCATAGCAGTGGTACAACAGGAAAAAGTAGGCATAATTATTATACATTCAATCAAATTATAGAAATTACTGAAATCAATGCGTGTGATAAATTGGTAATAGATATAAAATCATTTTGTAATGATTCAAATATGAGGAGAAGGGACAACTTAATATAAACATAAGTTCAAATGTGTTTATTACCACTTCAAGCTAATATGATCGATTTGTAATGATATTCATGTATAATGGTTCGAAATGGAAGGTTAAGGATTCATACTTTCATTTGATATTTAAATAGAGATATAGGAAAAAGGGTTAAATATGACTATTGATGTGCATAAATGTGACTCCAATACCATCAGCAGAGCTCTGTTTTCCACAGGTGTCCATAACCTTGACAGAGTTGATTTGTCACTCTTGGAACCATTGTCCTTTATTTATGCTGAGAAAGTGCTTGTTAAATGTCATAATGGAGGCCATTATGCTGGCTTGGTGACCAGATAAATCACAATGCCATTCACCGGGAAGAAGTGAAAAGTGGGCAGGCCGGCTCGTGATGAGACCTCATGTTCCAAGGACTTCCTTAATTTTTTCAATTGTACATTGGACCATATCCGTGGTTTGGTGGCCATGATGGGAATGCCACTTCACTGACTTCCTTATGATCATGGTAGGCTGGCTTTTTAATGAGACTCCCTATCCTCCATCTGCCAAATCATAAAATTATTAGTGGAAAATATAAACATTTTTCTTTTTCATATAGCACTTTCCTAGTTATTCATAAAGGATGGCTCAACACTCCTTAAGAGTAGGGATGGTGGAAGAAATCTAAACATCTCAATAGAAAAGAATATGCCCTTGTTCCTACTCCATAAATAGAAATCAAATAAAGTTATAACATATGGGAAGAACCAACATGATAAGCATAATCGATCAGATTGTTTTAGTGGTAATAAGGCAGCAAAATCATGTTATTGATTATATTCCTTTTTCCTATTTTTCTTATCATTACTAAACAATTTCCTTAAAAATGAAGATTTCTTTTGATTTGCTGATTAGAGTAAGCTTTAATTTGTATGATTGTATATGAATAATATGTTTTCCTTTAGAAGAGTCATAAAAAATTCTCAAAATGCTAATCTAAAACAAAAAACAATCCACTCAAAAGGTGTTGTTCCTTTAAAAAGAACAATAGAAACAATCTGCGGAACTGTTGTTCCTTTCGAAAGGAACAACAAAAATGTGTGAAACTATTGTTCCTTTTGAAAGGAACAACAAAAATCTGTGGAACTGTTGTTCCTTTCGAAAGGAACAAAAGAAGTGATGTTCCTCTAGAAAGGAACAACAAAACTCAAAATAAGCGAAATATACAGAGTTTTTGAAGAAAACAAAATTCTATGAAACATACAACGAAAACTGAAATAAGAAGATATTTGAAAAAAAATGAATTCCCTAAAACAAATAATCCAACTAAATAAAAAATTGTTATGTACAAAATTTAAAAAAGAAATGATTTAATAAACTGGTGCCGAGGCGGATTTAGCCCCTTCAGCAAGAATTTCCATGGTAGAATCTTCCCGTAATTGTTTGTAAAAGGATTCCCGGGTAAGCGGTTTATGATACAATCATACTCGATGACCGTTTACCTTAAAGGAATGCCCAGATCCATCAATGGTAGCTAATTTAATAGTGCCATTATCATGCAATTTTTATATTTCACAGGGTCCGAGCCATCGTGTCTGGAGTTTCCCTGGAAAATCCTGAAACCTAGAATCATATAGGAGTGCCCAGTCTCCTTCGTGGAAGATCTTTTCTTTAATTAGGGCATCATGTCCGCTCTCTGTTGTTGAATTAACGCTTTGCGCTGAAGAGCAGAGAGCCTAATTTCATCTAACTCATTAATTTGCTGCAGTATTTTGGCTTGGGCTTCATTTAGATCTAGACCCACCTTTTGATCTATTCTTAGTTTCTGAATTTCAAATTCTATTGGAAAAATGGGTTCTTTTCCAAATACCAATTGATATGGTGAATACCCCGTAGTGGGTCTCCACGTTGTTCAATACACCCACAATGCTTCTGGAAATCTGTACGCCCAATCATGTCTGTGTGAGGCAAAGATTTTTTTTAATATAGATTCAATCTCTTTGTTCGTGCTCTCAACTTGGCCATTGGCCTATGGGTGGTATGGGGTTGTAATCTTGTGCTGAATGTGGTAGTTTTGTAGTGTTTCAGCTAATTTATTACCTACAAAATGTGGTCCTCCATTTGTGATTATTTCCCTAGGGAGGCCATATCGCACAAATATTTGGAAAAGAAACTGTATTACAGAGTCCTCTGTAGCTTTTGAAAGAGCCTCTACTTCAACCCATTTGGTGACATACTTAGTTGCAACTAGAATGTATTTTTTTTGGTATGATGGGGGGCTAATAGGACCAACAAAGTCAAGGGCCCAGCGTTCAAACGGTTCAATCACTAGTTGAGGGTTCAAAGGCATTTCATCAGACTGCCCAGGGCGACCTGCCCTTTGGAAGCTATCACAGGCCTGCAAATTTTTTTTTGGCATCTTTAAAGATAGTAGGCCAATAATAGCCTGTTCGTAAAAACTTATGGGCAGTTCTATGATCTGAAAAATGTCCACCACACTTTCCATCATCGCATGCTTTCAAAATGTCAAATACCTCATCCTCCCGAACACATCTTCTTATTTGCATATCTGCACCTGTGTGAAATAGGTAGCCCCCAATCCAAGAGAAATAGGTAATTTACCTATTTCCAAATAATTTTCTATATCGGCATACCATGGGGTTCTGACAGTAACAACGAACAGATGTTCATCTTGGAAGTGGTCTTCAACTGCTTATGTATCTGTTGGCTTGGCATTCTTGACAGAAAGTCAGCTACAGGGTTCTCTTTCCCAAGTCGATATTTGATTGTAATGTCGAATTCCTGCAATAAAATTAACCATCTTTTCACTCTTCCATTTGTAATAGGTTTATTTGCTAAAAATTTAATGGCAGAGTGATCAGTATATAGTAGTACAGGATACCCAGTTATATAATGTCTAAACTTATTTATAGCATGTACTACAGCTAAAAATTCCTTCTTAGTCACAGTATAATTTAATTCAACAGGGGACAGATTTTTGCTAATATAATAGACTGCATATGGATTCATGTCTTCCTCCTGCCCAAGTACTGCTCCAATTTCTGTGTCTGAGGCATCAGATGAAATTTGGAATGGAAAATTCCAATTTGGGCCCCTCGGCACTCGGGCTGTTGAAACAAGCTTCTTTAGATCATTAAAGGCATTGTCACATTTATCTATCCAGATAAAATCAACATTTCCAGTTAGTGAATATGAAGGTGCAACTATTCGAGAATAATGTTCTATAAATCTTCTATAGTAACCAAAAAATCCAAGAAAACTACGTACCTCTGTCTGTGTGGTGGGTGTGGGTATTAACAATATTATTTGAATTTTAGCTGGGTCCACCTGAATTCCAGCTGCTGAAATATAATGGCCTAAGATAACTCCTTCGGTCATAATCATATGACACTTTTCATTGCTTAAACAAAGCCTAGTGTGAATACATCTTTGCAACACCTTTTCTAAATTTTCCAATGCTGGCTACAAGTCATCCCCATAAGGTGTGAAGTCATCCATATATACTTCGAGACATTCATTTATTAAGTCTGCAAAGATGCTGAGAATGGCCCTTTGGAATGTAGCAGGGGCATTGCATAGGCCACAAGGTAAGACTCGGTAAGAAAATGTCCCCCATGGATAGGTAAAAGTAGTTTTTTGTTGGTCTTCAGGGGAAATCTGAAGTTGATTGTATCCACTGCAGCCATCGAGGAAAGAAAAGAATTTCTTTCCTGCCAATGTGTCTAATACCTAGTCAATGAAAGGAAGGGGAAAGTGGTCCTTCTGTGTTTCTTTGTTAAGTTCAAGGTAGTCTACACATATTCTCCACTTTCCATTCTTTTTTGGTACCACTACTAATGGAGAGACCCACTTGCTATGAGATATTGGGTAGATGAAATTAACATCCAATAGTTTTTGTAGTTCACCTTTCACAATATCTTTAAGGTGAGGATTTAGTCTTCTTTGGGGTTGGCGAATGGGTCTCACATATTTTTCAATATAGATGTAGTGTGTACACAATTGAGGGTCAATTCCTTTCATATCAGGGTAATCCCATGCAAAGGTTGCTTTGTATTTCTGCAATAGTTGGACCAACTACTCTTCTTGTTCAGTAGTTAGATTTTTGTTAATGTTTAAAGTTTTTCCCGACTCAATTTCTACAGTCTTGCTATTATACACAGAAGTAGTGGGTATTAGTTGATCAGGAATGTATTTCAAAGGATCTTCTTCTTCTTTATTATCAAATGTTGCCTTGATCATGTGACATTGCAAATGAGACCTGATTTGTGGTTTATTAATAAAACTATTAATGATATCATCCTCTACTTGATATTTGAAATCAAGAGCATTTTCTATAGTTAGAGGTGATCTCATATTTTCCATAAGATATGATACAAGTTGTTTTCTTGTTTTGACTATTGATAGACTTGGCTGGGCTAGGGGGTATACAGCTAAATTCTTAACATAGTTTCCCCTTTTTATTGTCATGTTGCCTTGTTGGCATCCAATATAAGCATCGAAAGTTGCCAACCAAGGTCTACCTAAGATTAACGGGGGTCCATCTAGCCGGTTCTTTGGATTGATAACCAGGAATTCAACAGCGTATTCCCAGGAATCTACAGATACCATTGCATATTGTAGTGTACCCTCTGGTTTGACTACCGATCGGTCAGCCAATTCCAATAAGGTTGTTGTTGGTTCTAGCAATGTAATGCCAAGTTTTTGACAGGTATTAGTTGTTAGGATATTGATTGCTGCTCCCAAATCAACTAAGGCATTTGGAAATGATTGCCCATTGATTTGGACTGTCACTATAGGATTTCCTGGGTCTTCATATTTGATAGGTTTTTCCATCCCTGATAATAAGTCATATAAAGTACCGACTATTTGGACGGTTGGATTGGTGGTTGTTCTCCTCTTTGGCTTCTTTATGCATAATTCCTTAATGGTTTTTGCATATATAGGAATGTCTTGGATAGCTTGGAGGAGAGGGATTTTTATACACAAATTTTTTAATTCTCCCAGAAGATCAAAATTAGGATGTTCTAATGGGTGTGGTATGATTAATCGTTCTGGGAATGGTGGAGAGGAAGTTGTCACTTTTTGATCTTGTTGTTGAACTTCCTTTTCTTTCTATACTGTTTGTTCTGCAGGTAACAGATCTTCAATATGAACATCGTTGTTTCTCTATGTTTCTACTATGCGCCCAGACATTAATTGCAGGTCATTGCACTCCCTCAGTTCGGTTTCTAATTCTAGGGGCTCCATTATTTGGACAAATTGAACTGGACTATTGTTTGGGTTTGGGTTGGGCTAGGCTGGGATTTGGGGTCTTAAGTTGGTCTGGGGATTTTTATACGGAACTGGCAGTGTAGGTTGAGAGAGAGGGATTGTTCCAGCTGGCTGATTTGTAGAAATTTTCCAGTTTGACTGCCAGGCCTGACTCTGCAAAGTAGAGGGGGGCCATTGTGTTGGATAGTTATTGTTTTGCAAAAACAGTGGGCAGAAAGGAAAGCTAGGCCAATTATTTTGATTTATTTGATTTGGCCAAGATGTTGTAGGGAATGGCTGTTGTGACCAATTGGGGAAGGTGGTTGATTTTTCCACATTCCATTGTATTGCTGAGCATTGTATTGAGGAGGTTGAAAAGAAAAAAATGGATCAGTTGGCATACCTGATTGTCGTGGCCGCCATTATCGGCACTGATTAAGCAGACATACCACTTCTGATTCTTCTTTTGCCTCCTTGTAAACTACTTTTAAACCAGGAATCAAGGGACATCCTTCTGTAGGGTGATCTTTCGTGAAAATGGCACAGAATTTGATTACATCCAACGGACATTCTTTGTGGATGTGTTTCTTCCTGCATATAGGACAGAATATCGCCAAATTTTTCTCTGCTTCTGCTTGCTTTTGTTTGGCTTGCATAATATCAAACTGCATTGTTAGAGACCCAAGTATGTCTATCTTGAAATCTTCCAGTAGGTTTACAATCTATGCACGAGTCACACCTTCATTAGAGGTCTTTTTGTCTCTTTGTAATCATATCACGTTCTGCTAATTTTAGCCTTGTATTGCCTCTTAAACTCTTGATACACAAATCAATGATGTCAGCATAACTTTCCTGATATATATCACCTTTTCCCATAATATTCAATGTTTCAACCCATTGATCTTTCATTCCCCTAATTAATGTAGTTTTCACCACATTATCAGGTAAAGTTAAGGATGCATAGGGAGATCTCTGAAGATTGTATTGAAACTGTTCCACATATTCTTCCAAGGTTTCATTTGGTTTTGATGTCATCTAGAATATTTCATCTTTTAGTTCCCGAGACCTGCAATAATCTTGATACTTCTTTAAAAAAACAGCCTTCATCTGATCCCAATCAGTTATGACACCCCCACCTAATCCCATAAACCATTGTAAGGCTACCCCTTTTAATGTAGAAGGGAATAGTTTTAGTTTTTGGGGATCAGTGGTATAATCATATCCTCTGAATAACACATCAAATTCAAACAAAAACGCATCTGGATATTCTGATGTTAAGCCATGAAATGTGGGAATATGTTGAAGGGGAATGGCCTTCATAGGCGCATTGACTGCAGTATCTACTATAGGATATTGCAGCGTAGAGGTTTGCTGGGGTGTCTGCTGATTCTGATTTTGGTTCTGGGCCATTTGGTAAAAAATGTGCCAATATCCTTCTGGGATATCAAGGGAATTCCTAGGGTGACTAGGAGGAGTAGGAATGGCTTTGACATCACTTCCTTGGTCTGGAATAATAAGTATTCCTTGAGGTGTTTCAGGACCTTGATTTTGACTGAGTTTAACAGCACTTCCTTTATTCGGACTGCTTACTGTTTGGACTATTTTGATAGGAGATTTTGGTTCTACTATTTCTCCTGTTTCCCCTTCTCCTTCACAGAGATTACTAGAGTTCCCTTCTTGAGGGGAAATTATGCAAGGATTCTCAATTTCTTGGGAATCTTTCTCAATTCCCTCTGTTTGAATGTGTATCTCAGCAAAGGCTTCAGAAGGTGACTCTGTAGCCTGAAGGGAACTAGTAGGCTGTCTAGAAATAGCTTTTCTAAATCCTACTGATGGCTGAGATTCAGTTCTTTTAAGGATTTCATCAATAAAATTTGTCCTCGCAAGGGTCACCGGTCCCTTAGGTTTTTCAATTTTAGGAGGAATTTTGTTTTTCTTAGTTGATCTATTCATTCAAGAAAACAAACCTTCATTCATACCCAAAGAAAGAAGCTTACCTACTTCTGCTGTGAAGCGGGCTCTGAGCAAGTGTGTTTCTTGCCCAGTGCGCAGGTTCTTACCTTTCATCTTTAATACCCAATTCTTCGCAAGCAGAAAAAATCAGCTGTGCATCACTCCTTTAAAATGACATACACTCTCCCCGGCAATGATGCCAAAATGTCGAGTCATAAAAATGTATATTTTGAACACCTAATTAGGCTACATTAATTGTCAATCTGGGAGCGACTTTTTATTTCAAGAGTGTACTCTGTTTGAGGCTGCAATTAACTAAGAGTAATGATATGAAGATGTAGTACAAAATTCTGAATACAAGAATAAACAAATGCTTGTAAAGGAATCTAGAAACATAAATGGAAATGCTCTGGAACCTTGATTAAATCAATCTGCAAAGCATCGATTAGGGATACAATTGCAGTAACTCCTTCCCTTATAAATCGATGCAAGATAACCAATCTGGGGACTTGGAAGCAATAACCAGTGTCCTCTACAGTTGGTGATCTTAAAAAAATCGAAATGAAATCAAGCTCGAACTACTTGCTGATAAAGATAACTGAAAGGAACTGCAAAGGCTAGAAAGGAACAACAACTTGTAACTCCTATGCATACACAACAACTGTAACCAAACTATCTACTAATTTAAAGCTATGAATCGGAAATGAGCAATAAATAGAAATGGAACAACAATATAAATTGAACAACAATTACAACTTAACTAATCTCAATACTTCAATCCTATCAATGGCCAATACTGCAGATCAATCAGTCACAAATAATTGTAGACTAATAGAACAACAACTAGAATCGAATACAGAACAACAAAGCTTTCACAACAATAGCAAGATAAATGAACAGAAAATGTACTTCTTGCAAAGAATAAAATAGAAATATAATTCGTTAATGAATTTGTATTCAATATAACAACAGTCAATCAACTCTGTAATCGAAATAAACTTTAAACATGACTTCACACAACAGTAAGCAAAGATTAAGAATACAAACAGCCAGGTAATTCCACCAGAGCCGGGTCCTTAGCTCCAGTGAAATACTGCCGGGCTACTTCAGAACTTAAGAGATGAAATGAAACGCGTGTTTGATATTAATTGAACATAAAGTATTAGAGAGGTTGTTCTCTCAAAGTCGAGAGTCAATAAACATAATATTACAGAGGAAATGTCTGAATATAAGAACTTTTTTGACCCCCTGATCACTAAAGGACATTGCTTTATATATTATACCCTAACGGAAAAGACAAAGAATAAGACGAGTTTGAATAACGATCCCTCAAGATCAAAGGATCCTGAGGGATTCGCTCCCCTTCATTTAGTTATCATCTTGTTTACTTTGACCGAGGCCGAGCTGTCCCCTGCCTCTTTTTAGCAATTTGTTTGGATCTCCTTGTCTTTGGATGGATGTGGTTCAACGCCGATGGAGCAGCAGTTACATTGATCTCAGCCTTGCCTTTGGTACAGTTGTTTTCTTCATCTAATTCTTGTTTTATCAAAAAAAGCAACCTTTAGTCATCCTTTTACAATGAACATAAACCTTTCCAATTCCATCATAATTCTTATAATAAATTACCTTCCCAAGGTAAAAAGGAGTATGTCTATAGTAAAAGAATGAGAAAATACACGTAATTTCATACCTTTTTCACTACCCAACATACCCCCCTGCTTATTCTTTTTCATGTCCTCATGAAAACTATAGTTCACATGGAGAGTAGTCAAAGAATAAGCTGGATAAGGTTTGTCGTAGAAAAGCCTAAAACCATGTAGTGCAGCTAATTCCTCAAAAACATGCTCTGTCTGTCCTTCGAGGAGTTCGTAAATGGCTTTGTAGTCTGAAGCAGGATACCATGTAATAGGGCTTCAGAACCTACACCCTAGCCAGAATGGTCCTTCTTTTAAAAGAAGATGACTATAGGAAAGCAAGCAGTCTGCAACTAGCCCAAAGTTTTTATAATTAAATGGTTATTTGTTTTTCACATTCTGATTGGAAATTCTCCACCAGACCTTAGCTACTATATAAGCTTGGTTTCTAATAGATAAGAAATAATATGTTCCATTCAAGATAATCAATTTGTGGACAGGCCCCATTGCTTAGATAACGTCTTCCTTTGTCATCAAACTTTTCTACCTAGCCCAAAATTGGGATGGGTTTTGAGGTTCACTTCTAACCCACAAATCTAATTCATTTTCTTGCCTTTGGAAAGCATTATAGGCTTTAAGCCATTTTAATTGATTTACAGCAAAGGAAATAAATGTCTAATGTTGGACATCTCCCACAAAAGGGCTAGGATTTGATTCACAATCCTTTTCAAGTATTAGATTATGTAAATAAAATTCACACAAAAGGCATTGTACTTTGATCCTATAAAGTTTGCAGCATGATACAAAGTCATCTATAGTTTTTATCTCTATGGATTTCCCTACCCTAACTGCCTTAATCTTTAGCTATAAATATCTTTCTAGTAAAAATAAAGCATAGTTTTTGGCGGGGCATCTACAGGCTAAGACATCAGTGTACAGTGAGCAGAGAGTGTCCATTCGATTGTAGGCTAGTTTTAATTGGTTCATTACCTTGTCAGCCTTTTCCTCTTCTCTTTGACACCTTTTGTGAGCTTCAGATTTTGCTTCATGAATAATCTTCATTTGTTGCTGCAAATCCTGATATCTCTTCCTTGGGATAATGTCTTCTTCCAACCTTTGCCTTTCTATTTGGGCCTGTGCCAACTCCTCTTAGAGTTTGGCTAGTGTCGGATCACTAAAAGTATGCTGACTACTAGATTGCATGTTTTCACTTGAAACGGGTCCCTCTGGAACAACTTGTGTTGGAACAGCTGTTTGTTGTTCTGTATCTCCATAATTAGTCTCAGGCATGGCGTCTTCTGCAACTTGGGGGTACCTATTAGCAGTCACCTTTTTCTTTTTTGACATTCGCTTGGTAGCTATGCTTCTTCTCTTAGGGGATTGCTTAGGAATTTGTTTCATTCTCAGAACCCTAATGGTTTGCCTAAGCTATTCTATGAGTTTATGAAGCTTCATTCATTCCCTGCGAAGATTTTCAATCTCAGTTAATTTCCTCCTCTTTTTCAATGGAACAGTTGTTCCTTTATCTGAACCCGTTTGCTCAACAGGGTATTGGTACATATCACTAGTGCCTTCAGTTAAGTTCTCTTCTTGGTCTTTTGCTTGGGGTTCCTCTTCCGGATTCATATGCCCTTGGCTAAATTATTCGGGAATCATATCCTCGGTTGACTCTGCAATCTCCTGAGGGCTTCCAAGTTGGGATATTACTTCAATGTTCTCTTTTTTTTGTTCATGCCTTTCAGGGGAAGCAACCCTAGCTTCGCTAGGGTTTGCTGTTTCATCCATCATTTCTTCAGTTGTATCTTTGTTGACTGCAGAGTGCTCCTGTAACTGATTAATATCAATGTTAATGTCCAAAGGGCTATGAGGCTGCACATAGTCACTCATATTGGCCAGAATTTGGGCCAATTTGTCTTCCTGTAAAGGGATTACGATAGCATTCTCAGGAGGCTCTATTCCCTCATTGTCACTGTTATGATTATCTTCTTCCTCCTCACAGGTATGATAGATTCCTTCTTCCTCATCCGAATATCGAATTTCTCCTTCAATTTCTTCTTCCTCAGTATTTCCTTCCTCTGCACTAGATTGTTTTTCACCACTGGTGTGGTGGCTTATTTCTTCTTCTTCCGAGTAGCGAATTTTTCCTTCCATTTCCTCTTCTTCATCAGTACGAGGGCTTTCTCCCTCCAATTGTGGAGGCTATTCATCCTCTAAGCTGTGCAATTCCAGGGGCTGGCTACTGCTACATGGAAGTCCTTCCATCATCCCCCTACTTCATTTTGAATGGAGGGACTGTCTGCGGGTTGATGGCTCAGCTATTGAGCCAACCATTCTCTTCCGTTTCGGCACAGGTAAGGCTAACCCTCCATCAATGGAGAATATCAACTCTTCCCAGCTAGTCTGTTGCTGGGCGAGGCTACGACTTACTATTAATCGAATTAAGCAATGGTGGCTGACCACCATATCTGTGTGCTGAGCTTTTCTTATATTACGGGAAATATCATACAACAGGGAATTTAAAAATGCAGGAAAATCGACAGTGCATTTTTATTTTAGTACAGTAAGTAGCTTAAAGTGGCGAGGTTTTACCACATCTTTCCTTTCGTCGCACATTATATAGGCCTACACAATATTGGCCAATTCCGTCCATGGTGCTCCCAATGATGCTGGCTGAAATCCTTTGCCTTTGACAACCAATGTTTGTTTGTCATCCTGAAATATTTTCATGGCTTCTCGAAGCCTGAGCTTCTTCTGCGTCCATGTAGTTCCTTGTGCTGGTATGCCCGACACTTCTGCAATTATTTCATCGGATATAACTATCTATCTTCCTCTAACCATGGAGAACCCTTCTTGCAAGTTCTGTAATAATTCAGTGGCCACTGCTTCGTGAGGTTATTGCATCCTCATGAAATATGTAATCCATCCTATTATTTCCAAAATCTCTCGTGCAGCATTAAAAATGACCAGCACCTGCGGCTCACTGCGAATTGGTCATCCTCCCATCGTCTCTGCACCTTGTTAGTTCTTTCAAAACACACAGTGATCGCTATGGAATAGAACAAAACGTTAAATTGGAATGATTTGGTTAAATTTTTGTTATTTCCTAAAATGCAGGGATTTAATTCGCATACAGGTAAAGAAATATCAGGATTTGATCTGCATGCAGACATCCGCGCCCCCCTGATGGATGATAGGTCACCCTCGGCCGTCAAATGAGAGAGGCAAGCATGGCACAACAGTAGTACAGCAGAAAAAAGCAAGCATAATTATTATACATTCAATCAAATTATAGCAATTATTGAAATCAATGCGTGTGATAAATCGGTAATAGATATAAAATCATTTTGTAATGATTCAAATATGAGGAGAAGGGACAGCTTAAGATAAACATAATTACATATGTATTTATTACCACTTCAAACTAATATGATCGATTTGTAATGATATTCATGTATAATGGTTCGAAATGGAAAGTTAAGGATTCATACTTTCATTTGATATTTAAATAGAGATATAGGAAAAAGGGTTAAATATGACTATTGATGTGCATAAATGTGAATCTAATACCATCAGGAGAGCTCTGTTTCCCACAGGTGTCCATAACCTTGACAGAGTTTCTTTCTCACCCTTGGAACCATTGTCCTTTATTTATGCCGAGGAAATGCTTGTTAAATGTCATAATGGAGGCCATTGTGCTGGCTTGGTGACCAGATAAATCACAATGCCATTCACCAGGAAGAATTGAAAAGTGGGCAGGTTGGCTCGTGATGAGATCTCCTGTTTCAAGGACTTCCTTAATTTTTTTAATTGTCCATTGGACCATATCCCTGGTTTGGTGGCCATGATGGGAATGACACTTCACTGACTTCCTTATGATCATGGTAGGCTGGCTCTTTAATGAGACCCCCTATCCTCCATCTGCCAAATCATAAAATTATTAGTGGAACATATAAATATTTTTCTTTTTCATACAACACTTTCCTAGTTATTCATAAAGGATGGCTCAGCACTCCTTAAGAGTAGGGATGGTGGAAGAAGTCTGAACATCTCAATAGAAAAGAATATTCCCTTGTTCCTACTCCATAAATAGAAATCAAATAAATTTATAACATATGGGAAGAACCAACATGATAAGCATAATCGATCAGATTGTTTTAGTGGTAATAAGGAAACAAAATCATGCTATTGATTATATCCCTTTTTCCTATTTTTCTTATCATTACTAAAAAATTTCCTTAAAAATGACTATTTATTTTGATTTGCTGATTACAGTAAGCTTTAATTTGTATGATTGTATATGAATAATATGTTTTCCTTTAGAAGAGTCATAAAAAATTCTCAAAATGTTAATCTAAAAAAAAAAACAATCCACTCAAAAGGTGTTGTTCCTTTAAAAGGAACAACAGAAACAATTTGTAGAACTGTTGTTCCTTTCGAAAGGAACAAAAAAAATGTGCGAAATTGCTGTTCCTTTTGAAAGGAACAACAAAAATTTGTGGAACTGTTGTTCCTTTTGAAAGGAACAACAGAAGTGTTGTTCCTTTAGAAAGGAACAACAAAACTCAAAATAAGTGAAATAAACAGAGTTTTTGAAGAAAACAGAATTCTATGAAACATACAATGAAAACTAAAATAAGTAGATATTTGAAAAAAAATGAATTCCCTAAAACAAATAATCCAACTAAATAAACAATCTTTATGTACAAAATTTAAAAAAGAAATGATTTAATAAACTGGTGCTGAGGAGGAGTTATCCCCTTCAGCAAGAATTTCCATGGTAGAATCTTCCCGTAATTGTTGGTAAAAGGATTCCCAGGTAAGCGGTTTATGATACAATCGTACTCGATGACCGTTTACCTTAAAGGAATGCCCAGATCCATCAATCATAGCTAATGTAATAGTTCCATTATCATGCCCTTTTTGTATTTCATAGGGTCCGAGCCATCATGTCTGGAGTTTCCCTGGAAAATCCTGAAACCTAGAATCATATAGGAGTGCCCAGTCTCCTTCATGGAATATCTTTTCTTTAATCAGGGCGTCATGCCATTTTTCTCTCTGTTGTTGAATTAATGCTGTGTGCTAAAGAGAAGAGAGTTGAAATTCATCTAACTCATTAATTTGCTGCAGTATTTTGACCTGGGCTTCATTTAGATATAGATCCACCTTCTGAGATATTCTTAGTGTCTGAATTTCAAATTCTATTGGAAAAATGGGTTCTTTTCCAAATACCAATTGATATGGTGAATACCCCGTAGTGGGTCTCCACGTTGTTCGATACACCCACAATGCTTCTAGCAATCTGTAGGCCCAATCACGTCTGTGTGAGGCAACGTTTTTTTTTAATATAGATTCAATCACTTTGTTCGTGCTCTCAACTTGGCCATTGGCTTGTGGGTGGTATCGGGTTGTAATATTGTGCTGAATGTGGTAGTTTTGTAGTGTTTCAACTAATTTATTACCTACAAAATGTGGTCCTCCATCTTTGATTATGTCCCTAGGGAGGCCATATCGCACAAAGATTTGGAAAAGAAACTGTATTACAGAGTCCTCTGTAGCTTTTGAAAGAGCCTCTGCTTCAACCCATTTGGTGACATACTCAGTTGCAACTAGAATGTATGTTTTTTGGTTTGATGGGGGGCTAATAGAACCAACAAAGTCAAGGGCACAACGTTCAAATGGTTCAATCACTATTTGAGGGTTCAAAGGCATTTCATCAGACTGCCCAGGGCGACCTACCCTTTGGCAGCTATCATAGGCCTACAAATTTTTTTTTGGCATCTTTAAAGATAGTAGGCCAATAATAGTCTGTTTGTAAAACCTTGTGGGCAGTTCTACGATTTGCAAAATGCCCACCACACTGTCCATTGTGGTATGCTTTCAAAATGTCAAATACCTCATCCTCCCGAACGCATCTTCTTATTTGCATATCTGCACCTGTGTGAAATAGGTAGCCCCCAATCCAAGAGAATCGGGTACTACGCTGTATTATCTGTTTTCGTTCGTTAAGGGATAGATGCTTAGGTAATTTACCTATTGCCAAATAATTTTCTATATCAGCATACCATGGGGTTCTGACAATAACAACAAACATATGTTCATCTCGGAAGTGGTATTCAACTGCTTCTATATCTATTGGCTTTGGAATTCTTGACAGAAAGTCAGCTACAGAGTTCTCTTTCCCAGGTCGATCTTTGATTGTAATATCGAATTCTTGCAATAAAATCAACCATATTGTCACTCTTCCATTTGTAACAGATTTATTTGCTAAACATTTAATGGCAGAGTGATCAATATATATTAGTACAGGATACCCAGTTATATAATGTCTAAACTTATTTATAGCATGTACTACAGCTACAAATTCCTTCTCTGTCTCAGTATAATTTAATTGAGCAGGGGAAATATTTTTGCTAATATAATAGATTGCATATGGCTTCTTGTCTTCCTCCTTCCTAAGTACTATTCCAATTGCTGTGTCTGAGGCATCAGATGAAATTTGGAATGGCAAATTCCAATTTGGGCCCCTCAGCACTGGGGTTGTTGAAACAAGATTCTTCAGATCATTAAAGGCATTGTCACATTTATATGTCTAGATAAAATCAACATTTCCAGTTAGTGCATATAAAGGTGCAGCTATTCAAGAATAATGTTCTATAAATCTTCTATAGTAACCAAAAAGTCCAAGAAAGATATGTACCTCTGTCTGTGTGGTCGGTGTGGGTATTAACAAGATTATTTGAATTTTAGCTGGGTCCACCTGAATTCTAGCTACTGAAATATAATGGCCTAAGATAACTCCTTCGATCATCATCATATGACACTTTTCATTTCTTAAACAAAGCCTAGTGTGAATACATCTTTGCAACACATTTTCTAAATTTTCCAATGCTGGCTCAAAGTCATCCCTATAAGGTGTGAAGTCATCCATATATACTTCGAGACCTTCATTTATTAGGTCTGAAAAGATGCTGAGAATGGCCCTTTGGAATGTAGTAGGGGCATTGCATAGGTCAAAAGGTAAGACTCGGTAAGCAAATTTCCCCCATGGACAGGTAAAAGTAGTTTTGTCTTGGTCTTTAGGGACAATCTAAATTTGATTGTATCCACTGAAGCCATCGAGGAAAGAAAATAATTTCTTTCCTACCAATGTGTCTAATACCTGGTCAATGAAAGGAAGGGGAAAGTGGTCCTTCTGTGTTGCTTTTTTAAGTTCACGGTAGTCTACACATATTCTCCACTTTCCATTCTTTTTTGGCACCACTACTAATGGAGAGACCCACTTGCTATGAGATATTGGGTAGATGAAATTAACATCCAATAGTTTTTGTAGTTCACCTTTCACAATATCTTTAAGGTGAGGATTTAGTCTTCTTTGGGGTTGGCGAATGGGTCTCGCATCTTTTTCAATATATATGTGGTGTGTACACAATTGAGGGTCAATTCCTTTCATATCAGGGTAATCCCATGCAAAGGCTGCTTTGTATTTCTGCAATAGTTGGACCAACTTCTCTTCTTGTTCAGCAGTCAGATTTTTGTTAATGTTTAAAGTTTTTCCTAGCTCAATTTCTACAATCTTGCTATTATACACAGAAGTAGTGGGTATTACTTGATCAGGAATGTCTTTCAAAAGATCTTCTTCTTCTTTATTATCAAATGTTGCCTTGATCATGTGACATTGCAAATGAGACCTGATTTGTGGTTTATTAATAAAACTATTAATGATATCATCCTATGTCTGATCTTTGAAATCAAGATAATTTTCTATAGTTAGAGGTGATCTCATGTTTTCCATAAGATATGATATAGGTTGTTTTCTTGTTTTGATTATTGATAGACTTGGCTGGCCTGGGGGGTATAAAGCTAAATTCTTAACATAGTTTCCCCTTGTTATTGTCATGTTGCCTTGTCGACATCCAATATAAGCATCGGCAGGTACCAACCAAGGTCTACCTAAGATTAACGGGTGTCCATCTAGCTGGTTCTTTAGATTGATAACTAGGAAGTCATCAGGGTATTCCCAGGAATCTGCAGATACCATTACATCTTGTATTGTACCCTTTGGTTTGACTACCGATCAGTCAACCAATTCCAATAAGGTTTTTGTTGGTTCTAGTGATGTAATGCCAAGTTTTTGATAGGTCGTAGTTGTTAGGATATTGATCGCTGCTCCCAAATCAACTAAGGCATTTGGAAATGATTTCCCATTGATTTGGACTGTCACCATAGAATTTCCTGGGTCTTCATATTTGATAGGTGTTTCCATCCCTGATAATAAGTCAGATAAAGTACAGACTATTTGGATAGTGGCATTGGTGGTTGTTCTCCTCTTTGGCTTCTTTATGCATAATTCCTTAATGGTTTTTGCATATATAGCAATGTCTTGGATAGCTTGGAGGAGAGGGATTTTTATACACAAATTTTTTAATTCTCTCAGAAGATCAAAATTAGGATGTTCTAATGGGTGTGGTATGATTAATCATTCTGGGAATGGTGAAGAGGAATTTGTTACTTGTTGTTGATCTTGTTGTCGAACTTCCTTTTCTTTCTGTAATGTTTGTTCTGCAGGTAACAGATCTTCAATATGAACATCGTCGTTTCTCTCTATTTCTACTATGCGCCCAGATCTTAATTGAAGGTCATTTCATTCCCTCATTTCAGTTTCTAATTCTGGGGGTTCCATTATTTGGACAGACTGAACTAGCCTATTGTTTGGGTTTGGGTTGGGCTGGGCTGGGATTTGTGGTCTTAAGTTTGTCTGTGGATTTGTATCGGGAGCTGGCAGTGTAGGTTGAGAGAGAGGGATTGTTCCAGCTAGATGATTTGTAGAACTTTTCCAGTTTGACTGCCAGGCCTGACACTGCGAATTAGAGGGGGACCATTGTGTTGGATAGTTATTGTTTTGCCAAAATGGTGGGCAGAAAGGAAATCTAGGCCAATTATTTTTATTTGTTTGATTTGGCCAAGATGTTGTAGGGAATGGCTGTTGTGACCAATTGGGGAAAGGTGGTTGATTTTTCCACATTCCACTGTATTGTTGAGCATTGTATTGAGCAGGCTAAAAAGAAGAAAATGGATCAGTTGGCATACCTGATTGTCGTGGCTGCCATTGTCGGCGCTGATTAAGCAGACATACCACTTCTGATTCTTCTTCTGCCTCCTTGTAAACTTATTTTAAGCCAGGAAGCGAGGGACATCCTTCTGTAGGGTGATATTTCATGAAAATGGCATAGAATTTTATTACATCCGATAGACATTCTTTGTGGTTATGTTTCTTCTTGCATCTAGGACAGAATATCGCCAAATTTTTCTCTTCTTCTGTTGCTTCTGTTTGGCTTGCATAATATCGAGCTACGTTGTTAGAGTCCCCAGTATGTCTGTCTTAAAATATTCCAGCAGGTTTCCAATCTTTGCACAAGACACACCTTCATTAGAGGTCTTGTTGTCTCTTGTAATCATATCACATTCTGCTGATTTTAGCCTTGTATTGCCCCTTGAACTCCTGATACACAAATCAATGATGTTAGCATAAATTTCCTGATATATATCACCTTTTCTCATAATATTCAATGTTTCAATCCATTGATCTTTCACTCCCCTAATTAATGTAGTTTTCAACACATTATCAGGTAAAGGTAAGGATGCATAGGGAGATCTCTGAAGATTGTATTGAAACCGTTCCACATATTTTTCCAAGGTTTCATTTGGTTTTGCTGTTATCTGGAATATTTCATCTTATAGTTCCCGAGACCTGCAATAATCTTGATACTTATTTAAAAACGCAGCCTTCATCTGATCCTAATCAGTTATGACACCCCCACCTAATCCCATAAACCATCATAAGGCTGCGCCTTTTAATGTAGAAGGGAATAGTTTTAGTTTTTGGGGATCAGTGGTATAATCATATCCCCTGCATAACACATCAAATTCAAAAAAAAATGCATCTATATATTCTGATGTTAAGCCATGAACTATGGGAATATGTTGAAGGGGAATGGCCTTCATAGGCGCATTGACTGCAGTATCTACTATAGGATATTGCAGCGTAGAGGTTTGCTAGGGTGTCTGCTGATTCTGATTTTGGTTCTGGGCCATTTGGTAAAAAATGTGCCAATATCCTTCTGGGATCTCAAGGGAATTCCTAGGCTGACTAGGAGGAGCAGGAATGGCTTTGACAACACTTCCCTGGTCTGGAATAATAAGTATTCCTTGAGGTGTTTCAGGACCTTGATTTTGACTAAGTTTAACAGCACTTCCTTTATCCGGACTGCTTACTGTTTGGACTATTTTGATAGGAGATTTTGGTTCTCTTGTTTCTCCTGTTTCCCCTTCTCCTTCACGGAGATTACTAGAGTTCCCTTCTTGAGGGGAAATTATGCAAGGATTCTCAATTTCTTGGGAATCTTGCTCAATTCCCTCTGTTTGACTGTGTATCTCAGCAAAGGCTTCAGAAGGTGACTCTGTAGCCTGAAGGGAACTAGTAGGCTGTCTAGAAATAGCTTTTCTAAATCCTACTGATGGCTAATATTCAGTTCTTTTAAGGATTTCGTCAATAAAAGTTGTCCGCCCAAGGGTCACTGGTCCCTTAGGTTTTTCAATTTTAGGAGGAATTTTGTTTTTCTTAGTTGATCTATTCATTCAAGAAAACAAACCTTAATTCCTACCCAAAGAAAGAAGCTTAGTTACTTCTGCTGTGAAGCGGGCTGTGAGATAGTGTGTTTCTTGCCCAGTGTGCAGGTTCTTACATTCCGTCTTTAATACCCAATTCTTTGCAAGCAGAAAAAATCTGATGTGCATCACTCCTTTCAAATGGCATACACTCTCCCCGGCAACGACGCCAAAATGTCAAGTCATAAGAAGGTATCTTTTGAACACCTAATTAGGCTACATTAATTGTCAATCTGGGAGCGACTTTTTATTTAAAGAGTTTACTCTGTCTGAGGCTGCAATTAACTAAGAGTAATGTTGTGAAGATGTAGTACAGAATTATGAATACAAGAATAAAAAAATGCTTGTAAAGGAATCTAGTAACATAAATGGAAATGCTCTGGAACCTTAATTAAATCAATCTGCAAAATATCAATCAAGGATACAGTTGCAGTAACTCCTTCCCTTAGAAATCGATGTAAGATAACCAATCTAGGGACTTGGAAGCAATAACCAGTGTCCTCTACAGTTGGTGATCTTAAAAAAATCGAAATGAAATCAAGCTCGAACTACTTGTTGATAAAGATAACTAAAAGGAACTGTAAAGGCTATAAAGGAATAGCAACTTGTAAATCCTATGCATACACAACAACTGTAACCAAACTATATTCTAATTTAACGCTATGAATCGGAAATGAGCAATAAATAGAAATGGAACAACAATATAAATTGAAAAACAATTACAACTTAACTAATCTCAATACTTCAATTCTGTCGACGACCAATACTATAGATCAATCAGTCACAAAGAATCGTAGACTAATATAACAACAACTAGAATCGAATACAGAACAGCAAAGCTTTCACAACGATAGCAAGATAAATGAACATCAAATGTACTTATTGCAAAGAATAAAATAGCAATGTAATTCGTTAATGAATCTGTATTAAATCTAACAGCAGTCAATCAACTCTGTAATCGAAATAAACTTTAAACACGACTTCACACAACAGTAAGCAAATATTAAGAATACAAAAAGCAAGGTAATTCCACCAGAGTTGGGCCCTTAGTGCCAGTGAAATACTGTTGGGCTACTTCAGAACTTAAGAGATGAAACGAAACACGTGTTTGATATTAATCGAACATAAAGTATTAGAGAGGTTGTTCTCTTAAAGTCGAGAGTCAATAAACATAATATTACAGAGGAAATGTCTGAATATAAGAACTTTTTCAACCCCCTGATCACTAAAGGACATTGCTTTATATATTAGATCCTGACAGATAAGACAAGGAATAAGATGAGTTTGAACATCGATCCCTCGGGATTCACTCCCCTTCATTTAGTTATCATATTGTTTAATTTGATCGAGGCCGAGCTGTCCCCTGCCTCTTTATAGCAATTCATTCAGATCTCCTTGTCTTTGGCTGGATGTGGTTCAACGCTGATGGAGCAGTAGTTACATTGATCTCAGCCTTGCCTTTGGTACAGTTGTTCGCTTCGTCTAATTCCTGTTTTATCAACAAAAGGCAACTTTTAGTCATCTTTTTACAATGAACATAAACCTTTCCAATTCCATCATAATTCTTATAATAAATTACCTTCCCAAGGTAAAAAGGAGTATGTCTATAGTAAAAGAATGAGAAAATACACAGTAATTTCATACCTTTTTCACTGCCCAACAAGCACCAACTCCTGAGCATAACACCGGGTGACTCAGCCTAGAAATCGACCAAAACTCAGAAATTTCTCCCTTGAAGGCTCTTTACTCTTTTCAAAAGCAAAATAAGATATGAAGATAGTAGATAGAGGTCCTGATAATTTTTAGGGAAAAATAAATTAAACTTAAAAACTCACTTTTGCTAATGTTTTGAGTTTTTTTCTCACTTTGTCACTTTGACTGATACCTTTTTGACCTTTTATTGCAGGTGACTTGAAAAATTTTCAAAGTAGCTCTTCTTCCTTTGGAGATAGTTTGCTGGAGAAATGAAAAATGTCCTTTTCAACCTTGAGGGCCTTGGCACTGTCAAACCTCTTTTTTCTTGCACTGAGAAACTGAAAACATGTTTTTATCCCTTTTTTTACATTTCTTAGTGTGAGTGACCTGAAAACATGTTTTCTTACCTTCTTACTGATTTTGGCAGTGATATATCCATTTTTTAAAAAGACTATAAATCATGTTTGATATATCTTCTCTTGGCCACTTTTGATTTTGTTGCAGGTGCCATGACATATTGATCTTGTCCCTTCGGACATTCTTTGATTTTGACAAATTTATTCACATAATCATTATCCTCATGATTAGCTTGATTTCACATCTTGAAACTCAACCCTAGTATTTTATTCCTTTGACCATTTTGAGGACAATTTACTGCTCTTGAAAACTTGACCTCCCTCACACTGATACTCTTGGCATTCTTTCTCTTTGAGGCAGTGAAGCATTGTTACCTTGGCAGACCCTGGAGGTCACCTTCAAGAGCCTATTCAAACTCTCTTCCTACTGTCATCATGGAGGCTCCTCATCCTTATTTCACCTACTTTTCCTATCTTTCCAAAACCTTAGGTTTTAGGGCTGTTGGAGAAAAATCATTAGTGTTTTCTTCTAAGTTATCTATAGCCCTTTCAAGTTCATTCATTTCTGTTCAGTTCACCTCACCTTTTTCCCTTCTTCATTTATAGTTTCTAAAAATCTTCGATTCATGCTTGGTTGTGCTGATGTGCCTTCATCCTTGTGGTTTTCTACTCTAATATTTGCTTGGCATACTGCTTGTCCAATTAGCCCTAGAAACCCTGATTTTGCTTGAACGTAAGCTGCTTCCTCCTTCTTTGCTATGGATTTCCTTTAGTGAGGATCTGGCCTCTTACCTTACCTAATTTTTCCTGCTAATAGCCACCTTGACACTCCTGCAGAAATGTCAAAATGAACAATTTACCTTTGCAGAACTTGAACTTGATAAGGTGACTTTTCTTGGATACCTTTCTTGATCTGATTTGGGAAAACAAGTGTTGCCCTTCTTTCACATTTGCTTTCAGCTCTTAGTCATGAAAAATAGTGATTTAAGAACACCAAGATTAACCTTGAAACCTATGAAACCCTAGTGACCTAGTGAGAGGCTCTTTGAGTTGGTCTTTGACTGAAAGCTTGGCTTAGGGTCCTTAAGTATGAAAAACATAGTTCTTGACAATTTGATGTATTGAAGATCCAAAATCCAATGTACTTGATTTATCTAAAGACTCTATAGAGATAGTTTTGAGACCATCAATGCTTGAGGAATTTGATGATCATGGGAAAGGGTAGGTTGTTTGGCAATCCTAGATGGAAAGTGGAAGGGTTAAGCATAGGAAAAACAGAGTATTGGGGTTATGGGTGTGAAAATGGGACAGAGATGAGTGTCATAAGTCCATGAGGGATCTTCTAGGAGTGGTAGGCTAACCAGGGAATGACAGAGCAGTGAAATAGTAAAAAAATTATCTTAAGGATAATGAAGGCAGTGAGATTTCTAAAACTCACAATATTCATGAATTTTGTTTTTAGAAATCTAGGATAAGCATTTAGTCATCTAGAAAATGGAAAAAATTATTGATGACGAACATAATATTAGAAAATAATTTTCCATACGTTGTTATTCAAGAAAAAGAAAAGGATGGTCATTCTGATAAAGAGACATCTCTTTATCAAAATGAAGATCCTCAAAATAAAAATATATATTCTGAAGAAGAGACATCTCTCCTTCAGAAAGAAAATCTTCAAAAAAAAACATGATACTTCAATAAAATCAACCCCGATTGTAGAAAAATCTTCAGCCTCCATCTCAAAACCACCTTTCCCTGAAAGATTACAAATTGATAAAGGGGTGGAAAAACAAATCATGCTTCCTGATTATGATATATTAGATGAGCTGAAAAATGTTTGCATAAAAATCCATTTGCTACAAGATATCAAAGAAATTCCGGTACTTGAAAAGACAATAAGGGAGTTGAGTATAAAGAAACTAGGAAGAAAAAGAAAAGAAGTAAAAATAATACAGTTAGTTGGAAAAATTGCAGACATCATGATGGGAAAAAAAACAATAGAAAAATATTTAGATCTAGGAAGTCCCATCATGAAGACAAACATCAATGGTATCGAAATCCAAAAAAAATTGATCGAATTAGGAGAAACCATAAACATCATGAGTAGACAAACTATGGATCAACTAAGACTTCAAAATCTCCAATATACACCAACATTGTTACAACTAGAAGATATATTTGTAATTAAACCTGAAGGTGTGTTAGAGGTCGATTATGTATCCTTGGATTCTTGGGAATATCCTATCGATTTTATGATTTTAACACCCAAGAATAACTTAGGAGGACATCCATTAATATTAGGAAGACCTTGGTTAGCTATAGTTGATGCTTTTATGAGTTGTATATCTGGTGATATGTTTATCTCTGATGGTAGCTCAACAAAGAAATTCACATTATATCGACCTTCAAAAACAATGATAGAGCTACAAAATGAAGAATGGATGGATGCTAATAATGATATACAACCCATTTTCACTATTCATAAATTAGTGAAGAAGATCAAACTTTAAATTCAATAGAAAATAGTGAATTATCTTCACACTGTGGGAGTAGTCAAAATTTTCAAAAAAATGAAATATCAAATATCTATCATCCAGAAAAATGTATTTGTATTCTACAGAATAGTTTGGAAATTATTCAACAGAAATATTTCCAAGTGAAAATTTAAATGTAAACAAAAAGTTTGGAAGAATTTCGAAAGAAGAAATTAATGGAAACATTACAAAAACACTCTTTTTCATATGCATGGGAATACACTGACATGAAACTAATCAATCAAAAAACCTGCATGCATCACATATATATTGAAGAAAATTCCAGACACATTCAAAAACCTCAACGGATAATGAATCCAAACTTTAGGAAATTGTTAAGGAGGAACAACAAAAATTGTTGAATGTAAATTTTATTTATCCAATATTAGACAGTCAGTGGGTTTCACATTTAGTAATTGTCCCTAAAAAGAATGGAAAATGGAGAGTATGTATTGACTATATGAAGTTGAATAAGGCTAATTTGAAAGATCATTTTCCACTCCCTTTCATAGATCAAGTTTTAGACACATTAGCAGGGAAGAAATATTTTCAATTTTTGGATGATTTTAGTGGATATAACCAAATTCAGGTAGCACTAGAAGATCAAGACAAAACCACTTTTTCCTGTCCATGGGGAACTTATGCTTACCAAGTGCTTCCTTTTGGATTATGAAATACACCAACAAAATTCCAAAGAGTGGTGTTGGGTATTTTCTCTGATCTAATTCATGATAGTGTGGAAGTGTATATGGATGATTTTACAGTGTGTGGAAATTATTTTGAAGAAGCCCTTGAAAATTTGGAAAAGAATATCATAAGATGTAAAGAAGAAAATATCTCATTAAGTCATGAAATTTTTTTTATGATGTTCAATGAGGGTATTGGTTTAGGACGCCATATTTTAGGAAATGGAATTAAGGTAGACTCATCTAAAGTAGAAGTTATTTCCAAATTAACAGTTCCAACTTGTAAAATAGATGTTAGGAGTTTTCTTGGTTTCACTAGATACTATAGAAGATTTATAGAAAAATTTGTAAAGATTGCATCTCCACTCTTCAAATTTCTTACAAAAGATTTTGAACTCAGTTGGAATTCTGATTGCCAAAAGGCCTTTGAAACTTTGAAAGAAACTATTTTTGAAGCACCCAACTTAAGAGCAAGAAATTGGAAATTTCCTTTCCATATTTCAATTAATGCTTCAGAAACAAATATGGGAGTTGTATTGGGACAAAAATACTTGACTCCTTATTCCATTTACTATATAAGTAAAAGTTTGATTCTAGCGGAGTTAAATTATACTATTACTGAAAAGGAGTTTTTAATTGTTGTCCATGCCATTAAAAAATTTAGACATTACATCACTGGCTATGAAAATTTCTTTCACACGGATCATTATGCAATTAGATATCTAATGAATAAATACATCACTAGTGGAAGAGTCAAAATATGGTTATTATTATTGCAAGAATTCAATATCACCATTTTAGATCGACTTTGAAAACAAAACAAAATTGTTGAATTTATGCCTAGAATTCAAAACGATAAAAATGATACACCAGTAGAAGATATTTTTCCCGATGAATATATTTTTGCAATATCTACTAAATCTCCATAGTTTGCAGAGATTTCTAATTATTTGGCCACGAGGAAGCTACCATCATATTTTTTTCCTAGAGAAAAGAGGAAGATAATTCAAATGAGTGCATATTATTCATGGAAAAATGAATAAGTGTACAATACATGTCCAGATCTCATCATACGAAGGTGTTTAAGAGAAGACAAAATACATGATATACTAAAAGCATGTCATGATGAACCATGTGGAGGAAAATTCAATAACAAAAGAACTTCTTACAAATTCCTTCTCTTAGTATATTGGCCTTCCCTTTTTAAGGATGCCAAGGAATATGTTAAGAGATGTGATAGTTGTCAAAGAATGGGGAAACTTATTCCTTTAGATGAAATTCATTTACAACCTCAGGTACTTATCGAACCTTTTAAAAAATGGGATCTGGATTTTTTCGGACCAATCAATCTACCATCAAGAAAAAAGAGGTATATTCTTGTGTGCACTGATTATGTCACTAAATGGATAGAAGCTAAAGCACTTTCTTTTGCTACTAAAAATGTTGTAGTTTCATTTCCTTTTTAGGATATTTTTACTCGTTTTGGTGTCCCAAGGGAATTTGTGAAAAATCAATGAACTCAATTTACATCCAGAATGGTGCAGAAGATAGTAGAAGAATACAAAATCAAGCATAGGAAGTATACTCCATATCTTCCACAAGAAAATTGACAAGTAGAATCCACTAATAAAACGATTGAAGCAATCCTTACAAAGACTGTAATTTTCATAGAAGGGATTGGGTAGAAAAGCTTCCAGAAGGTTATGGGCCTACCACACCACATCAAGAAGCACAACAGGACATACTCACTATGAACTTGTTTATGGGAAGCAAGTCTTATTTCCAATAGAGTTCCAAATAAAAACTTTCAAGACAAAAATTAACTTGGGACTTGACTTGTTAGAAACACAAAAGAATATAATGGAACAACTCAATGAGCTTGATGAAATACGACAAGATGAAATTCAAAATACCAACCTAGTTCTGCAACAAAGATCCATATGACATGATAAATATATCAAAGAAAGAAAATTCAAGAATGATATTAGGCACTACTCTTTGATTCAAATTTCAAGGATTTTCAAGGGAAATTTCAAACTCACTAGCTCGGGCCTTATGAATTGAAAGAGTCTTTGATAACGGAGCAGTCATGCTCAAAACCATTGATGAAGAAAAATTTCCTCTCCTTGTAAATGGATATCAACTGAGAGTCTAGAACAAGCCATTGACAAAGGAGGAATTTGTTAATATTTTTCAAGACAAATCTGATATAAAGTTGGTTAAAATTCTTCTTCTTCTTCTCCGATTTAGAAATCTTCTTTTATTTTTTATTTTACATATATATATATATGTGTGTGTGTGTCTATATATATTTATGTATGTATGTATGTATGTATGTATGTATGTATGTATGTATGTATGTATGTATGAGCATGAAAACCAACCATTGATTAGCATACTTATACAGAAAATTAATGCAGGAGCATCCACACTTAGCCAGAAATGTGAATGGATTTTCACATGTTGTGGCTATTATGAGGAAAACTTCATTTCCTAAGTGGTCAAACCAAAATTTATCGAGAGGGTTGGATCTCTCGAATTTGCATTTAATTAAAATTTTTAATAATTAATACAGATGTATTATGATTAGAATAGAAAGTGAGTGTTAACATAGGTGTACATTAAGGCTTTGGAATATGGATTAGAATGATAAAAATAAAGATTGAGTTGTTACATCTGATCCAAAAAAGAAGGAACCAGAAATGTAATGACTAATATAGATAGCGAAGGAATGAGACAATAGATATATATATTGGGTTTTTAAGAACAGAGGAGGACAGAGGTCAAAGACTGGATAATTAAGCTAGAGAGGGCGAGACCTTGTGATTTTCATTTTAATAGAAATTGATTGATGTGTGTTTTGTAAATCTGTGTTTTCTGAGTGTTGTTCTTAATAGAAAATCCTCGAAAATTGGTTTTTATATATGTTGGCATTATAAATTAACTTCCTGGTTTGTAATTGTATTAGACAGGGAGGGTTTACAACTGTGTTAATAGTGAATACATTATAGATTCACTACAGAAAGAGTGCTTTCAATTTTGTTATGATTGATTCATCAAAGGAGCCAAACCAGTGTGTATCTGAACCTCATTCCATATAGAAATTGAGTTTAATGTTGAAATCAGTTTTGGAAAACCTGAAATGGTTTTATTGCACAGCTCGTGGGTCGTTAGCGCTAATTTGTGGAGTCCATGCGATACACCCCAGCAAGCGACGTGTGTATGCACAAAACTACTTATATCGCATAACACTGAAAAGGTTAAGTGACAGGTTGCTTTTTATGCGATGACTGTTGGATCGTGTAAATAAGGAGAGGCATCATGCGATGACCATTCAATTTGAAGGATTTGATTGAAGGGTATATTGGGTAAGTGACAGGTTAACACGGTCAAAAGGTTGACCACATTTGTTTATATTATTGGCCCACTCTTTAATAAATTGACATTGAATTGATTTCCACATATATGTATTTTGATTGCAAAACAAAAAAAACATATATAAAGGATTCCACTTATATATGAATGTATTTTGGTGAGCACATCATATAATTTTTCATTTGTTAAGGTTTATTCGACATAAAAAATCTAAGGTGAAAACCAAAAATTTTGGCACCTTACAATTTCTTTATTCTTGTTCTAAAATCCAAATTTCTTTGCTTCCATTTTTATTTTTCAAAAGAATAAAAATTATATAGCTACATAATTTTTGAGATTGTGCAGCTCTGATGGATTTCTGCAGCTCATATATGACATGACCTTTTTTATTGAAGAAATTGAAGAATACATTGAAGAGCACCTGAAGGCAAGACAACGAGAAACAATTGAAGGTTAGCAACATCAAATTCAAGGTATGTAAATGAAAATTTTTATTTAATAATAAGGATGTCAACATTGGCATATGAATTATATGGTCATTTTCTACCATCAATCCAAAAACACTATTAATAAGAGTTGATCATGTCAAATCAAAATCAAATCTCAAACTCCGCCACTTAACCCTCATCATTACGCGACTGCTCCAACATCAAAACTAGATTTTATTGTTGAAATAATCCAACTCATGTTCTAACGGTCAGTTCCTATTGACATCACTCATGCTCTTGATAATTCTGAAGCCTCATTCATTCATTCACTCTTACATTAATTCATTCTGAAGCATAATTCACTCACGCTTTTACTCATAATAAAACCCTCAGTTTACCCTGTCAATGAGGTAGTCTTAAGGAAAATCTTCTCAAAGCCATGGGTGTAATAGTGAGGACAGAACAGGAAGGGAGAAAGTTTATGGAAGGTTACCCATAGATAAAAGAGATGCTATAGAAAGCATGGTGGCTCAGTTTAATAGAAAAATTTGAAGGTTTTTATAAGGAGGTAACTAAGTCATTTTCCAAATATTTCGATGGAATGGAGGTTGAAATAAAAAATGTTAAGTTTGCAATAATATAGTCGTTCATAGTTGAAGCCACTAGACTACCAAGAACTTGAGAAAGGTGGTTCAAAAATAAAGGAATTGAAGGTGAATAATGGAAAATATTTCTGAAAAACCTAGGTATGGATACCACCATCTTTAAAAATGGAATCTGTAACACAACACTTACATGAAAATAGAATAATTTTCTATTGATAATCCAAAAATTTATCACCTGTGAGGGAAGATTTTGATGCATGTTCTTTTATCATGTTAGGTTGTTGGTGAATTTTCTTGAAGGCAGTGAAATAAATATTCTATACTTTTTGTTGCATAGTTTGAGAAAAATGTGTCAGGTACTATTCAAAAGATAATTTTGTTTATAGACAACACAATATATCATCATGGGTTAATAAAAATTCTTATTTAATTCCACCTTAAAATTCTAGGATATACTTGGGAAAATTTCCTAATTTAGAATCATTTTTACGGAAATCATGAACAATGCTGTAACCCAACTTGACTCAGCTAAAAATAAAGAGAGGTTCTGAGAAATTCAAGGTTATTGAGGAACAATTGTTAAAATATCAAGAGGACCTTTCATATGCTCGAAAGGATAACCACAATCTAAACGAGGATTCATCATCACATGTGCACTTGAACAATGCACGAGAGCACATGCAATTCAATGGGTCAAGTCAGAAAATGGAGAAAGTCATGAGATCATGGGTAAAGTCAACAAACCAAAGTGAAACAACGATTGACAGATCAGATCACAAAAGACGGTTGGCGCATATCACACATCGATGATTTTTGTGTTTATTTCTAAGACTTTGCATGGTAAGTTATTTAAGTTACGATGCGATAAAGACAGGAGGTGGTGATGTGACGTGAAGTATATCGTATATCGCATGCGATAAGGTTTTTGAGCTGATTTGTGAAATCGTGAAATCACAAATATTACGAAATTCTTAAACTTGTGAAGTGTGATAAGGAGCCTTGATGCAATGTAGTTTCAAAGGTGAACTCCAAAGGATTTCAAATCCATATGTAAAGCATTTCATGTGTTAAATTGCATCGAAGGATGAAAAATGAGGATTATAATATAAAACAGGTGAAATTACAAAATGCGATAGAAAGCAAACGCAATGCATTATTCAGGGTTGAATAGAATATATTTCAAGTCCAAGTCTTATGGTGGTTTATGAAGAAAAGGTTGAACGCAAGAGTATACTCGGGTGGAAAAAGACCTGACACTATGTGTAGAAGTCTTAAAGCGGTTACACCTTGATGATGAAAGAAAGTATGAACGCGGGTAGTGGAATCGGGTAAGTGACCTGACGCAGAACAAAGGAGAAGAGAAGACAGAATGCATCAGGCACGAGTAGAAGCGGTATAGACGAGTATCAGGTGACATGATGGCAGTGTTGGAAATGCAAAAGCATGGGCAGAGTTGGGTGGAGATGCATTTATGCAGACTGTTAGGACATCACAATCGAAACAGAAGGAGACACATCAGCAAAAAATTAGCTGATTCAACAAAAGGATTATATTCCAAGTGTTATTTTGTTTTCTTTGTTAAGATTGAAGCTACGATGGTGTCCTTGATTGCAATGTAATAAGTAGTTTAATAATTTTGGGTAGTCTAGGAGTTTCAAGAATCTCGAGCGGCTACAAACTTCTTCTTTTTTGTATTTAAGGGGGAGAGAAAGAGAGAGGAAGGGTTCCGAGTTTTGGACCTCTTGGGTATTACATTTTGTACTTCTTTTTCTGATGAGTGAATAAAATAAGTAGCAAGTTCCCTGCAACTGTTGATGGTGATTTGTGTCTTTTGCCATTGTATGTGCTTTCATCCTTGTATGAAGTGAAGTAAAGAAGGAGTTGGTCTCTAATTTATGTTTGTAGGTAAGAGTTAAATAGCCTTAATAAGCACTCTTCAATCCATCTCTTCTCTCTTCAAAAATTCTATCTGAAACTTTAAAGTAATAGATTCTGTGTTTACAACATATTATTTTGAGTTTCCCCTCTCTTCACAAACTCTCTCTGAAACTTTAAAGTAATAGAATCTATGTTTACATCATATTATTTTGAGTTTCCTCTCTCTCCATGAAGTTCCTCTAAAACTTAAAATTAATAGATTTTGTCTTTACAACATATTACTTTGAGTTTCCCCTGCAATTCTTCTTTTCCATTCAGATATTAGTATTCAATGGCATTGGGAAAACTTTTATTATTCCAAATCATTAAGGGTTTTAGAAAACTAGTTTACAGTGGGATAGTTACGAGACCTCACGATAAAATTATTTCTGTGACACACTTTTAAAATGTCTTAAGCACTGATTCCTTTCACAACCGATGGATTGTCTCTTAAGATACAACATTTTTTTTTGTCGTTGCCGGGGATGAAGGCACGAAGCTATTTTTCCCTGGGTATTAAAATATATTTCTTGATGGTAAAAAAAATTTAGATACAAATTTGGTTGTTTATTATTCACCTGGCAACTCCACTGATGAAGGTTTCATTAGATGAGGAATTCCGCGGGCAAGAAAATGAGAAAGAACCGTGGAAAATATAGATATTAGAGTTTGAACCTTCTAAAGGAAGTTTTATTTTTGACTATTAGTTTGGTGGTCTATTTTACCTTACATATCAAGAAGTTTATTTCCTGCTTTATATTCTTAGAATATTATAAGGCCAAAAATGTACATTATTTATTGGAGAAAGAATATTTTTCTTCCAATTGTATTATTGATCTTAACACTACTTTATCTCCTAAATATGAGAGGAGAGATGAATGTTGCATTACAATTCGTGAAGATAATCTGTCATATTCCAAGCATAAAGGTGAGGATTCATCATCTTTGGGTGATAATATTATATCTCATCAGCAATCCGCTTCTTCCTAGCTTGGAACCAAGGTGATTTTCAAACCCTTGGTGCTGCCCACAATCCTCCATCAATATCCTTTAAAAGGATTCAAATTTTTGCCAAGTTTTTCTGGAGAGGAGGAGGATATTTCCATTGAACAACATATCTTGAAATTTGAGTACTTTATGGACAAATTTAAAATTATTTATGAACGCGTGGCTTTAAGGATGTCTTGTCATTCATTAAAGTAGGGTGCTTAACAATGGTTCCAGTGTTTGGAAGCAAGTTCAATTAATTCATGGCAAGGTTTTCAAGATATATTTCTTAGATATTGGGGCGAGCATAAGTCATATGAAAAACACATTTTTGAATTATATTCTATCCAGAGGCAGAGCAATGAATCAATCGCTAAGTTTAATAGGAGGTTTCAAAAAAATTATTTCAGCATGCCAAAAGAGATTCAGCCTCTTGAAGTTGCAGTTATGGCTTACTATTTGAGGGTTCTTTCTATTGTCTTGGATTTTTATCTGAAGGAGAGAAAGAATTGCACTCTAGAGCTGATGTTTCTTTATGCATAGGAAATCGAAGATAATGTGCGGTCTTGTAGAAATTTTTCCAGTCATGTTGAAAGAAAATTTTTTGTTGAAGACAAGAGGGCCTGTCAAGAAAACATTGGAATTTCTTTACAAGAGAATGAAAATTTAGAGACAAACAAGGATTTTCAAAAGGGGTCAGGGATTCCTGTATTGCTGAAACACCAAAATTTAAGAATTCTGAATATTCTGGTCAAAAATCCGTTGCAAAAACTGAACTACTCACTGAAATCCTGGAAGATAATTATAATTTTCATAATTTTAATGATTTTGTGAATAGAAGAGAAACTAGTGGAACTCCTCAAGTGTGTTTGTAGGAGGGGGAGGATTTTTTTCAAGAATTGGAATTACAGGAAGAACATCAACATTATGAGGAAAAAACCTTAGATTTCTCTTTCCGGCCTAAATGGGTGTCAGCAGGAAACAACAATCAATCTTCTCACATACAACGTCAAATTTAGGAGTCAAATAGTGAAGGAGGCTGCCCTGTTCAAAGAGGTCTACCTCAGAAAGATGTTCAAGAAAAGAAGGCAGCGAAAAATTGGTCTCATCACTTCTATGATCTAGTAGCAGACTACATGGAAAATTTATTTTGTCAGCAACAAACATTTATACAAGGTATGTGCGAATATTTGTGTATAGAAAACTTTCATGTTGTAATATTCCCAATTAGCTTTCAGCTAGTTGGAATATTAAATTGTGTTTTTTCTTCTTAGTTAGAAGAATAAGAGGGTAGGGAGACCCATAAATATTATTAGTAGAAATAAAATCACTCCAAATGTGAATGGAGGTCATCAAAGTAACTGTATTAAGAACCCTTATGTGTGAATATGGGATGAGGCATGTGGACTGGGTCAATTTTTACCAAATCAATAGTGCTGGTATGGAGGGAGTGGACATTCATTGAGGGAAATCGCAGTTTTGGAGGGAGATTCCTTGCATGGAATTAGTGGCTTTAATGAGTGGGGCCCAAGGTGAGAAGGCTCACAAAGAATATAAGGAAGGGGATGGAAGCCATGGAGGGCATGATTGAGTATTATTTTGTTTATGGTTTATATCACTTGGTGCTCTCTTCAGCTATTTAGCGGAGACTGCAATGTTGTTTAGCACAAGGGTGTTCCTGAGGGGGAATCCCACCTTCATACTTGGGGGAATTTGAGTGCCCACTCAAGAGAAGTTATTGGGCTACATTTCCACATTCCTACATCAGGCCAAGCTACAAATTTCTTCTACAGTTAAATTTTTGCTTAAGGTTGTGCTATGTTGCAGGGTACAGTAGTGGAGGATTGGATTGGGTCATTTCTGAGCTTGTCTTTAGTGGAGGAAGCATACTTTCCATTGGGAGGCTAGTAAAGAAGGTCATTGGGAATTATTATAGAATTTGGCACCATGCCAAGTTATTACTATCCCCAACAACGCAGTTTCAGTCTTGGACTACATTATTTTAGGGAGGAGATGCAGGGGTGGTTTTAGTGCACCATTTTGGGAGATAGATTTCCAGTGAAGGGATCAACATTTCACTTGAAGATTATATTGGGAGAAGGCTTTATTCTATGCTACATCAGATCAGCCATATCTTCCCATCTATTCAGTTGTAGTGAAACTTCAACCCTAGGGTTGGAGTTCGCATTTGTTTTTTGGTGTATTTTCTCAGAAACCCTCTTGGGTTGTCATGGAAAGGTGATATAGAGCCTTGATATTTATTTCTAGCATCTCTTGAGGCATATATCACTATTTTTATATTATTGTATGTTTCCAGCTGCAGCTATTTTTACTATAACTGCGTTGTAGCAGCTCTCCGACATTTTATATAGTAGCCACATCTCACTTTTGAGATTGTTTGATTATTGGAGGCTTGTTTGTCTATATCATATGATTTGTGCCTCAATATTTTGTACTTATTTGCTACTGATATGATTAGTATGAAGGATCCATATTGGTCTCATATCTTGATGTGATGTTATTCACTTATATTTCCATTTTTGTGTCCTATATTGTTGCTTTTCCTACTTTGGAATATTATAGTGGTATCAGAGAATAATCTTGGCTCAACCTGTGCATTTTCAGCCTATATGTCATCAGAATAAGGAGATCCTCTCACAGATAGAGAAAAGAGGTATCTCAGAAGAAACTGGAGATATGACTATATAGATGATAGAGAAGACAAGGGAAAAAATCCCTTATGAGGAGGAGATGAGGAGAAGGAGTATCCCAAGCTTCTTCTTCAAACCATGCAGCATATTGCAAGAGAAATCAAGGATATGAGGATGGATAGACACAAAGAATCCCCTAAAGGTTTTCTACATGGATAGGATCTGGAATTTCACATCACTAGAATGATCAACCAGTGAAGTAGTAGGTTTCCCAACGCTCTATAATGCCTACATTTTTAGCAATGGGAAATGGAGGGTTTCAAGAACAAGAAAATCTTGAAGATTATTTTCTTAAGTATGAGTCTCAATCTTAGAGATTCAAATACCATTTTAGCTTTTATGAGTTTTTTCAAATCAAGGACAATAGGAGACCCTGACATCACAATAGAGGTGGAGGATTCGTACAGAACCATCATCTTCACCGGACTATGGGCAGATTTTTCTTATCCACTTTTGATGGGTCATCCAAATGCACTTCCAAATCATGGGTAGAAAATATAGACATCTACTTCGAGTTGAACCAAGTACCGGAGATGGAATCCATCAAAATAGCAGCGCTTGACCTTTAGGGTGAGGCACATTATTGGTGGTTTCATAGTCTTTCTACATTGGGGCATGCCAATGTGACTGCATATTCAGATTTCACAAGGAGGTTGGTGGAGAGGTTTGATCGAAGAGACCCAGAGGCACCTTTCATTGATCTAGCTAAGCTCAAAAATTTAGGTAATCCAGAAACTTACATTTCTGAATTTCTAAAATTTTTTGTTATGGTTCATGATTTATCTACAGCTAGGAGGGTCTATATGTTTATTGATGGGCTAGCAGAACCTCTACATGGGTTGGTTAAATCAACCAAATCCACTACCATTCAATATGCTATTGAAAGGGCTAGAGATCTACAAGATGCTTTGCGAAGAGAAAAAGCACCATATCAGCAAAAGCCCACTTTTCCATCAAAGGGAAAAGATGAGAAGGCTCATCCTTCAAAGGAGAGCCAAACAAAAGTACCTCTTAGTGATGATGTCTGAAGAGACTTGAGGATAAGTAAGCTTTGCTTCACATGCCAAGAATCATGGGCACTCAGACATAGATTTGCAGCAGGGAAGGCACACTATATAGAGGAATTTTCTGATGATGAGGAGGAAGAAGAAGAGGAACCAAAAGGAGGTCACAATGTTGGGATAGCAGGAGAGGATCCACCACCACCAAGAGGTGGGAATGGAGCATTTTCTCCAATTAGAGGGGCGCTTGCATCATTGAGGGGAGTACCCAAGTACTTGACCTTGAGAGTTCGAGGTTCCATTCAAGATCAAAGCGTATCAATGTTGATTGATAGTGGGGCTACCCTCAACTTTATTGATGACCAATTAGTGCATAGGAGAGAAATACCCACTGATAACTTTGAGGGGTTTTTCAGTTTTGGTTCCAAGGGCTACAACCATGTAGCACATGCATTATGTTCCATCTTTATCTATCACCATGGGGACATATACATTGACTGATCTCTTCTTTATGGTTGACATACCTGACACCAATGTGATATTGGGTGTGCAGTGGTTTATTACTCTGGGGAAGGTCACCACAGATTGGGAGACTTTACAGATGGAGTGGATAGATAGAAATAGTGACAAGCATCAGATGATTAGGGCATGAACACTTATCCCTCGCAGATAACTCTCACACAGAAAAAAAAGTTGGATTTGTGCAGTGAAAGAAAGGACCTAACAGTCCAATCAGTTATGCAGATGACTTTGGCCCATGATACACTATTTCTTAGAGGCATTCCACATGAGAGGCCACCTGATTAGGAGTTGATGAGAGATGTCTCATAAAAATTTGCACCACTCATAGATCCAGGAGGAGTGGGAACCTTGGGAGGACTTGGCATAGTGAAGAGAGTCTTGTTTAGGCACAACGAGGAGGGATACATTCTCCCAATATCAGTATTACCCACTCTCACCCCACATCTTGCGCTGAGAGAGGATGTTGCGGGGATGGAGGATGGCACCATCATGGTGCAAGGAGACCACTCCATGGCTTTGGAGACTCACAAGATACTTCCACTTAGGGGGAAATCTTCCACATATGATAGAGTTTTGTGGCCACTCATGCATACATTGGCCAAACTCAGGAATTTTTGGATGGGTAATAGCTTCCCATGGAAGGCTAACCTCCAAAAACTTCAACCTTTACTTGAGCATGAGAAACTACAGGAGGAGAAACAGAGGCAGGATAACATCATCCTAGTATATGACTTTGGCATGGGAGATGTCAAAGAAGAGGGCAGCCACATGATAGGTAATTTACATGATAGATCAGCAGTGATGTCATTATGGAGTATAGATCCTTTTTGGAGATCCCAACTATTAGTGGAATACTCCAACGATCTCTTTTCATGCAGGATACTTGATGGCCATTTATCAGATGAGATATATTTAGTGAGGGATGGGGTCATCTATCATCAGAGTAGGATGTTATTGGATAGAGCATATAAGCTCAAGGAGATGCTACTACATGCTGCATATTAGGATTTTCTCTTCAACCACACTTATTCCATGAGAGCATATCATACTATCATGGGGGGATTCACTTGGGAAAGCTTCAAAGAGAAGATACATCAACATATTAGGAGATGCATGGATTTTTTAGAGATGGAGGAGAGACATAAATATTTGGTGGAGTTATCATAGCCACTTCCTTTCTCATTTGGAGTGAGAGGAGGCCCATCTATGAGCCACTTCACTAGCTTGATCAAAGTACATGGTAAGGGTTGTATTTCTATGCATCATGATTCAATTACTATGTATTTGTATTTCCTTAACATCCATGTGCATGCCATTGCTCCAAGAGGGGGAACTCTTTCTTATAGTCTTCATGGTCTACTTGGGGCCATGAGCAGTGGTAAGGATAGCCACTCCATAGGAGATGTTGGGGAGCCAGTACCTTATTGAGGGTGTGCTCAATTGACACCCCACATCATTCACCTTCTTCAGGTGTGTGAGTATTGTGGCAAAAAGTAAGTGGTTGGGGAACCAATTATCATATCATATTTTGAAGCAGTCAGGAGACATAATGCGTTGGTTCCACATGTGGGACTACGATCCTCCTCCAGTATTTCATATGGCAGCCAATGTATCTTTGATTTTGATCCCATTTTTTGATGATGTTCTTATTATTGTTGTGGGCATGTTTGGAGGAATGACACATGGATTGAATGTGCCCATTGTGAGTGAGATTATCCACATTTATTATGATTCATGCTTTAGGGAGAACATTGAGCATCAAATGATGGCTACATTAGACCTCTTTTTTCCTCATGAGAGAAAACATTTGTTTCACTTGAGCATGTGGGAGATGCATCTCATGGATACTTGGGGGGAGAATTTCAGGGATGGATTGATTGGAGGACACTTGGTTCATGAGGAGAGCTTATCACATGTAGGTGTCACAAGGGAAGGAGGAGAGGAGTTGCAGCACTCACCTTTACAATTGCTTGAGGACAAGCAACATTTGGGAGGGGAGGACTATAATATTCCCAATTAGATTTCAGCTAGTTGGAATATTAAATTTTGTTTTTTCTTCTTATTTAGAAGAATAAGAGGGTAGAGAGACCCATAAATCTCCTTAGTAGGAATAAAATCCCTCCAAATGTGAATGGAGGTCATCAAATTGGCTGGATTAAGCACCCTTATTTGTGAATAGGGGATTAGGCATGTGGACTGGGTCAAATTTGACCAAATCAACAATGTTGGTATGGAGGGAGTGGACATTCATTGAGGGACAACGCAGTTTTAGAGGGAGATTCCTTGCATGGAAGTATTGGCTTTAATGAGATGGGCCCAAGGTGAGAAGGCTCAAAAAGAATATAAGGAAGGGGATGGAATCCATGGAGGGAATGATTGAGTATTATTTTGTTTATGGTCTGTATGACTTGTTTCTCTCTTCATTGGTTTAGCAGAGACTGCAATGCTGTTTAGCACAAGGGTGTTCCCAAGTAGGAATCCCACTTCATCCTCATGGAACTTAGAGTGCCAAATAAAGAGAATTTATTGGGATAAATTTCCACATTTTGGCATCAGGCTAAGCTACAACATTCTTCTACAGTGTAGTTTGTGCTTAGGGTTGTGTTGTGTTGCAGGGTGCAGCAATGCAGGATTGGATTGGACCATTTCTGAGCTTTTCTTCAGTGGGGGAAGCATCCTTTACATTGGGAGGCTAGTAAAGAAGGTCCTTGGGCATTATTGTAGAATTTGGCACCAGGCCAAGTTATTATTATCCCCTACAGCACAGTTTCAGTCTTGGACTACGTTATTTTAGGGAGGAGTTACAGGGGTGGTTTTAGTGCACCATTTGGGGAGATAGATTTCCAATGAAGGGATCAAAGTTTCACTTGGAGATTATATTGGGAGAATTATTGATTCTATGCTACATCATATCAGCCATATCTTCCAAGTTGTTCAGTTCTAGTGAAACTTCAGCCCTAGGGCTATAGTTCACATTTGTATTTTGGTGTATTTTCCTTGAAACCCTCTTGGGTTGTCATGGAAAGGTGATATAGAGCCTTGATATTTATGTCTTTCATATCTTGAGGCATATATTAGTATTTTTATATTATTGTATGTTTCCAACTGTAGCTATGTTCACTATGACTGCGCCGTAGTATCTCTCCGACATTTTGTATAGCAGCCACATCTCACTTCTGAGAGTGTTCGATTATTGGAGGCTTGTTTGTCTATATCATATGATTTGTGCATGAGTATTTTGTACTTATTTTCTACTCATATGATTAATATTATGGCTCCATATTGGTATCATATATTGATGTAATGTTATTCACTGTTATTTCCATTTTTATGACCTATATTTTTTTTTTCCTATTTTGGAATATTACACATGGTATCTCCTTATTGTGATCTTCAAATTTCAACAGTATGTAGGAATTAGGTATAACATACAGATGTTGGATTGGTGCCATTGGAAGGCTGAATTCACCTGATTAAGTTCATACATGAGCACAAATGTAGGATTAGTGCATAAATAAGCTCAGAAGTTGAGAATTTTAAGTTGTAGTATTTCTGGTTTGGTATTTTTAGTTTAAGAATAAATGAAGGGGTCCAAAGTGTAGCAGGTTTCAGGAGGATTTCATAATGAATCAACTCCCATTTGGGATTGACTCCATGCCCAATATAGGTTATTGATCTACAGGTTCTCTTTGACTCCATACCCAATAAAGGCTACTAATCGACAAGTTCTCAACACTTTGCTACCAAGGTGTTGTCCCCAATTAGAGCTAGATGTTATAGCCCAATTTGACTCAGCTAAAATTTAGGAGTGGTTTTGATAAATTCAAGGTTATTGAGGAAAAATTGTTAAAATCTCAAGAAGACCTGTAATATTCTCAAAAGGATAACCAAAATCTCAACGAGGATTCATCATCACATGTGCACTCGAACCAAAACCAAAGAAGAAAAGGCATGAAGGAGTCATGAATGCATGGGCAGAGTTTGGATAGTTTTCATTCAGAGCAATACATGAGGGGATGTGTAGTTCAATAGGTCAAGTCAAAAAATAGAGAAAGTGGTGAGCGCATGGGCCAAGTCGGAAAAACAAAGTGAAACAACAATGGATGGACCAGATCAGAGAAGGCGGTTGGTGCATATCGCACATCGACGATTTTTGTGTTTATTGCTAATTCTTCAAATGGTAAGTGATTTAAGTTGTGATGTGATAAATACGGAAGGTGGCGATGCGACACAAAGTATATCGCATAGCGCATGCGATAATGTTTTTGGGCGGATTTGTGAAATCGCAAATATTGCGAAATTTTTAAACTTGCGAAGTGCGATAAAGAGCTCGGATGCGATGTAGTTTCAAAAGTGAACTCCAAAGGATTTAAAATCTAGATGTAAAGAATTTCCTATGTTAAATCACATCGGAGGATGAAAAGGAGGATTATAACGTAAAATTGGTGAAACGTCGAAATGTGATAGAAAGTGGACGCGATGAATTATTCAGGGGTGAATAGAATTTATTTCAAGTCTAAGTCTTGCGATGGTTTATGAAGTAAAGGTTGAACGTGGGAGTAGAATTAGGTGGAAAAAGAACCGAAACTATGTGAAAAAGTCTTAAAATGGTTACGCCTTTATAATGAAAGAAATTCTGAACACAAGCAGTGGACTTGGGTGAGTGACCCGACACAGAATAAAGGAGAAGAGAAGACAAAACGCAGCAGGCACAAGCAGAAGAGGTAGAGTCGGGTAGCCTGTGACATGATGACAGTGTTCGAAATGAAAAATCATGGGCAGAGTCAGGTGGAGATGTGTTTATGAAGACTGTTAGGACATCACATCTGAAACAGAAGGAGACACATCAGCAAAAAATCAACTTCAGCAAAAGGATTATATTCCAAGTGTTATTTTATTTTCTTTGTTAAGACTGAAGCTACGATGGTGTCCTTGATTACAATGTAATAAGTAGTTTAATAGTTTTGGGAAGTCTAGGAGTTTCAAGAAGCTCGAGCAGCTACAAAATTCTTTTTTTTGTATTTAAGGAAGAGATAAAGAGATAGGAAGGGTTTTGAGTTCTGGACCTCTTGGGGATTACATTTTGTACTTATTTTTTTGATGGGTGAATGAAAGAAGCAGCAAGTTTCCTGCAACTATTGATGGTGATTTTTGTCTCTTGTGCCATTTTATGTGGTTTCATCCTTGTATGAAGTGAAGTAAATAAGGAGTTGGTCTTTGATTTACGTTTGTAAGTAATATTTAAATAGCCTTAATAAGTGCTCCTTCACTCCATCTCTTCTCCCTTCATAAATTCTCTCTGAAAATTAAAAGTAATAGATTCTGTGTTTACAACATATTATTTTGAGTTTCCCCTCTCTTCACAAACTCTCTCTGAAACTTTAAAGTAATAGATTATGTGTTTACAACATATTAGTTTGAATTTCCTCTCTCTCCATGAAGCTCCTCGAAAACTTAGAAGTAATAGATTATGTGTTTACAACATATTACTTTGAGCTTCCCCTGCAATTCTTATTTTTCATTCAGATATCAACAGTCAATGGCATTATGAAATCTTTTATTATTCTAGATCATTAAGGGTTTTAGAAAACTAGTTTCTAGTGGGGTAGAACCGAGACCTCATGATAAAATTATTTCCGTGACAGACTTTTAAAATGTCTTAAGCACTGATTCCTTTCACAACCGAGGGATTGTCACTTAAGATACAACATACAACATAGTTTTAGCAAACAAAAAAGGAAAGGAAAAGAAAAATTGAAAACTTTGTTGATAATGAACAACAACCATCTCATGAACAGTCAAAATATGACATTCCCATTGTAAAAATTTTGGGGAAACTTAAAAAGAAAAATGTTAAAAAGAAGGAGGATAACATAAAAGGAAAGGATAAGTCCACACACATAGAATATTCTAAGATAAGGAAGAATATGGAAAATTTTCAAAATCCTCCCCAATCAGTAAGAAGAAGTGCTAGAATCAGTCAGACAGTTAAAGAAACACCTCCAAAAGAAACAGAATTTGTTGATTTAGAGGAAGAACTTAGGGTTCCATCTCCCACTGCTATTTTACCTACTCAGAGTCCAGGTCGAAGGACCCCAGAAATTGACCCAGTGTAGCAAAACATATATGACTATATTGAATCCTTGGAGAAAAGAGATACAATAAAGACATCCATTTTAGAATAGAGGGAAGAAGCCCAGCCTCATAGTCCACAATAACCTCTAGTTGTGAATACTCTAAGACAATAAATTTTTGAACTGGAGATACTAAAAAGGCACATTAAACATGAGCATGACACCTTGAAGTTGCAAAAAAAGATTGAGAAAACAATAAATGAGAATATTATTTTTCATTTGGGTTTATGGTTCAAGAAGAACAAAAAGTTAATGAATAAGAATAAAAATCTCAAAAGACAAGTTATAAACCTAAAATATAAATTCCTAATGAGAAAGCTAAGGATGAATGTGACTGGAAGGAAGGCAAAGAAGTTAAAATTGGATGTTTTAGTAGAAGTCTCAGAGCAGATGCAGTAGCATGACATGGACCAATAATTTTTTGTTTTTTCATGAGGACATGCAATGGCCTCCTCTTGGGGGAATGTAGAGCCTCAAGGCTGCCTCAATATTGACACTCCCTTTCACTTATATTTCCTCCTTTTTGTCAACACCATTAGCTCAAACAAGTGTTAAACAGTAAATTTTGACTTGGTATGGTATTATAATGATCTATTTTTCATATTTTCAATTATTCCTTATTATTAGAGTAAAATTTTCATTAGCTATGGAATTAACGAAATTCTGTAGCCAATCTCTGTTTCTGTAGCCACTACCATGGTTCGATAGGTTTTGAGGTGTTAATGGAACAGTGAAATATATGGGCAAGTAAAAAATGATCCTATCATGGATCTCATCCTATTCATCTATCCCAAATCATGCAGGAAATCACTCAGATACGTAGTCAAAGGAACGGTCAACTAGATGATGAAACAAGCGAGCGAGGATTCTGAAACCATCACCCTTCACGATTTGCTTTGCCACGTAGAAAATCATGAAGGAATGAAATTCTAATTTCTATTTATAATTTTAAGATTAAATTTTCTAGTCCAAATAGGCCTAAAAGCCTCAAAACAATTAATGACAAGGTTTTATAAATACAGGGCCAGAAAATGAATAAACAATGTGAATTATTATGTGATTGTCATCTCATTAAAACTATGTTTTATTTCCTACTTGAATGAAGAAGCGTTTCAGAGCCTCAATGCATAGTTAGTAAATACTAAACTTGAAATTGTCTGTTGTGGAGGGCCCCTGCAATAGAAGAGGTTATATTTAATTTATGTTCTTGTATTTAGATATTTTTCCATAGCTTCATTTTTATTCTTGGTTCATGCTTTCATTGTATTTCGTAGCATAGATGTATGATTTTATTTTATTTTCATTTTTATGTTAGAAGCTGTAATCATTTCTAGAATTTCGTAGTTTTTTAAAATTGATGCATGAGTTGTTTTTATCATTTGATGTAGTTTAAATTGTTATCTTTACTGTGTTATAGTCATTTCTATAATTTCATCTTTTTAAAATAGAATTTTTTTTATCAATTGATGTATATTCATATTTATTTTAAATGGTTAAATTACAGAAGTAATATTAGTTTTCTTTCCTTACAGCAGCTATTTCTGGTAGATTAGTTTTTCCTGTGTGATCGATTTAAGAACATTGAAAGATTTCATTTCCAATTTCAGTAAGTTCCTTTCAAGTCATAGTGATTTAATCATTTAATTTTTGGTACATGGATGAGAATTCGTTCTAGTTTTATAGTTATTTTTGGCCAATACAATAAGTGATTTTCTCATTTCTTTGCTCAGTCTCAGTTACATAATATTTCATTTCTAAAAACATAACAAAATATCAGAGTTCTTTTAAAGTTTGATTTTCTTATATTAGATTCTCAGAATTTTTTTAGATATTAATAATCACTTAGGAATTTTATTCAAGGGATTTTTGTAGCTTTTGAAACTTAGTTAAATTAGAATTTAGTTGAAATTAAAAAATATATAGAAAATAAAAATACTCTTAAAAACAAACCTTGAAAAACACACAATAAACTAAGTAAGAAAGGCTTCTAGCATATAGTACATTTTCACTTCACAATATTACCCACTCTGATCGATAATTTATGATATAAATTTAAGACAAGTAAATTAACTAAACACCTATCACCTTCACCCCGTTGTTGTAACATGTGCTTCTGCTGCTAGTACCTATCATCATGCTTCCCTGCCTGCAAGATCCACTCTTGCAAATATGTCCCATAAGATCTCATAGCCGAAATGTGATTCACCTGAACTCTCCTAATGAGAGCATCTGTAGCTCTATTCTCCTTTCCCTTAATGTACCTGATCTCAAAGTCAAACTCACTGAGACTATCCAACCATATAGATTTCCTGTCATTTAGATTAGGTTGTTCAAAAAATTACTTCAGTCCACTATGATCATTCATCTAGATGAACCTCCTACCAAGAAGTTAATGTCTCCATGTTTTCAATGTATGAATTATAGTTTCCAACTCAAGATCCTGAATCACATATTTTTGCTCGTGCTCATTCAAATTCCTTGACTCATAACATACAACCTTCCCTTCCTACTTCAGGACTCCACCAATTCCTTCCTTGCAAGAATTTGTAAAACCCACAAACTCCTTTTCAGTATCTACAATCTTCAAAACTAGAGCATTTGTAAGAAAATTATTTAGCTTCTCAAAACTAGCTGCACACTCCTCAGTCCATTCAAAATTATTTCCTTTTCTCTACAAAGATGTAATAGGATAACCAATCTGTGAGAAGTTCTTGATGAAATTCCGATAATAAACTGCTAGTCCTGTGAATAATCTGACCTCATCCACATTCCTAAGATTTGGCCACCCCATGATAGCTTTAATTTTTTCTAGGTCCACTACTATACCTTCCTTGGAAACAACATGCTCCAAGTAATGAGCTTCTGTCTGAAATAAACTACACTTGATCTTGGCATACAACTGATGTTATATTTGTAATTTTTATATTACTTTCAAGTGCTCTGCATGCTCTTACTCATTCTTATAATATATCAATATATTAGAAATGAACACTATCACAAACCAATCCAGATAAGGAAAAAACACAGTGTTCATCAAACACATGAAAGTAGTTAGAACATTAGTAAGACCAAAATGAACCACCACAAGATCATAATTCCCACACTTGGTGGTGAGCCCTAGTTATGCACCAAGAATGTTGCAACTCCTAGAGGCTACTCTACTTTACTTTATCAACCCAGGGATCGTAAAAAATTGGAGGTGATAGTGATATATACACAATAGATGCATTCTACTCATGTCACCCTCTTCTGAGTCCTACAAAAGGGTGCTATTTCTAGGGTTTCGTAGTGAAGTTTGTCACACTTTTGATTTAGACCTAGAACTACAAGTGACTCAAAACCATTAATCTATTAACCATCAATTGACTATTCTGAAGCAATAAAATACATCTATCTATTCTACAAGGAAGGAAATCTACAATTTAAACTATGGAAAGGAATAGAAGAAAAATAGGTATCTTCATGAAGTAAATGGTTGAATTGAAGTTGCAGAAAGAAGGATAATATACTCACACATTGCTGGGCCAAATGGCTAAACACACTTTGTCTACTTCATGCTTTAACTATCATGCGTTTACTCATGCATCTACTCATGACCTAATTATGCTTGTAAATGCATTGTTTTGCAGCAAGGAGGAGAAGGCACTAAGGTGTCTTAAGAAGGGTTTGAACTCATGGATGCATGGCCGATGGTGTCTTGATGATTTTGGCAGGTCTAGATGAGTTTGATGATGGTTTCTAGGTTGACAGAGAGGCCCACTGGTGCTACTACTAGTTCTGTTATAGGTTCCTTGTAGTGCTACAGGAAAGTCATGAATTTCTACAGGAAACAATCTGAGGGTAATCTGAGGCCAAAAATAATGGAGAAAATCATAGGGGAGTGGAGTGGAGGTGTACTTGGATGAATGAAAGGTGGCCAACCCATTTTACAAGCTCAAAAAATCTTGAGAAGCCTGTCTTTCGCTTCTAGGGTTGCTCACAGTGTGAAGGTGAAAAACTAAAAAACATGGCTGAAGGCGATTTGATGAAAATGAGGTTGTTTAATGGTTGATAAATGAAGCTAAGGGTGTTGGTTAATTAATCCTTTGTTGTGATACTTGAACCTACAAGCAAACTACCTATTCATGCAACAAACATTGGAAAATCTATGATGAAGGAAATGGAAAAGATGAGTTGAATTTGGAAAGAAAACCTACTTAAGAATTCAAAAAGAAATCTAACTCAGTATTCTAGACATGTTTATGACACTACATCAACCTAAATATTTTTTCCAAGAAATCATAAACTAAAGAGAAAATTTTGCCTATGGTGAAGATCTACCCTCCTCAAGCTCTAATGAAAGAGATGAGAGAGGGAGGCTTGACACACAACTTTTTGAGTTTAAAATCTAATCTACCAAAATTTATGAAAGCTTAAATACAACAAAGACAAATGGAAGAAAGCTAAAAATAATTAATTGAAATGTAAGAAAACTAGATAAATCTCATAAACAAAACTAGCTACTATGACATAAAAATAATCATGAATACACAAGAGAGACTAAGGCTAATGGATTGGGCCCTAACCCACAAGCCTAGCCCTCTGAAACTAAATCAGTGAAGGAAAATATGAATACTCATCTTATTGCAGAAAATATTCTCATTACATAATCATAAAAGTCTCAAAAAAATATTACAAGAGCTAAGAGTCTATTAGCTTCCTTCAAAGTTCAAATCCTAATGAGCTCTTGTTCATCCCTATTTAACCTATATGGTAGCTACCAACAACTCCCTAAAAAGTAGATGATGTGTCCTCTTTGACTGCAAGAGAAATGGAGCTTGGGTGCACTTAATCTCCCACTTGCTTGGATACCTTTTATTTCGAGATGTTAGAGGGAATATCGAGGATCCCTTGGTTGCCTTTGGGAGTTAAGGAGGTGGAAAATCCCCCTATAATCTCTCCTTGTTGTCTACTCGGATATTTAATTGCAAAATCTTCATCAAAAGTGTGATATCATCGTGATTATCCTAAATTTAACCCATATTAGGCATTCAAAGTATGAAAATCCATAATCACCATCTACACTAGAAACATACGACCATAATATAATTTAAATGTGAGAAAGAGAGACTTAATAAGGCTAAAAAGGTGACAATTAACCCCTCCAATTATACCTAATGATGGATCTCATCACCTGGTACAAAATGTGGTCCTGTAAATATATTATTCTTTGATGCACACCTAATGATATCCAAATCTCAAATCAATATTTGAGAACATTGTTTCTCCCTTCAACTGATAAAACAAGTCATTAATACACGAAAAAGGATACTTATTCTTAATAGTCACTTTCTTCAACTTCCTATATTCAATGCACAATCTGAGAGTATCATCCTTCTCCTTCACAAACAACACTCTCATACCCCAAGCTGACTCACTTTTCCTTAAATATACTTTATCAATCATTTCCTTAAGCTACAACTTGAATTCTACCATCTCTGGAGTACTCATCCTGTATGGTTCATTTTATGTTGGTGTTGATCCTGAAATCAAATCAATAGAAAAGTCCACTTCCCTATAAGGAGGAAACTCTAAAATCTCATGTGAAAATGCATCTTGAAAATGCTAAAAGATAGGATACCTCTTCAAGACTTCAACATCCTTCCATTTTTCACTAGAAATATGAATTGAAAACAATACACATAATATCCTATGACTGCACTTTTCTTGCATAGTTGTAACCATTCTCACTTATGTAGGTTTCTTCTTTCCCTACAAGATTTTGATCTCTCCATCATCATCCAGGAACTATCATAGCAATATACCTTGTCCTTTGAATATACAACCTATCTATGCCCAAAATAATACTATATGAACCCAGAGGAAGCACATTTATATGTGTTTAAGTATACATACCATTTATCTCAAATGTACAAGCTCTCACCTAATGATGAACTCTCTTCTTGGTCCATGTATCCAACTGCACCAACCAAGATTCTGCTTGCACTTCTTTATTGAAGAAACACCTATCCACCAGGTCATGACCGATATAGCTATAGTTAGATATAGGGTCAATCAAAATGGAAAAAAATTGATCATGAATATTTCCTTCCATATCAATAATAGATGTTTGATTATCATCCTACCTATTATCCACTGCTGCATAGATTTGAGGAATACTCTATCCAACATCTCCAACTATCTGTGCCTCCAAAGCACTATAAATATGTGGTCTCCCACCTTGATGTTGTGAAAAATGTTAGTGTCAGTCTCTTCAACCTGTTACCAGTGATCAAATATGCTCTTACCATGTCTTTTTAGGCTCTCAAAGTCAATTTTTTGTCATTTCATTAGGTTTTCAAATAAAAATTTGGTCACTGGATAGTGTGTATATGGCTATTTCTACTCCTTTCAAAAATTTTACATGTCGAACCTTGTCATCACTAAGTTGAGTGTACCATCATGGAAAGGTCATCATAATCACTTCAGTTAACATCATCATGGTTTTCATTCATCTCATTTTCACCATTAGGTCATTAGGGTTAAGGTCACCAAAATATGTCATTCCATCATAAATCTAGCAAAGGAGGAGTGGTAATAGGAAGATTTTTTCAATGAAGTTTGGTTTAAAATGTAATTTATGTTTCAAATATGTAATAATTTCATCATGTTCCTAAAGATGCATACAAAGTTTCAAAGCTACATAAGTTTTCTAAACAAAGTGAAAAGACATGTAGTGGGCCATCCCACTACTATGAAGACAAATGGCCATCACAAGATATAAAATACTAATTCAACTCATTTTTTCATTCATATCATTGAAGAAGAGATCTCTCTCACCTACCAAGACAATATCAACAAATTCAAGTAATAAACATTCCAAAATTTTGTCCCAAAGCAGCCACGTTGCGCTTTCTAGGCTACATGTTGCGCTTTCTTTCACAAGTTGTTTTTTCTCTCTCAAAGGAATCAAATAAACTTCTAAATATTTCTAAAGGATATCAATGTGTCTAGAATCAGTGCACAAGTAAGTTACACCTCAAGTAACCCGTCCTTGCAGCTCAATTTCATTGATTTAGAGTGAAATCGCTCCATTGGCCCCTACGTTGCATTTAGTGGTTGACACATATTTTCAAAATTTGAAAGTTAAATACATATTCCCATAGTTTTTTACCCTTCCTCACATTCAAAAAAATCTCCCACATCCTTCACACCCCTTCATTTCCATTTCATAAACCCCAAACCCTAAACCCTAGCCTAATACTACAAATTTTGGCAGTTTCCCTAGCTACGACTGTGTAAAAATTCCCTAGCCTAATTCCCATACCCATTTCAGTCCATTTCACTTCCTAAAGTTCCCTAAGACCCCTATCCATATCCCTAATTTTTCCACTCCCATTTCCCTTCCCTAACCCCTTCATCCTATCCCTTTTCTCCCTTCCCATGTTTTGTCCCATTAGGGTTTTTCCCCTTGCAAACCATCAAATGGAGGAGAAGAAGTCTTACAATAAGGGAGGCCAGTTGATAAGACATAAGCCCTTAACCACTCATGAAATGGTTTCTTCACCATTATCCAAGCACTTTTTTCAAAGGATAGGGTGTTTTCCTTTTTGTGAACAAGTTGAGAAAGTCAACTACCATGCCACATTGACCAGATTATTTGCCACTCAACTCAAAAAGGAAAAGGTAATGATTGTAGGGGTTACTTTCACTATATCAACTGATGTAGTAGCTCAGACCACAAGGATACCCAATTATGCTAAAAAATGGTTCAAGAACCAAGACCTAGACATTCAAAATTATTAGCCCTAACTAAGAAGACATTATCAAGAACACATGAAGAAGAATTTTCCTCTTAGGCACCTCCTGTAGAAGTATACACCACTAATGAAGATCATAATGAAATACTTCACTTGTGAGGGAAGATTTTCTAGACTATATGGATATCATGTCATACTTCTCATGCATTTCACAGGGGTAAAGCCACTCAATTTTCCATATTACCTCTAAATAAGTTTGGCAAAGTTGGAAATTTTGTTTAGCATAAGCATAGTAGTATTGCAAGCAGCCTATTTCACCATGCTCTTATAAAAATCATTGCTTTACACCAAATTGAATAGAAGAGAATAAATTGGGAAAACTTCATGCAAGAAGATGTATTTTTGTCTTTTAGTAGCCAGCCTACTAGCCCTAGTTCACCATTACCACCATTAACACCATATAGACATGTGGAGGTTGGCTCACCTGGAATAGTTTTAGTGAGGAGGAATATTGAGGTCACTCAGACATACCAGAGAGTCAGAAGGCTTTTGGTTTCTCCTAATATTGACGAAGGGGCCAAGCCCACATCCACAGAGTAGGGATTACATTTACAGAATGACACCTCTTTGCATGATGAGGAGCTCATCCATCATGACATTGACATAGTAGACTTGGAGGCTAGTGAATAGCATGAAAACCTAGAGATGATCATCAAGGAAAAATATGCTCAGATCAAAGAACTCAAGGATAATTTTGCAAGGGATAATTTCATAATTTCCTTCTTAGAGCAAGAGAACAATCAGTTGAAGGTAAAACAATTGCCTTTAGAGAAAGATTAGTTTGAATCTAGTATGCATGATGTTAAAGGTAAAGCAGTGGTTGACACTGAAGATTCAAAAATGCATGAAGAGCATGTGACAAGGAAAATACCAAGGACCATGGGTCTCCGTAAAGAACTTCAGAAAGAAAGAAAGAAAAATCCACCAGATGAAGAGTTGACATTTGAAGAAAGGATAGCCATGGAAATCAATGAAAATATGGATTTTTGGCATGAGAAAGTCAATATCCATTTGGATAATCTCCTTGAAAAGGCTAACAGAGAAAAAAAGTTACAAAAACACATGGCCGAATCAAATTTACAAAGTCAAAGTCAAACAATTAGAAGCAAAATTGAAGGAAACCATAATTAGTGAAAAGGAGAAGGGTAACTTGGAGATACTTGTTGATGCTTCCTTAGTGGCATAATATACCTTTTCAGGCATATTTGGAACAATTTTGAAGGCTTTTGGAGCAACTTTTGGGTTTTGTGAAATTTTGGTCAAATTTGGCAATTTTGAAAACCTGTCACACTGGCAAAAGTGCAATGTGGGCCACGCTATGCTTTTGTTGGGGGGGGGGGGGGGTCCATTGGATGAAAAATAAACATTGGTGGATTAATATTGTGAGTACATCAATCCTAGTTAGCGATGGAGCCATGCCAGCCACATTTGGAGGGTCAAAATGTCCAAAAAATAGCAAAAAATGACCTTTCTGCCCACTTTTTGGAGGCCACACTATGCTTTCTGAGTACTCTTGGGAGAATAAATTTTTGGAGGGATAGGTTCCACCTTTTAAGTGCTTGAACAATTTATCATGTAGAAGACATTCATATCTTTCCATATAAACTTTCATAGCAGCATTTGGACACCTAGAAGGCCTTCAAATTTCCTGTTTCCCCAGCTCGGTGTGGTTTCTCCAGGCACGCTACGCTTTCTCTAGAATTCACTACACTTTCTCTAGCAGACATTTTTCACAGGAATTTTGACCTAGTTTGACTTTTTACATGTGCAATTGATGAATGATGATGATTTTGTGATGTCACGAAGTTGAATTGAGCTAGTAAATTGTGAAATAGGGTAGACAAATTCTTTTTAATGTAATTTTTGGTCAAATGTATCTAGTTTCCTCTGATTAGGTGAATTGGTTGACCTTCAATAGACATTAGGGTTTTGTTGAGAATATCATGTAATCAGCTCCACAACTGATGGATTCAACCCTTGAGAGAGGGGAGACATTTTTTTGGTATATATCTATCATTTTCAAAGTCATTTGACTGGTTGGACATCAGAGGATTGTAACTATTGTAGCTTGTACTTTCACTTTCATATTCAAAAATCAAAGGATGCAGTTGCAACTATTATCTAGGAATGCATGTGCAGTGATTTTATGATCATGTATTTTCTTTGTTACAGTCTTTATGAATGATATATAGCTTGTCTTTCCATATCTTGTATCTTCAGTGGCTTTCCTTACATTTCATAGGCATAATTCTATTTATTTAGCTTTGTTTATATGGAAATGTCATTTTGTGTTTCATGCTTCCAGTTTAATGAATTCATTATTGAAAATGCTCATTAAATCCCTCTACTCTTTCAGACCCTCCATCATACCTACAAAACCCTAAATCCATCATGGATCCACTCCTACCTTGCTCCTTTATATCTTTGCAGTTGTAAATGCTTTGATACCTAGACCTAGCTACTTGGTTTCATCCCTGATCCATCATAAAGCCCTAAAACACTCAAAACCTACCTGAGCCTATCATATATACCCTAATATCCTTCATATAAAAGTTAATCCTTGACTGTGGTCACATAGAGAGAGCCCTCTCAGCCGGGTAGGGATAATTACTAGGTCAAAGTGGTATGTGGTTACCTTTTTCAGTCTCATTTTCATCCTTCGGAGAACTGATGGAGTGCCAACATTTTGGTACTTTTTCCGGGGAAGGAAGTGACAAATATTCCCTAGGTGTACTAACATTTTTCATCAAATTATAGGCCTATGGATGATAGGCCCTAGTGTTTGTGAATGCTGATTCAAAGTTGTAGAGAGCCGAGGTGCAGAAATCAAGAATACACTAACTCCGATAATATAAACAAGATCGAATCCTAATCCACATCCAACTCCTCCTATTGAAGATCTAGATAAAATCATCAGAAATCAGAGATCTCAACACTCAGATTTTCAGTCGGGTTCATTTTAATTGGTAAGGTTTACATCATTTCCTGCAAAAATACTTTGACTTGAAGATATTCTGTTCGATCTAAAATTTGAATTATCTCTGTTTAGATCAAAGTCAGAAACTTCCTTGTCTGAAATAGTGTTTAATCCCTTGAGGTTGTTTGAAGTTACATCATTACCTAAAACAGTATTTTATTCTCTAAATCTTTAAGATAGTATATTATCAAAAGAATCTAAATCTAAGTCATATTTTGATAGGAAGGTCTGGAGCCAGTTTGATAAACTTGAAAAAATAGCCAACCAACTCCAATATACATCTGAGAAAGCTATCATCCAGTATTAGCAAGAGTCTTTGTTCACTCCAACACCATCTCAATCAGTTTCTGCCACTTCTTCCATCCCTTCTACATCATTTCCTCCTCATAATCCTTCTTAGTATACCCCTCCCATTATTACTCTCGCACAACACTCAACAGGGTTCATGGCGAGATTTGCACCTCTAGTTTACACCCTTACCACAAGCCTATGGTCAAATTATTCCTCTCTTTGATGAAACCTCAGAGATTAGTGCCCAACAACATCTAGTGAAGGTCACTGATTTCATTGATTTAGAAGAGATTGATGCCGATGATGCAAAAATGAGGACCATTGCCCAAAGCTTCTCTGGGGATGTGAAAACATGGTTCCTTTCTTTGACTGCCCATTCCATAGAAAATATGGAGCAATTAATTGATGCATTTATAGCTAGATGGGAAGTGAAAAATAATCCACTCCAGGTCCTTTCTGAATATGAAAACTTAAGAAGAAATACTAATGAATTAGGATTTTACTGCTTGCTTTAACCAGGTATATAACTCAATCCCCAATGGTATCAAGTCTCCTCTAGGTTTGGATCTCTTGCACTATATGGATGCTTTTGATCGTAATATACTATATCAACTGCAAGAAAGAAGCCATGTAACAATTGAGGAGATGCAGAAAAACATGGCTAGTGTCAAAGCAAATGTGATGTTCAAAATGTCAAAGACCAAAGTTCAAAGAAAGGTGACAATTAAGGAAGAAACATCCACATCCTCTGATGCCAAATTGGATACCCTGATCAAGAGTATGGAGATAATGGTGGATAGAATTTATATCACTGAAATGCAACCAGAAACTTAGGTTCGGAATCCTAATTTCTGAGGTCAACAACAACAACCTCAATTTAGGATTAAAAAGAGGGAACAAAGGGCTCCAAAGCATCTAGCACAACAATAGATTCACACTCCTTTGCAGAAGAATTATGCTCAAGGGTTTGAAGAGGAATATGAGATTGTAGAATAAAATCATTTCTTCACAAAATATGGGCAGCCTATCTTCCTTACAGAGGATGACGAATACATTGAAAAAACAAATTTACCGAAAGATGAGGACTATATGATTTAAAATGATGATGAGTTAGAGGTCCAATCCGATGAATATCAACGGGGGTATATTAATGCTCTCAACACACAACAGAGACAATATTATTTGAGAAACATAGATGTTCATATCACTCCTATTCAGAAGAGGACAACTGAGCAAAAAGATATTGAGCCCAAGAAAAATCCCCAAGCTAGTCAAAACAAGGAAAAGGAGCCTGCTTCTACAAATTAGAGAAAGAACAAATAGGCATCTACAAGTACACCAAATAAAGATAAATAAGGCCAAAATGAGGAATATGCAACAAAATACCAGCCCGATAAGAGGGACATTGCAATAAAAGAGGTAGATAAACAATCCAATCTATTTAACTTAGAAAATGAAATATCTAAGTTGAAAGTTTCTATCCCCTTAATCGATCTTTTGAAAAATAACCAATACAAATCGCATGTTGCTAAAATGCTGAAATTAGACCATATGTCAAATATGGTTAATGTTGAATATGATCAACCCGAGCTCCTTTTTGGTCCATCCATAGATGGTCAACTAGAATATAGTGAAGTTCCCCTATTTTATCTCAATTTGAGGGTTCATCAGTGTATCCTCCATAATGCCATGGTTGATTCTAGAGCTTCTCATAACCTAATTCCAAAGGCCATAATGGAAAAATTGGGCTTGGACATAACCCATCCTTACCATGATATTTACTCTTTTGATTCTGGTAGAGTACGATGTCTCGGTCTTATTAAGGACTTGGTGGTTTCACTTGAGAAAATTTATGCTAAAAATGTGTTAATGGATTTGGTAGTGGTTGATATACCTCCACGGTATGGCATGCTACTGTCAAATTCATGGGGAGAAAACTTAAGAGGTACTCTGTAATTTCATTTCTCTTATGCCACTATCCCAATTTTTGCGCAACTAAGGAAGTTGTACCGGGAGACAAAATTGAAGTATATGATCACCAGTAAAGAGAAACCAAATAATCACCCTATCAATTCTGTACATACTGATCTCGAGTCCTTTATTTTGTTTAATGATAGTGGTTTTGAGGATTTAGATAGTCAGATTATAGAAGTTGAGGAAATTCCAAAAGTTTCAAATAGCGTATTAGTAGTTTTGCATGAGGGACATGGAAATCAACCTAGTACTTCAAAGAAGATACCAGAAAAATTAGAAAAACGAACTAAACAAGTTGAGAGAGTGGCCCAAAAGGAAGAAACAAATCATACTGCAGAATTCCAACTTCCTAATGATGAAAGTGGTCTTTGGACCATGGATTTTAATGGTGCCTTAGGAAAAGATGGGGCACGCATTGGAATATGGATCCGTAGTCCAATTCATCAATCAAGTAAAATTCCAAAAAATGTGAGATTTTGTTCCTATAATTTAGCTTTCAATTGTTCCAATAATGAATCTGAGTATGAAGCTTTGATCATCGGTCTCAAAATTCTCAAAAATTTAGGTGCAAAGTGAATCACTGTTTATGGTGACTCCGAGCTTGTATTCAAACAGGTAAAAGGGGAATACCAGGGAAAATTTTATGGGCTAATATTCGCAGGTGGGCTAATTTTCCATGCTTTTCCCAAAAAAAAGTTTCGCTAATTTCCATTTTTTCTAAAAGTGATTCGCCCAAATTTTATAGTCTAAAATTATTTCACTTTAAAAATCGCCAAATTTTATATAGAGAATGTATAAAATTATTAGAAATTTGAATATTTTTACAAAAATATTGTCAAACATTTTATAGATTGCATATGATGGACTATGTGATTCGCTAGAGTTTCTAAACTTCAATATAAATTTCCATCCTTAAAATTTTCCCTGGGGAATACCAAGCAAAGCATCCAAGGATGAGATCATATCGAAATGTTGTACTTGACATTCTCAAAAAAATTTCTGAATATACATTGTCATTCATTCCAGGAAGTCAGAATATTATGGCAAACTCACTTGCCACAACAGAAAGTAACTTTAAGATTCCAATATTTTTCTAATAGGAAGTTTGAAATTCATGTGAAACACCGACCAGCTGTCCCTGAAAACTTGAGGTATTGGAAAGTGTTCTGGGATGAAAATCAGGTGAATAATTTTTTGCATATGAAAGGTGATTTTGAAAATTCTTATATTGATGAAGTATATGATAAAGATGATCAAGTAATCAAGGCTGCTCAATTTTATGTGTTACAGCTTAAAGATAATAACATTCCAAGGGGTCTTGTACCTTTGGAAGATTTGTTTGATCAAGATGATGTTGCCAGAAAGCCAACCATGGTTCTTACCGAGAAAGGTGTCGAAGATGTGAATATTGGAACATCAAACAATCCCAAAATGGTTAAGTTGTCCAAGTCCTTATCTCCAGAGATGAAAGGTAAATACATAGCCTTGTTATCTAAATTTTCTGATGTCTTTTCTTGGGACTATGTAGATCTGAAAGTATATGATAGAAATATCATTCAACATACAATTCTGGTCAAACCCAATCAAAAGCCCTTCCAACAAAAAATGAGAAGAATAAATCCAAGATTGTTACCATAAATAGAGAAAGAGGTAAACAAACTCTTTAAATCTAGTATCATTGCTCCCATTATATTTTCAGAATGGATGTCAAATCTTGTTCAGGTGAGAAAGAAAATGGGAGAAATCTGTCTATGTATTGATTTCAGAAACCTAAATAAGGTGCCTTTAAATATATCTATCCCCTTCATAAGATGGACCATATCCTACATAAAGTGGTTGGGTCCTCTCGAATGTCTCTTCTTGATGGATATTTGGGATATAATCAAATCTTGGTGCATAAGGATGACCAAGACAAAACTTCTTTCACGACACCTTGGGGAACATTCAAGTATGCCAAAATTCCATTTGGGCTCAAGAATGCAAGAGCCAATTTTCAGTGGGCGATGGACATCGCTTTCGCAAATGAGAAATATTTTTTTCTAGTAGTGTACCTTGATGATTTGACTATTTTCTCCTATTCTGATGATGAGCATTTATATCATTTGAGAGTTGTGTTTCAGAAGTGTAGAAATTTTGGGATTTAACGCAATCCCAAAACATTATTTTTTCCATGAGGGAGGGCAAAATTCTTGGCTATATCATCTCCAAATATGGTATCCATATTGATCCCTCTCAGATCGAAACCATTCAGAAAATATATTTTCCACGCAACAAGAAAGAGATCTAAGCCTTTAATGGTAAGATGAATTTCTTGAGAAGATTTATCCCAAACCTTGCCGAGCATCTTTGAGAGATGTACAAAATGCTAAAAAAGGAAAACGAGGTAAGGTGGTTGAAGGATAATAAAAATTCATTTAATTCAGTTAAGTTTTCTTTGAAAACAACTCCTATTTTGATTAGCCCCAACTATACCATTGATTTCATCATCTTTTCATTTTCCTCTGAACATACTTTGGCCGTCGTTTTGATGCAAAAGAAGGATAAGTTTGAGAAACCCATTGATTTCTTCAACCATACCATTAGAGATGCTTCCCTTAGATATAACATCATTGAGAAGTAAGCCTTCACCCTCTTAAAGGCATTAAAGGACTTTCGAGTGTATATCCTTCATTCACACATTCTAGCCTATGTTCCTAATGCAGCAGTGAAGGATGTCCTAATGCAAACTGATCCAGAAGGTAGAAGAGGAAAGTGGATAGCATATATGCTAGAGTATGATCTCAAGATCAAGCCTACAAAGCTGATCAAAGGTCAGGGATATGCCAAGCTGATAGTTGAATCCAATTTACATGCACTTGACATCAATCTCATTTCAGTTTTGTCCAAAGAAGAATATGATGACTCACTCATAGAGGTATTAAAAATTATTCTCTCATCCCCTTGGTATGCCAACATCATTTATGATCTTCAACATATTAATCCTTCCCCAAATATTTCTAAAAGAAAGGGTAGATCATTTAAGTTAAAAGCTTCCAAGTACTGCATTTTAGATAATGCTCTATGTTCGGAAGACCCAAAAGGTGTCTTGCTAAATTGTCTAGTAGAAAGTGAAGCCAAGGAGGTAATGAGTGATTTTCACAAGGGATATTGTGGAGTTCAATTTTTTTGGAAAACTACAACGAATAAGGTGTTGAGGGCTGGTTATTATTTGCCTACTCTCTTTTCTTATTTATATAAAACCGTGATGAGTTTTCATGAATGCCATATATTTCAAGGTAAAAGGAAGTTTCTCCTGCTACCTTGCAACCCATATCTGTGCAAGCGTCATTTCAACAATGGGGCCTTGATTTCATTGGAAAAATGCACCCTGCATCTTCTGCCCAACATAAGTGGATCTTGATAGCTACTGACTACTTCACCAAATGGATTGAAGAAATCCCAACAAGGAAAGTTATAGATTTAGTCATTATTCATTTTTTGGAAACTAATATTTTGTCTCGATTTGGTTGTCCCTATGAAATAATTATAGATAATGCGGCTGCATTCAAGTCCAAGAAAATGGTTTGAGTTTTGCGAGAAATACAACATCAAATTGGGTCACTCGACCGCATATTATTCACAAGGTAATGGATTGGCTGAATCTTCAAACAAATCTTTGGTTAACATTACAAAGAAGATGTTGGAGGCGAATAAGAAAAAATTGCATAAAAAACTTATCAATGTCTTGTGGGTGGACATAGTGAGTAGCAAGAATTCAATAGGTATGTCTCCTTTCCAATTGGTATATGGATTAAGACAATTTTCCCTACATCACTTGTAGTACCAGTTATGAGCTTATTACAGGAAGCAGGTAGTGAAATGAATGATGTGCAGCACCAGATCAATCAGAGGATTCATATTTATCAAATCGGGGATGAGGTGTTTCAAAACACCTCTAAGCTTCAAGAGAGAATTAAGAAGGTATATTACCGAAAGACAAAGGAAAATGATTTCAAAATTGGTGATGTGGTCGTCCATTGGGATGCTAGAAATGAAGAGAAAGGGAAGCACGACAAATTTGAGAACTTATGGAAGGGACCATACAAAATTTTAGCTTGCTTATCTATTGGAGGAAATGAATGTAGAAGATTGCATAGGAGGACCAGTCAATGGTAGGCTTCTCAAGAACTACCTTTAATAAGAAAATTTTTGCAGTTTCTTAACCTTATTTTCCATATCAGTTTATTTTTTTCTACCAAAGTGTGAAGTAGGGAATCATCGGAGCTTGGAGCCCAAAGTGAAGGCCATAAAGCTCCCTTTATTTTCTGTTGATTTCTAAGTTCATTAAAATTCAAGTTAGTTCAGTTTTGAGTCAGTTTTCATTATTTAGTCTCAAATTTTGATTTTGAATCCATGCCCAATGGTCAGGCTACTTGGTCTATGGTGTTATTGACACCTCCAATGAGTTTCCATCCCCAGATAGAGCCAATGTTAGTGTCTGTTGGAACAGGGTCTCCTAAAGCTGCGAATTTTTTCCATTTTTGTATATTTTTGGTATTATTTAGTATAACGCAGGGGTTTTGGGGTGGGTCAAAGCCCTGAGTTCATTGTAATGGGTCAAGGGTAGACCAAGAGTCCACAAACCATGGTTTTTAGACCATTGGATGCGTAGGCTAAGTCGATATAAATAGATGAACCTTTTTGTGTATTAAGATAGGAAAGAATTGAGATTGCTGCTAAGCACGAATTGTTAGATCTGTTGTCGGGTTGTTGGGTAAGGACTCCTACTGGCTGTGTGTGGGGAGATCCTCAGTCGTATTGTGTGTGGAGCCTGCTGGCTATGTGCGCAGGCAGTATTTTTGGATTGTAAGTGGATTTTGGTATTAATATATATGTGAAGTACTATTGGATATCTGATGCTATTTGGATCTGTATGCTTATGATTGATGCGAACCTGGGTTATATGATTAAGTTGCAAAAGTACCTGTCTAATTGCTATGAACTATGAAAGTATCTATGTTTCTGGTATATGTATCTATGATCTGTTAATTACTGCACTTATAGTGTTTTGTGCTGATAATTGGTATTGCTCACGTGGATGCAGAGGTATTTATTGGATCTTTGCATAGGAATAGCTATGTTATACTATGGGTAATATTATCAATAAGCTTGAAAATATATATGTTTAGTGCGAACTCAATAAGATGGGAATGCAGATCTTCTTGACTTACCTACTCTCTCTCAAGGTGCGGAAACCTAGTTCCAACACCCTCCCATACTACTTTGAGTGAGACTTTGGCCTGCGCAAGCAGGTCACTGTTGAAAGGGATAGTAGTATATGGGTTTGTTGGCAAACCTTAACCTCCGAACCTAGGTTAGGACCCCTCGAGCCAAAAAATGGTTCTATTTCCGGGACCGGGAGCATTTTGAGAGAGATATCAGGTAACGCCAAGAACACATTGGAGACCTGAGAAGAAAGAGATCGACGAGTGGTTCGAATTTTTTTTTAGGAATTTGCGGTGAGGGAGAATCGCAGTGAGAAGTTGACCAAAAAGAAGTGGAAGAATACGTACATTTTCATAGAGATCTATGAAATTTTATTTGTGAAATTTTTGACTGAGCTTCAAGAGTGGCTCGCAAGGCTCGTAGATTTCCAAAAGTGTTCAAGGGACGAACGGGTCACGCAGTGGACCCGAGAGTTGATCTAGCAGTTAGAAAAGATTGATAACACCATCACTTGCATGGTAGATCACTGGGTGGATAGTGTGATAGGAGGGTTTGTGATAGAATTTGTAATTGATCAATTTTTGTCTTACTCCAAGGTGGAATGAAGGTTCTTCAAGGGTTTCCGAGGTAAGTTTCTAAAAAATTTGCCATTACTAGTTAAGATCTTATTGTGCGAAAAGAGCATTTTGTGCAGCCATACATAGTGAATGAGCTCCAATCAAAGTGAGGGTACAATGCGTAGTGGTAAGTACTACAGAACTAAACAAGAAAAAGACAGATCTGTCTATAGTCGAATAAGGGATTCGACTGCGCAAGAATCTCTGACTACACCACAGTCGAGCCAACACAGGGGTAAGAACTCACCTGTACCTCCTACCCCATCAAAAGACAAGATGACCTCACACATGAATCTACCTACCTTCAAGGGCGTGGGGGATGAAGACATGCAATAGTTCTGGTTTGTTGCAAGAACAGTATGGACTGCGTAGAATGTGGCCAACGACATTGTGAAAAGGGCACAACTATCCCTTGCCTTTGAAGGACGATCCTTGGACTGGTATATGGGATACATAGCTTAGCATGCTAATGTGACCATTGAAGAGATTAAGAATGCCTTGAAACAACAGTTCAAGAAGCCTAAGTCCTACTCTTAGGTAGTGAACGATATGAAAGATTTCAAGCAAGGATCGTTCGAGTCTATATGGGAAGTTGACCAACGGTTAAAAAAGGTAATTAGAGAAGGAGGATTTTTGTATGATGACAGGCAACACACAGAATGGTTCATTGCTATGTTTTTGCCCCACCTATGTGTGCCAATGGTTCATCAAGCCATTGAATCGCAGGAAAAGGCCTTAGAGATTGCAATGAAGCCGGAAGCTGCGCCAAGAGACGATACCTAGTTAGGAGTACAAAAAATACAAGGATAGCTAGAGGTAATGCACATGGAGATCCAAAATTTGTGGAAGGAATGAGGAATAGAGGCTAGCCCTAACAAGTGGTACATACGATGCAGGGTGAATGACCACACCAAGGATAACTGTCCACTGCTAGCAAACTACATGTAGGCTAGGGGACCTAGCCTGTTGTGACCGAGAGAATCTGTAGGGACAAGTGGGCTAGTTCTGTGGTGCAATTATTGTCGAGTGGCTGGGCTGCATGATACTAACCACTGTCCAAGCCTTGCCGCATATGTCCCAGAAGTGAAGCAACAATGGTGCATGTTTTTCAGATTTGTAGGACACGATGAGTAGAATTGTTGGACCTATGATCTAATGATAGATAGAGGAAACCTATATAGGGTACAATCAGACCCCTCTTCACCAAGATCCCCCTTAGGTATGGGTGGCTCCCCAGCTAGGGGTAGGGGAGGGGGTCGAGGTGGAAGCGTAGGTAGGGGGAGAGGACACCTGATTTGCTATAACTGTGGAGAAATAGGACACTTTGCAAGGGATTTCACGAATCCTACGGGAAAATCCTATATATACTGTAGACAGCTGGATGATGTGATCAAATATTTCCCCATTATGATAGCCAAGATGCAGGAGAAGCAATAGACACCTACGCAGAATGTACAAAGGGTCAAGGCGGAACCTCGAGATGAAGGACCAAGTGTTAATGTTATAACACGCAGCAGCATGACCACTGGAGGAGCTGTGGAGAAATCTGAGGCAGAGCCTCTTATTTGTAAAGCAACCATTAAACAAGAAGGTTTGGACTTACAGAATGAAAAAGAAACCTTTGTTGCAGCTCACCAGTAATTTGCCAAGGTTGTGGCATCTACTCCTCAAGCCCCCACGAACCTCAAAGTAGATGATGAGGTCAAACCATTCCTACATGCAAGTATGAAGTTGTTGCACAACCAAAGGGCCATAGAAAACCTCCAAGCATTGATAGACAGCTGCACCAAAAGAACAACCTCGGCCATGGAAATTAAGGATGTGCACAAAATATATAAGCATAAGAGATGCATTGGTAGGGATATGTTGTTAACCACGCAGATTAGTGATTATGAGATGGATTAGGTTATTCTGGACCTAGGCTCAGATTCAAATGTACTACCTAAGAAAATTTGGCAGTGAATGGGAGAACCTAAGTTAGAATGGTCCACTATCTAGCTGTGCTTGGCTAATCAGCAGAAGATCATACCATTGGGGAGATTATCCTATCATAAACTTCAGGAGATAGTTACAGTTTATTGCTTTATATAGAGCGTTTGCATACGCACGTAGAGTTAGTTGATAGTTGTTAGTTGATCATAGCTGTTGAGTTGATGTGCGTACTCTGTTATGTAGTGATTACGCTGCCTTGAGCCGTAATACTACCAGTCTGTAATGAATTGCTTTTTAATGTGAAAAACTCTATTTTCAACTTAATTTGTGTTGAGGATCGTTACCAAAGCTGCGTAGAGGGCCCCTGCTCAGCCGAGGTTCTGTGTATTAATGTTTATATTTTTCATTTCATTTCTTTAAACAGTCATTGTATCATAACCCATTACATGTTCATATTTCATAGTTGCTTCATTTCTGTTCATTAATTTCCATTGCATTCTTGTCTTTCATGTTTTTATAATTGTTAAATCACTGATCAGTTTTCTTGTGCAGGTTTTAGGTAGACAGCCCGGGGCATTTTCATAGTATTTTAGCTAATGATATGAGACTGACATTATTCTGCTGCTAGTTTTCTTTTCATAGCATTTGTTTAACTTCATTCTTGCTTTGTTCATTTCAGTTTTGTTTATCTGATTCAGTAGTTAAATTTAAATATATTAAGCTACTCATAGTGTCTTCGGTTACCTCCGAAAGCCACAGCTGGACTGATGGTGAGGGGCCGCATGATGAAATGTGTAGTTTAGTATTAGTTTCCTTTCTGCAAAATTAGATATATTAAGCTGCTCATAGCGTCTTCAGTTACCTCCGAAAGCCACAGCTGGACTGATGGTGAGGAGCTGCATGATGAAATGTGTAGTTTAGTATTAGTTCCTTTTCTGCAAATTTAGATATATTAAATCATGTATGACATCTTCAGTTGCCTCCGAAAGCCACAGCTGGACTGATGGCTAGGGATTGAATTATGTGTGTATGGTTTAGTATTAGTTTACTTTCTGCAAATTAAATAATCAGTTACACAAGTTGTTTATGATTACTTCCGCAAGTCATAGCTCGTCTAATGATGAAGGGTCAGAAAATGAATTGATGTAATCTGATTTAGATTTATTTCATTGCAATTTTGAATTTCCATAAGCGTAGTTTCTTTTGTGTTCAGTTGGCAGCAAGAATAGTTTAGTTTTCATGTTCACTAGTTTCTTGTTTTGATTCATTAGATTAGCAACACTTTTCATTTCAGCAGTTTACTTTCTTTTGTCATTGTAATTTCAATTTGCTTTTAAAGTTTCAAGATTGGTAAATCATTATAGGGGATATCACTTCCTCGAATAAATATAACCAAGCTTGCTTTTCACTTTAGAATTTCCATTTTACCTTAGAAAGACCACAAACGACAAAAAGTTAAGAAAGAGGTTATCTTGCACAAATAGTGCGCCGCACTTCATCAGCTTACGATTCCCGGATTGACAATTAAATGCAGCAATTTAGGACACACTAAATTGACCAAACATTTTGGCGCCGTTGTCGGGGAAGTGTAACTAGGTAGCCAATTTCTTAAAAAAAAAAAACATAAAATCATAAAAGAAGGGAAAACTTGATAACTTCTTGAAGTATGCTCTCCTCTTGCACCTAGTGTGATCTGGAGGATCAAAAAAGAGAGTTATTGGTTTAGTAATTTCTTAAGTATGCTCTCTTCTTGCACCTAGCGTGATCTGGAAGATCAGAAAGAGAATTATTAGCCCAACTTTTTAAAAATAAAAATAAAAAATGACATGCATAGAGCAAGAGATTCTAGGGGAAGGTTTATAGCTAAAGCCAAGAGTTCGATTTTCACAACTCCATCTTCTTCAAGGCATAGACCCGATTCACCACCATCTACCCCTAGCCTTAAGATTTTTGGAAGTCAAGGAACAGCTGAATTAGAGGATTCTCCTATACCACCTACTAAAACCCACTTAGAAAACAAAGAAAATTTCTCTCATCCTTCCTTGGTAGAAGAACTAGAGGACTATAAGGACTCTAAAGAAACTATCATGGTAGAGGAAGTAATAAATAGAGGTGGAGGTAGAGGAGGAGGAGATAATGAAGATAACAATGGTGAAGGAAATAACGGTAGAAATAGGGACAATTTTCTTGGATTCCCTATAGTTGATGAGGAAACTCATGCAACAATGAAAAATATTTCACCATCTGTTCTCCCTAACTTTTATGGATTACGAAGTGAAGATCCTGAAACATTTCTGTTTGAGTTTGAAGTAGTGTGCCCAACTCATGACTATATGGAAGATTCTCAAAAACTCAAACTATTTCCTTCAACCTTGAAGGGATCTGCTTTGAAATGGTTCATGGGATTAGCCACTCAATCTATCAGGACTTGAAATGATATGAAACAAACATTTTTGGATAGATACTTGGATTATTGTATGCCCACCAATCACAAGGATGAGGTATTCAAAATGATGCAAAAAGAAGATGAAAATTTGGAAGACTTAATTGAAATATTTCAATACAACTTGAAAAGAGAAAAGATGAGCAACTTAGATAATAAAACCTCGAAAGCCCTCCTATTAAAAGCCATTAGAGATGAATGGATAGACATTTTAAACATGATGGGTAAAGGAGACATTTCTCAACTCCCATTTCATGATATAACAGAACTATGTATCCAATTCTCAAGGGGAAGATCTAAAACTGGAAAAGGGCCTAGGGATTCTTCTCTTATTAGGGCTAACAAATCTGCAACTGGATCAGTAAGTAGGGCAGAGATTGGTAATATGCTAGATGAGTTTAAAACTGATATCTTAGGGGGTCTTAGTGAACAACTAGACACCCTTAAAATCCAAAACAAGCAGAAAGCAGAAACAGATGCTTTAGCCATCTTTTGTCCGAAATGTAGAAAGAAACATGCTTTAAGGGAATGTCCCTTGGATGCAAAAGTTGTCGAAACATGTATGATTTGCTCAGAAAATCATGAAATCAAGGATTGTCCTTCAATCCCTGGACTCAAAGCTGTTTTTCAAGAAGATCCAAATTCAATAGAATCTCTCCGTTTTGTCGCAAGGAGACCTTGGCAGGGACAACAATCTCAAGGGTTTAATAACCCTATGAATCTTCAAACCCCACCAAATTGGACTCCTTGGCAACAACCTTCGCCCCAACATCAAAATTCATATCAGCCATGGGTACAAGGGATGAAAAATCCTTATGGGAGATTTGCTCAATTTTATCAATATCCTCCATCTTTTCAAAATCAACAAGCTCTACAATTTCCAAACCAAAATCCACAACAACTTTCATTGCCATTTCCACAACAACAACCTTCTCAACAAAATACAAATCCTCAACTCATGCTCCCATACGGACAGAAGACAAATCAACTTCCAGCTCAGCCATTGCCAAATCCTAACAATAAGAATCCTCAAACTACTTATATGGTAGAAGGACAACAATTTCCTACCTATATGATTGTTCCTCCCAACGATGTACAACTCAGATCTGGTAGAGTTTTAGAAAAACCTTCTATAGACATTCAAGAGCAAGATACCTCTGAGGAGGACTCTCTTCAAGTCAATAAGGGTTCCGAGGAAGAATCTCTTCAAAATTCAAAAATTCAAAAAGAAAAAGAAAAGCTAACATCCACAACTCCTATAGTTGAGCAACCTGTATCTTCATCTACACCTCCTTTTCCAGAAAGACTACAAATTGATAAGGGGGTGGAAAAACAAATTTTGTTGCCTAACTATGACTTTCTAGATGAATTGAAGAATGTTTGTATCAAGATTCCATTGCTACAAGCCATTCGAGAAATTCCTATTCTAGCAAAAACCATAAAGGAGTTGAGTTTCAAAAGACCAGGAAGAAAGCTAAAGGACACAAGAAGAATCCACCTGGTAGGAAAGATTGCAGACATTATGATGGGAAAAATTACCATGCAGAAATATGTAGATCCAGGAAGTCCAATTGTCAAGACACATATAAATGGGATAGAAATTCCAAACACATTGATTGACTTAGGGGTTGCTATCAACATTATGAGTAGATAGACTATGGAACAGTTAAAACTTCCTAACCTTCTTTTTACACCTACTTTATTGCAACTTGCAGATCGATCGGTTATTAAACCAGATGGTGTATTAGAAGATATTTCACTCTCCTTAGATTCTTGGGAATATCCAGTAGACTTTATGATTTTGACTCCCAAAAGTAATCTAGGAGGACATCCAATTATCTTAGGAAGACCTTGGCTGGCCACAGCTGATGCTTTTATTAGTTGTAGATCTAGAGACATGTACATTTCTAATGGTAATTCGACAAAGAAATTCAATTTGTATCCTCCTGCAAGAGCAATTACAGAAATAGGAGAAAATGAATGGGTCGATGATGAGAACACTATACAACCTGTCTTTACCATTTCTGAAATTAGTGAGGATAGTCAAATTCTGAACACATTAGAAAATTTTGAGATAACTTCAGAATATGACCCCACACAATTTCAGTTGGAATCTGATATAGAATATTTATCATCAAGACAAATGTCTCTTTACTCTATGGAAGAATTTGGTAATTCTACTATTGAGATTTTTCCAGAAAAGACATTGAATATCAACAAACATTTGGAGAAATCACAACAAGAAGAACTAACTAGAATCTTGCAAAAACATTCTACTGCATTTGCATGGGAGTATACTGACATGAAGGGTATTGATCCTAAGACTTGCATCCATCATATCTATATTGAGGAAAACAGTAGACCAATCAGACAACCTCAAAGAAGGATGAACCCAAATCTTAGGGAGATAGTGAAAGAAGAGCTCCAAAAACTTCTCAATGTAAACTTCATTTATCCAATTTCAGATAGCCGATGGGTTTCTCCTTTGGCTATAGTACCTAAAAAGAATGGTAAATGGAGAGTATGCATTGATTACAGGGAGTTGAACAAAGCAACTTTGAAGGATCACTTTCCTTTGCCTTTTATTGATCAGGTATTAGATACATTAGCAGGTAAAAAGTACTTTTCATTTTTGGATGGTTTTAGTGGCTATAATCAAATTCAGGTAGCACCTCAAGATCAAGATAAGACCACATTTACTTGTCCATGGGGAACTTTTTCCTACCGAGTGCTTCCTTTTGGGTTATGTAATGCACCAGCAACATTCCAAAGAGCAGTACTAGGAATTTTTTCTGATCTAATCCATGATTGTGTAGAGGTTTATATGGATGATTTTACAGCTTATGGTAATTCATTTGAAGAGGCATTAGAAAATTTGGAAAAATTTCTCATAAGATGTAAAGAAACAAACCTTTCATTAAGCCATGAAAAATGCTTTATGATGTTTACTGAAGGGATTGTTTTAGGACATCATATTTCAGGAGATGGAATTAAGGTTGATAGATCAAAAGCTGAAGTCATCTCCAAGTTGCCTATTCCAAATTGTCAAAGAGATGTTAGAAGTTTTCTAGGATTTACTGGTTACTATAGAAGATTTATAGAAAACTTCACTAAAATAGCATCTCCACTCTTCAAATTTCTTACAAAAGACTGTGAATTTAAATGGGATCCCGATTGTCAATCAGCTTTTGAAACTTTGAAAACAAGAATATCTGAAGCACCTATCTTGAGAGGACCAAATTGGAAACTCCCTTTTCATATTTCTACGGATGCTTCAGATACAGCTCTAGGAGCTGTGTTGGGTCAAAAATATTTAATTCCTTATGCCATTTATTACACCAGTAAAAATTTGACTCCCACAGAGTTGAACTATACTGTGACTGAAAAAGAGTTTTTAGCCGTTGTTCATGCAATTAATAAGTTTAGACATTACATAACAGGCTATGAAACTTTTATTCATACTGACCATTCTGCAATTAGATATTTAATGAACAAACCTGCTACTAATGGCAGAGTGACAAGATGGCTTTTACTTTTGCAAGAATTCAATATTACTGTGTTGGATAGACCAGGAAAACAGAATACAGTAGCTGATTTCTTGTCTAGAATTCAAAATACTAAAGAAGATTCTCCCGTAGAAGATAAGTTTCCTGATGAATATTTGTTTGCAGTAACTATTAAGACCCCTTGGTATGCAGATATTGCTAACTATTTGGTTACAGGGAAACTACCTTCACATTTATTTCCAAGAGAAAAACGAAAGATTATTCAGGAGAGTTCAAGATATTCATGGATTTCTAACGAATTGTTTAAAATAGGGCCAGATCTTGTGATCAGAAGATGTGTCAGGGAAGATGAAATGCCTGATATTCTTAAGGCATGTCATGATGAACCATGCGGCGGACACTTTGCGGACAAAAGGATGGCCTATAAAATCCTTTCCTTGGGATATTATTGGCCTTCTCTCTTCAAAGATGCAAAACAATATGTCAAAAGGTGTGATAGCTGCCAAAGAGTAGGGAAACCTACCCTCTCAAATGAAATGCCATTGCAAGCACAGGTACTCATTGAACCCTTTGAAAAATGGGCTTTAGATTTCATTGGACCAATTAATCCACCATCGAAGCAAAAGAAGTATATATTGGTTTGCACTGATTATGTTACTAAATGGGTAGAAGCTAAAGCATTAGTATCTGCTACTGAAAATTCAGTTGCTCATTTTCTTTATGAGGATATTTTTACTCGCTTTGGTGTTCCAAGAGAAATTGTAACAGATCAGGGGAGCCAATTCACATCAAATTTGGTGGAGAAGTTGATGGAAGAATACAAATCAAGCACAGAAAATCTACTCCTTACCATCCACAATAAAATGGTCAAGTGGAGTCCACAAACAAAGTTCTTGAAAGTATCATCACCAAAACTGTTCATCTACATAGAAGAGATTGGGCAGAAAGGCTTCCAGAAGCCTTGTGGGCCTACAGAACTACATGGAGGAATACAACAGAACATTCTCCCTATGAACTTGTTTATGGGAAAGAAGTCTTGTTCCCCATTGAGTTCCAAGTCAAGACCTTCAAGATAGCAGTTCAGTTGGGAATGGACTTATCAGAAGCTCAAAAGCATAGAATGGAGAAATTGAATGAGCTAGATGAGATCAGACAAGAAGCAATTCTAAGAACCGATCTAGTTCAATATCAAAGAACTAAGTGGCATGACAAATATATCAAAGAGAAGAAGTTTCAAGAAGGAGATTGGGCATTGTTATTTGACTCCAAGTTTAAAGATTTTCAAGGGAAATTTCAGACTCATTGGCTTGGGCCATATGAGATTGACAAGATCTTTAACAATGGAGCCGTAAGAATCAAGACCATTGATGAGTTTCAAACTCCTCTTTTAGTGAATGGCCATAGATTGAAAGTTTATCATAAGCCACTCTCTAAAGAGGATTTTGTCAAGTTGTTTCAAGAAAGTTCTGCAATCAGGCTGGTACAGAAGAATCCTTCTTCTCTACCAAGCTAGCTTTTGTTTTCAACTTTAAAAAAAAAAAAAAAAAAATGGTATAAGCCTGAAAACCAATCATTGATTGGCAGTCTTATACAGAAAATATGGGGTGAAAATCAGGGACACCTGACACTCTATATTTTCCAAAAAATAAATTCTGTCTTTTATTTTATCTCACCACCCACTCCATTTCACTTCACTTCACTTCATTTCATTTCATTTCATTTCACTTCATTCCACTTCATCTCATCCATTCCATCAATAAAAATATTTTTATGACCATTTACATCTGGTCATTTGTCATTTGTTCATTTCTATTTCAGCCAAGTAATAGCTGTGTCAGTTTCCGCAGCTGACAGCTGTTTCCGCAGCTGACTCCAGTTTCCGCAGCCATAAGCAGATTCCGCAGCTGCTACTACTCTGTTTTCAAAAAGAATGTACAGCTAGTTGTTGTTTTCATAAAATCATGAAATAAAATGCAGGAGAGGATCAATGGGACATTCAAGACACTAATGAAGATCAATCAGTTGAAGACCAAGGGCAAAAACAAGGATTCCAAAGGTATGAATAAAGTTTATTTCAAATAGTATAAAAAAAACACATTTTTATGTAATTTTAAACTATGAGCTCTACCCATAACGCGCAATGATTATATTGACAGTCCGTAACCTTCACGATCTCTATGTTATCCTCTTGCATTTATTCACAAACGGTTTCATTATTGAAATTCCAACTCTCACTCATGTTCAAATATCCCACCGTAGATAATGATACGTATTTGAGTTGACAAAGGACTCTTACAAGCCGCATAACTTCATAATCATTGATTGAAACGTGTTTATATTTATTACACAGCCACCAAAATTCAAAATGCGGCCGAATGCATTATGCTTTGTTAACCTCTTTGTCGTGTCTCTGTCGTGTTTACAAAACCTCACTCTACTCATTCTCATTCCCTGTTTCACTCCATTCCGTTCCTTTTGCTCACTCTCATTCCCGTATATCCACCCACAGTCTTATTCCATTCTGTTTATGGTGCTCATTTCCGTTTTTGTGATAACATCCCCACAGTATTGTGCTATACTCTGTGTATTCCATCGTTCCATTTCCGCTTAAACCCTCACAGAGGCAAGCCTGTGAAGCACAGAGAAGAAAATGGGAAAATTATTGAGGGCAGAGCCGGAAGGACAGAAATTTATAGAGGGATTTCCGCAAGCAAAAGAGATGTTGAGGAAAGCTAAATGGCTGCGTTTTATTCAGAAATTCAGGGGTTACCACAGATAAGTTACCAAAGCGTTTGCAAGATCATTTGATGGCTCGGAAGCAGAAGTGGGAGACCTCAAGTTTTTAGTCAATGAAGCATCAATAGCAGCAGCCACAGAGCTTCTTCAGGAAGGAGAACGTTGGTTCAAAAACAAAAGTATCAGTGATGAAGCATGGAGAACAATCCTCCGAAATCAAGGTATGGATATCACTGTTTTCAAAAGAGGAATCCCTGTGCATGCAATAAAAGATGAATGGGCCACTTTATTACTCATTGTTCAGAAATTTATCACATGTGAAGGCTGCTTTGGCTCTATGTACATGTATCATACTAGGATATTGATGAATTTTCTTGAAAACCAAACTCTCAATCTTCCTTACTTCCTATTCAATAGCTTGAAGAAAATGGCTGTCACTGTGCAAAAACACCTAGGAGATGTAGAGCCTCATTTATATCATCATGGGTTTATAAAAATTCTGATTGAAAAGGAGCTAAAAGAAAGAAAAGATACATGGGAACAATTCCTAGTTAGAAACTTCTTTGAAGAACCTCAGGAAATTCCCGAAGGTAATCCAATTAGAAGGAGTAGAAGAAAGAAAATGGATGTTGAAACCCAAGTTGCTCCTACACAGGAAGTTCCCGCAGCTAGCACAGCAAAAAGAAGTAGAAGGAAAAGAACAGTAGATGAAATCCAAGATACTTCTACTACTACTATGAAGAAAAATGATAGGGAAGAGAGATTGGTAAAAAGGAAGAAGAAGGAAATTAAAGCTAAGAAGCCAACAATATCAAAAGGGAAAGAAATTATTGAGGCTGTCCATAAAACTTCTTCTTCTGAAGAAGAAGATCACCAAATTCTATCTGAAAGATTAATTTTTCTTCAAAGACAGTCATCTCTATCCAAGAAGGCAAAAACAGGAAAACAAGAACAAAAGGGTAGTGTACCATAGCATGTGAGGAGAAGCAGCAGGCTTAAGGGAAAACTGAGAAAAACACAAATTAAAGGTCCTCATTTCATTGATTTGGGTGAGAAGACATCTGAACAGTCTCCAACTGACCATAGTCCATTTCAGTTAGTTAGTGAACCTGACTCCTTTCACTCCCAATCAGACAATGAGCGTACTCCATCTTATTCTCAGCAAAATATTGATGAAAGTTCTCCTCAGCCAAATTTTGAACATAATTCTCCCTTACAGCATTTTGAGGACAGTCCAATGAAAAAGACACCGGAAGTAGACCCCAAACAACAGGAGGTCTATGACTATATAGAATCACTAGAGAAGGCAGCCACAGGCCCAAGTACCTCTTCTATTCAGCCTCATACATTGCAGGATGACTTGGTTCAGTCATTAAAACAGGAGATTTTTGAGCTTGAGCTTTTGAACCGGCATATCAAAAATGAAAATGAAACACTCAAAGAGCAAGGCAAACTGGACAAGATTATCCATGACAATACTATGTTACATTTGGGTATTTGGAAAAAGAAGAATAAGAAGCTAAAAAGGAAATGCCAAAAATTGAGCAGAGCACTTGTGAATATCAAATTCAGGTGCCTCATGAAGAAACCCGGAATGATGGCAGTACCAAAGAAGAAGAGAAGGGGGTTAGATGTGCTGGCTGAAGTATCAAGGCACATGAATTGAACAAAGAGTGTCAAAAT